>OZ010574.1:60002341-60169841 GCA_963932145.1 Acanthosepion lycidas | reverse complement strand
AATCATTGTACAGTTTTGTTTTTTTTTTGATTGATTGATTCGTTTTTTGCAGCTTATCAACCCTTTCGATGTTATTTAAAGCCAGAAAATATTTTTGGGTGGTAATAAATTTTTGGAGATAATAAATGATTTATTAAGTGTGCCCCGAAATATTGTTTGGTTGGGTTTTATGGCATATCAACCACTGTGGGTTATTTAATGCCAAATCCAGTTTATATGAATTTTAAAATGCCTATTTTGTATGGAATATTTTTAGCAACCTAGAGCTCATTTGCTTGCACACTGCAAAGTAATCCTAGGTATTTTTGTTTAAGTCAAGAATTTCCATTTGATAAAGACAATTTATTTGCAAAATGATAAAAGGTTATACATCAGTCTATATCTTTGATAAGAGACCAATTCTTTTTAGAAAATCCCCTGAAATATTGTCATGGCATACACATATATATGTGTGGAAGTAGTAATGTTACAGTGTTAGTACTTGAATAAGTATTAAACTTTTTATCCCACATTACCTAAAATGGCTTTATCAGTTTTATTGCAATTTTCTGCTTATTTATGTGAATTAGGCTTCTCAACCCTAAATAACATCAGAAATAAGTAGCAAAAAAGACTTTGTTCAACTGAAGAAATGAGGGTCTGCTTATCGCACATTTGGCCAAACCTTGAAGAAATCACAAAAAACACCAGGTGCAGGTTTCACACTAAATAAGCCACACAAATAGTTGAATAGAAACTTTTTTTAAAATCCATGGTTTTATTTCATAACATTTAAATGTATGCCCTTTAAAAATTTTGCTAAGTGTGCCGTGGTATTTTCATTTGCTGTTACTTAAAAACTTTGCGAAACACTGATTTAATTCATAGCTAGGGTGGGGAGAGAAGAGGTGGATTCATACCTTTTTGCAATGGTATTTGCCTGTAAGTGAATAAATGAACCCAACTGGAATTGAAAATCACCTCCCCAATTAACAATTTCAAGCCATTATCCATTACATCATCTGCCCATCCAAGCTTACAGCACCTGATATTCCCAAGTGGTCACTCATCTAGGTACCAACCAGACTCAATGTTGCTTAACTTTGGTGTTTTAATGTGATATGGCTGTATGGTCAGCTCTCTGATTTCTCATTCTTAGCCGTTATACATTACGCCATTGACACATTCAAGCTTACAGCACTTGGTAATCCCAAGCAGTCACCCATCTAGGTGCTGACCATGCTTATTGTTGCTTTGATCATATGGGAACTAGTGTTACATGATATGGCCGTAAGCAAATGTACAGTGTGTGTGTGTGTGGGGGGGGGGCAAAGCTTATAAAACTTATTGAATTTTCAATGCGTCACATTTCAGTACTTCCTCAATTATCCTGACACCTTGAGACAGGAGTTGATAAAAAATATGTACAGATAATTCAAAATCTTTTATCTGGTGCTTTGCTTCTTGCTTTAACATATATATATATATATTCAGCTATAGTGTGAGTTTTTATAATCATTTTCTTATTTTTTGAAGTGGTTAAAAATCATCCATTTTTGGTGACTGGTTGTACTATGCATAAGTAATTATTTTATTTTATTTTTTGTGGAAAGTTCATGCCAAAAATTTCTGGGGTCATACTATACATGAAGTCATACACAAGTATATATGGTATTTTAAAAAGTCTATGAAAACATTCTTTTTGAATTGATTACTTGCAGAAACTAAAGTATGTTAGTGTACTCCAAATTTATTAATTGTTCCACATGATTACTAATTTCAAATATAGTTGCCATTACAATAGGTTCTCAAAAACGGAAATTTCTTTTGACTTTCTGCTAATGTATTCAGAGCATCATCAACAAATTTTGAACAAACCAGTCTAGTTTCGTCTTCCAATGTTTCTCCACAATGAATACGTGTCAAACAATTTTGTATTTAAATGGTCATTTATGACTCCTTAACCACTACATATTTTTCTCGATTTCTACATACTATCATCACCTTGCTTGAACTTCCATAACATTATGTTGCATAAATGCACTTTTGATCCATCTGTTTGGTTCCTATCAATCCTGCATCTATTGTAACCGTTAAACGGGAGTATCATCAATTGACGTTTCATTGGAGAACAGCAGAAATCATCAATTCTTTCCCACCATAAAGACATTGCACTTTCATGATTGGAGTTTCTTTATTCCATTGTGTACACTGCCATTGTTGCACAAAAAAAAAAAACTAAGGCTTTAGTGTACTCTAAATTTATTCTTAATTGTTCTACATGATTAGTTGATAGAAGGATTGAGGTTTCATTGGAGATTAGCTGATCATTTAAATTCTTTTCAACAATAAAGACATCACTCTTTCATGATTTGAGTTGATGATTCTTTAACCAATTATGTCTGCTGACACAGGTGTGTAAAAACTATGTCAGTGTATTTCAAATTTGTTCTTAATTACCACACAGGATTAGTTGTTCACATGATACATTTGTCATTACAATTAGTTCCTCTAAACCAGTGCTTCCCAAACCTTTTTACTCTGGGCCATGTTTTCGTAATGAAAATTTGCTCGCACCTCAAATTTTATGTGATAAAAAGTACATTAAAAAAATAAAAAATAAAAATAAAAACTGTTAAAAGGGAGATAATCGCAAATACTCAGTCAAAACATTTTCATTATCTTTCCAATTTCTGGAGCATAGTTACTGAATTCTTAATACTTGATATAATGCAAAAATATCACAATGATAAAACTGGTCAATAATTATTTATAATTATTCATACAGGAACTCATGCATGCAATTACAGTTTGAAATATTTATTTATGACATAGGAATTTTTAAAAACTTTCTAAATCTTTGTCTTTCAATCATTCCGTATCACATGCTATTCCTCTTGACACCGTTTAGGAACCACTGGTTTTTTGTAATGTAAAATTCTTTCCTGTTTTAATATGTCCATTTTAATCTCTATAATTGGTTACTTCAAAAACTGTTTCATTTTAATGCAGGGCTGCAGGTTGGAATGAGCATTTTGTTAGTGTTGTATTGTTGCACCTTGGAAAAAAAAAAATCTTGATTGGGCTTTAAATACTGTTTTTGAGGTGATTACTCTGGTTTGAATGAAAATTGACCGTTACAAAGCCATCATAATGATGATGTTGAAGAAATCATTCTGGTTTGTTCATGTGCTTAAACATTGAGACAGAACACTGCTACCCGACTTCAGAAAACAGGGTAAGCAAAGAACATTGTATTAGTTAGTTGGCAAAATGTTCCCTTCTTAGGGAGCTTCAATTTCTCCTTGCCACTTTAATTAAAAGAAAAAAAAAAAGTAGGTCACAGCTCCCAGCCCAAAATATGTTGGTCAAGACTGAACTGAGATAGACAAGCATGTCTCCACCTGCACAAGTGCTTTATGCTGTTATGCCTAATTAATGAGTCATTCTTCCACTCGTTTAAACTTGTTCAATGAGTAAAATTGTATACCAAACCTTGCGACTGGCTGCTGGGTTAAAGTGCTCAATATCAGGGCTAGAGCATTTGTTAAAAAAAGGTGGACATCAACAACTAGCTGTTTCATGCTTAATCATCAGGCCATGTGCATTTTGTTTTGGCTTCACATTTATATATATATATATATATATATATATATGCTGGTCAGAGGTATATTATGAGTAGGTCTATTATATTATTCTAACAGTTATATTTTGAATTTCATCTGCCATGCGATGATGGCCTAGGGGTAAGACCCTACTGATGTCAAATCAGTTGGGTTTCGATCCTGGCAATTGGACGTCTAGCCCCACTGAGGAGCTGTGATACAGCTAAACTGTTGAGGTGTGTGTGTGTATATATATATATATATATATATATATATATATATATATATATATATATATATGTGTCTGTTGCAAAGCTGAATATTTCCTTATAATGGCAATTCCATATTTGCTCAGTTTTGTATCTGAACGTAAAAGAAAGCAATCTCTAAATGTAAATATAGTAATGGATTTTATTAATTTGTCACTTTAAATATTATTTTGAGTAGATGCTCTGTTTATTTATTAAACAGTGTGTTTATTTTCATCTACCAGCCTAAATATTCAAGAAATCTTATTAAAGAAGTGTTGAATATTCAAGGCTGGTAAAGAAAAAATAAATAAATATACTATTTAATAATTGAACATCAACTAAAATATAAGTATCCACTAAAAATGTTTAAAGTAGTAAAATCTGTCAGATTAATGAATAAAAAAATGTTACTTATTACCATTAGAAATAATTTTTTTATGGTCAGATGTGAAACTGAACAGATATGAAGTTTCCAGAATCTGGGAAGGATTTGTGCTTATAAAGCACTATTGCTTGATTGGCATGACCTTTCATAGCTGAGTTCATCTATATATATATATATATATATATATATATATATATATATATATATATATATATATAAGAAAAACTTGTATAGTTTCTATGTAGTGGAAGAGTGAAACCGAAAGTGCTGTCATCAACACCATTTTTAAGCTGCATGAGAACAGAAAAAGACAATTTAGAAAAGGTTTTAATTATATATATATTCTCTTTATTTATAAATTTTTTTCATTGATAACAATCTTTAGAAAAAAATTTTTTCAACTTTTGTAACAATTTCCTTCAAGGCAGGACACAAGTGAAAGACAATTATTATTATTATTATTATTATTAATATAAAAATTCCTTAGTTGACTGTTATTAAACAGAGTCAAAAATAAAGACTCAAAATTTTAAAATTGATTATTATAAAGACAAATTATTCTAAAAGTTAATTTCTTTAAATTCAAACCAGATTATTAACCGAGGTGGGAAAGAAGAAAGAAAAAAAAAAAAAAAAAAAAAAAAAAAAGCCTTTCTTAAATTTAAAAATCTTCAAATACTTTTCAAGTTAATTGATTTTGGTCTGCAATTATTAAATTCTTTTTGTTTTTAAACTTATAGCAGCAGTAGAATATCGGCATGGAGGTGCTTGAGGTAAATCCACTATCTAAAAGATATTAGAGGGAAACAAATACCCCCCCCTTTTTTTTTAATTGATACCAAGAAATTTATAAAAGAAAATTAAGGTAGGAGTAGAACATTCGGAGAGGATGAAAGTGCGTTAATGTTTTCATATTGCTGAAAGAACCCCCCCTTTTCTTTTTTTAAAAATTAACTTTTCATCACAAAGCCGCAAAAAATAATCACAAAAAACAGATAAAACAGTTGTCTGAAGATTTTTTTCCTCTTTTTCCAGACTTATGAACTCGGATGTGGTACTAAGAGTTTATTTAACAGGGCTTTGTTACTATAACACGCTAAAATCTCCCCCCCCCCTTTTTTTTAAACTTATTTTTAGCTGAAAGAAGTCTTAAATGTTGGTTGGTTGGTTAAGCTTAAAACTGTATTATATAAGTTTTTACAATATGAAAAACATTTTATACATGCCCCTGCCAAAAAAAACAAAAAAAAAAAAAAAAACCCACAACAAAAAAAACGTCATCAACAGTACTTTTAACAGCTAGTAAAAAGACAACTGTATGTGACCCTGCTTAGATATAGCATATTAAATAATTTTTTTTTTTTTTTTTTTTTTTTTTTTAAAATCACCAGAGCAGATAATCAGTGGGAGATGTGGCATATTTTTCAAGTACACAATTTAACTTACCACATTGAAAGACTTGTGCATTGTCCAAATGTCTGTTTCTCAGCTCTAAACAGAGCCAGTAATCATTACCACAAATTAGCAGTAAGGAAGTACCAAAAGCTGCCCACAGTGTAAGATTTTTTTTTGTCAATGTCAAAACAAGCAAAGTTAAGAATGAAAAGTATGAAGTTGTAAATTGGTCTGTATGCAGGCAGGATACTAAAGAGAGTAAAATTAAAAAGGTTAAAAAAAAAAAAAAAAAAAACACAAAACAAAAAAACTGGCATCAGTTACCTGCTCAAAAAATAAAAAAGGGGGAGTGTGCCCTCAGAGTTTTTGTTTTACTTGCAAGCATAAGATCTTAAAGAAAAAGTACACTAATAAATCCGTCAGGAAAAGATTTATCTGAATTTCATTTGGATGACCCCAAGATATGCAGTACTTTCCTGTAATTTGTACTGTTGATTTTTTTTTTTTCTTTAAGTGCATCACCAACATGTGATGTGTGAAAGATTTGCCTAAGGCCGGGTTGGCTGACCCAAGGTTTGAACCTAAGACAAGCATATTTTAAACCAACACCAAATTTTAATTCTAGCCAGGCCTTTGTTAAATATCTTCTCAGGCATTAAATGACATTTTGGCGATGTGCAAAAAAAAAAAAAAAAAAAAAAATGGAGGGGGGGGAGAAGCTCGTCTGCAAATCTCCTCTAATAATTTAACTGTCCGAAACAATAAACTTTACAGCAGTTATTTGTTAATGCAGGCAGACCAGCATTGAAAAATTTTTTTTTAAAAAATGGTACTCTGTGAAGCTGTTAACTTGCACATAGAACTGAACTGAAATGACAGCCCTACACCCTTACAATACTTCATTTAAGAAATATATTATTGATAAATTATCTGGAAACTGCAGACTTCTCAACATTGATAGGGTGCAAAGAAGAGAACACAGTTTCTCAGCAAAAAATGGAGCTGAATATTTATTATAGAGCTTCAAATAATGGTGCAGTCTCTTACTGTAGCAATACAGTTAGTGTTACTACAATAATAATAGTAATAATCAAAGTAAGAGCAACAACAGCAGTAATAATAACAGTATAAAAAAATAAAAAAAAAAATGATGCATAAAGTAAAGCTTAATTGGGCAACAGAGAGTCCCTTAAGAGCTGTAAGGAGAGTGCTTTTAGAGCTGTGCATCACACAGGACTAATGCCGAGATCAGCTATCTCCACCACAAATAATATTAAACACAGGCTGAAATGGGCAAGCCTGTAAAGACTACAAAAAGTTTTTAGCTTAAAGATTTAAAGAATAAATGCTAGGAAACAAAGAATTAATGAAGCTGATAATAAGCTGTCTAGTCCAGTTGTAGGAGAGAAGCAGTTGTTCAAATCCTATCATGGATTGCTTAGAATGAATAGATAGAAGTTTTACAATATATTCTAATTGGTTATCAGAGTTAAAATTAGAAGTTACTGTTTATGGAGGCCATTTTTGTAGCCGTGGGAGGGGGCAGCCAGATGACTGCATTCAGTTGTTCATATTCAGAGGAGAAATCACAATAAGGTAAAACGGTGGATCCGAATCCAACACAAACAAGAGGAGGGAAGGAAAAAAAAAAAAAAAAAAAAAAAAATGATAAGAAAGGTAACTGATGTCAATCATTTAGATTCAATTAGCCTTACAAAAAGAAGTAAACTTAAAATCCTTTCTTCAAAGTCTTTCCTTGATTCAACTGGCAGTGAGAGAAAGTATGAGTAGAAAAGAATAGTAAACCAGACTTATCACTTCTGGGTAATTTTTCGCTAAGTGTATAGCTGATAATGGTAAAAATCAGATATCATTATGTGGAGTGGGGAGTGTGCATGTGTGGGTGTGCATCAAGTACACACAAAGACGGGGATGTTCTCAGCATGACTCAATTCCTAAAATCTGACTAAATGACCAAACAATTTTATTTTTTCTAGAAAGGCTTATTGGTCAGGCAGAGAACTTTTCAGAGATCCTTTCATGTATATGTGTTCAAAATTTGTATATTCAAATATGAGGGAAGAGTCCTCAATTTTAAGGATAGAGCATGCATACACACACACATATATATATATATATATATATATATATATATATATATATATATATATATGGGAGAGAGAATGGACACTGGAATCAACAGTGCATAGTGACTGGCGGTTTCATTTCTCAAGTGAACCGAATCTCCTGAAATGGTCAGAGATGCAACACTGAGAGTCACCAGGCAATCTTGATTTCTATGCCCACACTAAAGCTTCCAAAACATAAAAAAAAAAAAAAAAAAAAAAGTTTTCAGCTGTATTAGGGAGGAAAAGAAAAAGAAAAGTTTTGTAACTCTCCAGATACTTTTACATATATGTAAAAATCATCAGTTTTCTTATAGAGGTTGGCTGTTTGTGTTGTGTGGGCAGCAGGGAATACGAAGAAAAACAGAAAAGGAGGAGGGAGGACTAAGATGAGATGATAGTTAAATGAAGATATTTCCTCAGGTAAGCTCTAAACAGATCACCTGAGGTCTGAGGTGACCTCAGGAAATATCCTCACTGTCGCTGTCAGTGGTTACAGGTGAAAACGAGAGGTCATCATCATCATAAAATGAAGACCGTTCTCGTTGGTAGATGAAGTCCCAGAGTGAATGAGAATTGACTGTAGACATTCTGCCATTAGCATCAGCTCGCTGTCTCTGTCGAACATGCTGGTCAGGTGTTGCTATAGTACCATCAGGGTAGGCATGCAGATAGAAACAGGAATCACTGAAAGGACACATCTTCCTTCCTTGATCAAAATATTTGCAAGGTTTGTTTCTGAAAAAGCAACAAAAAATAAAAATAAAAAATAAAATCAATTCACGTAAAATAACAAGGGAATTTCTGGTGTTGAAGAGGGTTAAGTTTTGTAGCCAATCAGACTGAATGATTTGTTTTCTATGGCTTCTCAGGAAATATTTCTTTGAAATAATGCTTTTAGGGATACAAATCTTATTAACCCATAGCTGGTGGGGAGAAGAGGTAAATTGATACTTTTCCCAGTAGTATTTGCATGTAAGCAAATATAATGAACACAACAGGAATTGGAACTCAGCTCTCCAATTAACAATTAAGAGCATTATCTATTACACCACCAGCACATCCACACTTACAGCAACTAGTATTCCCAAGTGGTCACCCACCTAGGTACTAACCAGGCTCAACATTGCTTAACTTCGGTGATCATACGGTGTTTCAACATATTGTGGATGTAAACCAATCAAATCAAGCCTCAAAAATTTTAACCAGTATTGTGCACATAGGATGAGGGGGGAAAAAAACCCCCAAAAAAAAACCAAACAAAAAAAAAACCCGGGTAACTTACTTTCACTCAAATATTTTATAATACAGTGTAACCCGGATATAAGAGAGTTGTCGGGACCAGAGAAGAAGTCTCTTATATCAGGGTTTGGTCTATTTTGTTTAGGTAAGTATGGCTCTAATTTGGGACCAGAGAAAATCTCTTGTATCCGGGTTACACTGTATAAAGCACAATTTGATTTTATATATCGGTCACTAATTATTGCCACACACCAAAGAATGTAGAAAGAATGTAGAAAGAATTTCACTATGAAATGATTTAAAGTTAGCTTGGCTGATTTTATGACCCTTGGGTTATTTAATGTTGAATTTTGTATGGGGCAACCAGTGGGGATAAAAGACCATTCTGTAGTAATGATCACCCAGACTAGTCTTGTTAGCCATTTCTCCATTTAGTGTTTAAGTTCAACAAAGTAAATGATATTGTAAAAATCCTTTTATTGTTCTGATTGATACAAAGCAATTCCCTTGGAGCTGTTTTCAGGAAATAGTTGTCTAAAGTAAGAGCTCTGAAGGAGTTCAACCTGTTGCAGGAAATGTGCAGTTTCTTTATATGTTGTGAATGTACCTTCAGGATGTTCCATGCAGTTGAAAATTTTAAGCTAAAACTCAACATCACATGCTCTATATTCCTGTAGGTATATAAGCAATTATGTTGGCCAAAGTTTGTTTATTGATGAAGAAGACATTCTTGAATATCACTTACTTCATAGTTTCTTTGTAATTTGTAATGATTTTCTCTTTTGTTTCCTTGTCTTCTACCCACACGTTGCTTGGAGTCACATAGTTTGAAGTAATTCTGCATTCAGGACAGCGTCTGAAAAAAAAAAAAAAAAAAAAAAAAAAAAATAGGAGGCCAATAAGAGTCAATTTACAATGGATACAGCTTAGCATATTTCTATTGGTTTATTAATGTGTTTCTATACTTTCATTTTACAGAGCCTTGGCATGATTTTGAAACCAGATATTGGCACAGCACTTTCCCTCATCCATATATTGCTTTAAATATTGTCAGTGGAGGAACTTGTTGGCTCATCGACATTACATTTTGTGTGAAATGAGTCCTATGTGGATCTGAAAAGACATCTGCAGCCACTGCATGGTAGGGTAGGAGGGTTCAGGGGATGGAAAGGTTGAGATTTTCTTTTAGGTCTCTTCTGATGTTTTCAAAGGTCTTTTTTTTGTGGACTGCTCTTCTCCAATTAGTTCTTTCTGCAGCTTCCATCTCTCAACATACTAGATTAATTTCTGTCCTCGGCAAGGTGTTTTTAAGCTGGCTCTTGAGTTGATGATGTAGGGGTTCCATGCGGTCTCTTGCCAGATGAGAGCTCCGAGAAAAGAATTTGTAGGCGGACATCTGGCATTTGAGCAAGGTGTCCGGACCATTGAAGTCTGTAGAGAGTTATGATGATTTCTAGGCTCTCCATTTTACTTTAAATATGCTCAGATAACAAAAGAAAGGAAACAATAATTGTGTGTAGAGAATCCAATATATCTTAACCTGAGCACTGAAAAGAATTCTAAGCCAAGGAAAAAAAAAAAAAAAAAAAAAAGTAAAAAGTCACTATCAGAAGCTTCACAATCACTTCAATCAATTTTCCCCATTCCATTTAAATATTGAACCCTGTAAACCTTGTCAGATTTCAATGGAAAGACATTGCAATTTCACTTATCTACAATTACAAAGCAACCTTGGTTTTTTGAACGTCCTATATGCCGAACAAATCGGTTTTTGAACAGAAAATTCAAAATGAAAATGCCTTGGTTATCAAACAAAATTTTGGTTCTCAAACATGACTGCTGAACCAAGTTAACCTAAATGGATTAATTTCTGAGTCGACCATTTACTTTGCTTTTCTTTTCCAATTTTATCGTACTGTGTCTTTTTCCCTACATTGATTCCTATTGGAAAAATAGTTTCTGGTTATGAACTGCTTTCAGGAACGAATTAAATTCGTGAACTGATGTTCCACTGTACTTGAAACACTTAAATAGCAATAGACATAATAACATTCACAGGAGAAAATGGGGTCATTTCAAAGGGTTATTAATTCAAAGTACATTCATTCTGAGCATAAAAATCTCTAAATTAAATGATTGTAAAGTTTAAAATTTTAAGTCTCAAATAAATCTTCAGTTCAGTGTCATAAGTTTTATTTTGAGATCTTACCAATATACCCAAATGAGTTCAGATATTATTTTTATATTGAAAAGGACACATGGATGTTTGCCAAAAGCTCCAAATAAAAAGCCTATCGATTTCATATCATTTATATGAGAAAACACATTCAGGTTTAAAAAGAAAATATATTGCTAAATCAGAATATGCTTCATGACTAAAATTCTGCATTCAGCATGGTGTCTGGAAGACTAACAAAATACTATTTTGTTCTAACTATTATATTCAAGAGTTTCTTATAGCAATGATATACAGGAAGGCGATTCACATAGTCTGGTCTTTTGGATAAAATTAATTACTTAAAAATTCAATATATCGGATCCTGAGCACTGAGAGGAACTTGAAGCCTAGGGGGGGAAAAAAAAAAAAAAAAGTTACTATCAGAAGTTCCAGAATCACTTCAATGAATTTTTACATTCCATTCAAAGTCGTGGGTATGACAAACGACATCTGCCAACAAAGCCTATGACCAGGAGATTGAAAATTTTGAGGAATGTGGAACCAGCTCTTAATTGCTGTTGTTCCTAGGTCCACCCTAACCCAGAGTGGTAGCACCTGTTAGGGTTCCAGCTGTGGGCAAATAGTGAACCCCCAAATAAAAGTAGAAAATCTATGAAAGTTTAAAAAATACATTTTTATAGTAAAAATACCAACAATACATTTTATCTGTAATTGAAAGCATACAATTGCATTCAAAATATTTAGATTTTGGTATTAAATAACCTATAGAGATGTTGATATGCCGCTAAACAAAACCAACAAACCAACATTCCACTGAAATATTGAACCCTGTAAGTCTTGACAGGTTTCAATACAATTCCACTTATCCACAATTACTTGATATGCTTTTAAATAGTAATAGAAATATAAAATGTACAGGAGGTGGTGTGGTCATTTCTAAGGGCTATAAATCAATTCAAAAGCTAGAATATCAAGTTCTGAGAACTTTGGGATCTCCTGCAATGCCAACTTCTTGATCCTCTTGTCTTTGACAGGTTAACTACCAAAAATGAAAATTAAAGAAACTCCCTCGAGTCCTTTACAGTGTTTGAGGTGATAAAAGAATATACCAAAAGTGTTTCAATTCTATAAATAGAAGAGTTACATCAAGAATTGCACTAAAAATAAAAAGAAAGAGACTCGACGGGAAAGAACAACAAATACCTGATTACATCTTTTTCAAGTGTTGAACTCCGCCACTTTCGAATGCAGGTCAAGCAGAAGACATGATTGCAGTTGGGTAGAAGCCCAAAACGGTTTTCTGGTGGCGCCTTCTCAAACACAACTTCCATACAAATGGAACATTCCTTGTCTTTACTTTGGGCAACAAGGAACGAATATTCCATGTTTGCTTCATGTTCACGGAGACATTCCTAAATTAACAAAGAAGACTTAGAAATACACAGCAAAAAAAAAAAAAAAAAAAAAAAAAAAAAAAAAAAATCATCAAGAAAAAAAAAAGAAAAAAAAGGCCTACTTTAAAGTAGACACAAAATCATTGTAGTAAATCTGAATGCCACATCTCCATGGGAATATATATATATATATATATATATATATATATATATATATATATATATATATATAATTTTAAAGAAAAACAGACCACTTTAATTATAATAATTTATTTCACCAGAGCCCTTTTAAAGGATGCCGGATCATCAGATAGCACTCCCAAAAATGAAATGAAAAATATATATATCAACTCTGATAGTAATGATGCAGTAAAGCAATGTGCAGATGGTGTAGGAAAACAGGATTTTTACTTTGGGAAAGGCAAAAATCCATCACTTTTCTCCCAAACCAAAGAATTAATAGCAGGGTAGACTAGGTCCTCTTACTGTGGGAGATAACCAAATCTGAATTCCAAATGATGGAGAAACCAATAGGAAACCACTCTTTCCCCAAGAAGTCATAGCAGCTAATAAAGAAATAGAGAGCAAAATCTAGAGAGCAAAATCTAGAGAGCAGCCATGATTGCCTACGTCTTGAAAGAATCCAACATTTAACAAAGCAGCAAAACCCAAAATTTGATCTTTTTTTTTTTTTTCTAAATATGAAATTATTTTACATTGATGAAAGTAAAATTTTCTAAAGTCAATTTTTTTGCATTTAATTTTTGAGATGCAGAAATGTCAAAATATCCTTTTTAATTTATTCAAGCTATTGTTCTCATTTACATCATTTACATTGTTGTCCTCATCTTTACTGTCTCATTAATGTTGTTTCGGCCATTGCACACTCCAGCCTTCTTCAGGTGATATTTGTAGGAGTTTTTGAACCGGACCCTTTATTTACTCCATAGGGGTAGATTGTTCTAATTCCATGTACCATGCCTGAGTTTTAGTTAATTCCCCCTGATAACGCTGCAAGTTTTTGTTCTCTCCGTTGAGGCCAGGAATTGAACTCAACTCTCTGGGTTAATCAACCAACACTTTTATCCACTGAGCTGTGTCCTTGGCCAAAACATGAATGGGACAATAATGATGAGGACAACATTCTCAATAATTTAATTAGTGTAAATAGTTACAATACCTCATCTGAGAAATATAGACAGCTATTGTTCACCTGTTAATTATTGTAGATGTTGTTAGACACAATGAGGTTTACAGCCATATCACATTGAAACACTTGCAACGAGCCTGGTCAGTACCTAGATGAGTGACCACTTGAGAATATCAGCTGCTATAAGCTTGGATTTGTGGCTGGTGTTATGGATATCGTTTGGGACTGTTACTCAGGGAGTAGAGTTTCAATTCCAGTTGGGTTCGTTATATTTACTTACCTATGAGAAGGGTACGAATCTACCTCTTTTCCCTCAGCCAATTAACAATTAGTAAGACTTGTAACAATAAATTATTATCTCAAAAACAATCCTTACAATCTAAAAATATTTTTGGATTTAACTAACCTGCTGATAAACTGTAAAAAAATCAACACACACATAAATCAATATAGACACAATGTTTCAGCCAAGTACACTCTGGCCATTGTCACCACCTGGACCAGGTAGTGAAACAATATACACTTGGTCAGCAGGAATGAACAAGAAGTGGCATCACAGAGAAGGAATAACATAATAAATGATTTAATAAAACAATGGAAACCTGAAGATTGCCAGAGTGTAGGTACTTGGCTGAAATGTTGTGTGTATAATAACATCAGGTTGAGAACAATAAAAAGTATATTCCCCTAAGTCAAATTACACAGTTAAAGAAAAGAAGTGGATTCTCTTGAAAACTTACCATTTCATGTTTTTGCCGCTGTTCTACGTCTGTTGGGTGTAATACATTCAAGCCACACATTTCACATACGTCCCCATGGACATAGCAACACCGTTCCATGTTGGGGCAGGCACCATGAGCAAGGTAGGGACAAAGTTCATTTTCAGTGTATGTAGGTTTGGGAAAGTCATTGCAGATTTCATCAAAGTTCTCCGATAAGTAACAAGGCAATGTTACAGAATGGTCAAGACTAGGGTCTTTTGGTGCTGCGGAAGAGTCAGCTACCTGGGCATAACTGAGGGCTGGAAAACAAAACAAGGTTTTCTGGAACATTAAGACAATCTCAGATCTGAGAATATCATTTTCAAATTGCTTCTCTTTGTTTTATTTATTTATTTTTGCATTAGCAGATTGCCAAATAAACAGCAAATAAAACTTTACTTCTGCCCATCTTTTATGGCAGAAAAAGATATTGGCAAAGTTTAACAAATCTGCTGGCAGAAAAAAAATACTTTGTCAAAAGGACAGTTTTGCTGTTACTGTATGTTCCCTTAGTAATCTTGTTTTAAAAAGCTCTTTTTAAGATTTTAATAAAACCCAAATGTATGTTACTGGATTTTTACGTTATTTTTTTCTCTCGAGAGCTGACAACAAAAATGTTAAACAGCATTACTTTATTCAACTGTTTATTTACAAGAATAAATTTATGTTTACAACATCATAAAAATATATGCGCAGCAACTAAAAAAATACAATCCCAGAGTAACGTTATGTAAAAAGAAAAAAAAAAAGAAAAAAAAAAAAATGCGCAAAACAAAATAAACAAAATGCACAAAACAAAAAAATTTTGTCTTTGGTTTCTGCTTTGATGAGAGACACTGATAAACCAGTCTTGCTGTTTTTAATCACTGTCATATTTTGGTATTACTGATTTGTGTTTTTTTTTTTTAATGTCTGTCTGCTTTATTGCTTAAACAAAATTTGATAGAATAGGTAGAAAATGAAAAATACTCTTACCTGGAACATTGGCCGATGTTTGAGGGACAAACACTGGAGAGTCCTTAGCCCAGTCTGCTTTGGTTTTAATGCGTCCTCCCCGTAATATCACTTTGTCGCTTGTAGAAGGAGCCGAACTCCACAAACTTGGACTATAGAGATTCTCAAGGTCATCTTGGATGCCCTGATCCCACAAATCAATCAGTTTGCTTTCTGTGTTTTCAGGGACATAACTTTGAAAATCTGGAAGCTCAGGACGAGAGTTCTGTGGCACTGGAGAAATGGTATATGGAGTTGATTGGAATGAGGGAGAGACTGTCGGATGTGGACTGACTGGGCGAGGTTTTACATGGTCATATCTGGAAAAAAAAAAAAAAAAAAAAAAAAAAAAAAAAAGAAAAAATTCAACAGTATATCTCACTTCTTTAGCAATGAAAGTTGAGACTTTGAGGAATAGTGACAGAGCATAAAAGTACTGCACTTTCTCTACCTTCACAAGAGTCAGATCAAACCAAAAATGATGTATTGCTGCCATATCTGGGCTGGGGCTGCCCAATGCTCACTTTTCAACCTTGACAGCCTGATGAGTGATAAATTATTTCCCACCCTACGATCACTTTCCCCACTGACGAAACACTGAAGGCTCTTGCTACTCAATTGTTATTTCCATGGTCTGACAAGCTACATTCCTTAGTTCCTGCAGTTCATTCAATTTGATTTTTTTTTTTTTTTTTAATAGCTTATCTACTTTGTGCAGGTTATTTAAAACCAGAAAATATTTTTAGATCATAAGAAGTTTTTAGAGATAATGATTTTTACTAATACAAGTTCTACTAATTAACCCATTGTTGGGGGAGAAGAGGTGCACTCATAACGTTCCCCAAGGGCATTTGTGCACAAGTAAATTTATATAAATTAGAACTTGGCTATCTGGTTTCCAATTCCAAGACATTATCCATTATACCATCTGCATATCCCAGCCCACAGCACCTGGTAATCACATGCAGTCACCCATCTAAGTACTGACCAAGCTAGATGTTGCTTAACTTTGGTGACTGTATGAGAACCGGTGTTTCAGTATGATATAGCCATAAGCCCTCCTCTAGTTCACACTTTTACAGCTAAGACCTGCTATGCTATGCATACTTTGATGAATTATCACCTTTCCCTTTATATTCCATTGGTAAGTAAGAAGTTTCATTTAGACAGTTTCTTCCCAAGAGCCACTGTTTTGTGGAACAGACTCAAGCGAGAGTCATGGCCTGATCACTATGATCTTAATCTCTAAGTCCAGAATCAACCATTTTCCTCATAATCTGCCCTTCTGACCACCTCCTCCTATGCCTCTAGAACAACTTCATTCAGTAACATTCTACCTTGAGCACTTCTTAGGCCTTGCATGAACACACACACACACACACACACACACAAAAAAGAAAAAAAAAAAAAAGGACAACTAAAGAGATGAAAGAAGAACTGCCCCTACCTCTCCTAAATTCACCATAGAGGAAAAAAAAAAAAAAAAATGATTCATTTTCTACAGCTATTCAACCTTTTGGAGGTTTTTTAAAGCCAGAAAATATTTTTTGAGATAATAATCTTTTAGTGATATAAGTTTTACTAATTAACCCATAGCTGAGGGAAGAAGAGGTGGATTCATACCTTTCCCAAGGGCATTTGCACTAAGTGACTATAACAAACACAATGGAAATTGGAACTCTGCTCTCAAATCCACAATTCTGAGACATTATTCACTACACCACCTACACATCCAAAATTACAGCACCTGATACTCTGAAGCAGTTATCCATTTAGGTACAGACCAGGCTCGACATTGCTTAACTGCAGTGATTGTGTGGAAATCAGTGTTTCAATATCATAAGGCCATAAGCTAGAAGAAAAATTGGCATTGAGAACTTTTTATTTTTTTTGTCATGTGTTTTGTTTTTTCTTTTTCTGTCTCAGCGGAAAGTATAGATAACCTGTTATTTTTGCAGCTCCAACAACTAAACAGAATACATTGTTGCTGCTGCTGTTGCAATTGTCCACACTAGCAAGGTTACTCGAACTGTCAAAAGTCCAGACATCAACCAAGGTTTGCCACACCCGACCTACAAAGCCTCCCACATTCTACATGCACACTGCCAGTAAGAATCGTCACGACTGCCTGCATTTGCTGTTCAGTTCTTGTAGTCATCCCATATATCCAAGACATGTAAATTAGCACAACCACTGCTATTCAAATGTGCCTGGTATATTTACCTGGCCTTGCAGCTAAGGTAGGACATGACGTCTTTACATGGGGAGCATTATACACATGGGCATGCATGTAAGCCAAGGACAAAAATTTTTGCCCACTGTCATTAATATTACATTGACCATACCTCTCTTACTGGAAGGTGCTGCCACAGGGTTGGAATTCCAAGGACTGGGCAAGTTCTCTCATCTAAAATGTGGAGAAACATTTACCTCACTTCTGGTCAAAAGTGCGTGTGATAATCGGCTACAGTTTACCATAAACAATTCATCATCAAGAGGAAACAATCTGGTGGTGCGCATCATGTGAGGTTTCAGGAACTGAAACTAATGTGGGGGATTTAATATGACTAACATTTTGTCATCATAAAAAAAAAAAAAAAAAAAAAAAAAATTCAATGAATGCTAATACCCCTAATTTTATTAGGATTGTGCTTGCCCCTCTCTTCACTACTTAGCATGACCATTACATCCTGTCAATACCTCATAAATAAGGGACTATTCCATGTATTGATTGGGTGGAAAGAAGGAAAAAAAACATTACTTGGTTTCAATAAGAAAATGAAGGAGATAGAGAGAAAGTCAGATGAAGATAAGAACAGATACTGTACTTTGATCCCAGCCAAAAGCTTGAGAAACTATGGTGTCTGATAAAAGCACCATTTTTCAGATGCACAGTATCAAACAATGAAAACCAAAGTAATTGCAAAAAATCCAATTATCATAAATTAAATAAATAACACCTGCTGAATTATTTTAAAATTATTATTAAGAGCAGAGTTCGTAAGATAGTGATTTACCTAGAAAGAAAGAAAGAAATAAGGGAAATAACGTCTCCTACCAATACCTCATAAATAATGGACTATTCTGTTTTGATCGAGTGGAAAAAGGGGAAAACACTACTTGGTTTTATTGAGAAAATGAAAGAAAGACAGAAGTGTTTAACAGCTGTTTCAATGAAATGGAAAAAAAAATTTTCTTTTCATTTGTAACCAGTTCTTAAAATAGTGACCATTATTCATATTTAAGGTAGTTATTACAATATTCCGTTAAAGTTATAAAGCTCAAATATTTAATGATGTGATAAGAGATATTTTATTGTCGTAGAACTTGCCATGAGCTTACTCAAACGTTAACTTAAGAATTAAGATTCATCAGAATATTAAAATAGGAAAAATGTGAAATTTTCAGTTTAAAACTACTGGCATTAAATCACAAAGGGAAGTTGACAGAAGGCTTTCCATTTGAAATAACCACAATAGATGCTATGGGAAGGTAAATCGGTATAAATTATGGACATATGAGGGTAGTCTGAAAACATCATAGGCTGAATATGAAGGAATGATGTTAGAGCTGTGAAATATTGTATGATTTATTTTCAACTTTTATTAATAACTACCGTATTTCTTTTTAGAGAAACGGACATCTGACTGTTCAAAGAAGACTTCAAAAGTAACAAGTAGTGAATTCTCTTGAAAGTGGACAAAATTTGGCAGCTTGGGGTTATCAAGTACCTGCAGAAAAATGGTTTAGCCACCAAGGACATTCATGCTAACATGGTTGCTACATTAGGGGATGACATTCCAGCTTTATCAGCAGTGCAAAATTGGACAGCTGAATCTAGGAAGGAAAGGGAGAGTCTTGAAGATGACCCAAGGTCTGGACATCCTGCAACTGCCATCATCAAGGAAAACATTGATTGTGTTCACTTCATGGCGATGGATGACAGGCAATTGACTATAAATCAAATAGCCAATGCTATTAGCATATCCTGTGAGAGAGTTGAGAATATTCTACAAGAATGAACATGGCGTGACAAAGGTTTCTGTTTGGTAGGTTCCAGGTCTTCTGATGCCTGATCAAAAGTGCACAAGGTGATCACGTCAGGGGAAAATCTGACATTGTTTGAAGCAGATCTAGCTGGTTTCTGTAAATGTTTCCTAACCCAGTATGAGTCTTGGGTTCATCACTTTGAGCAAGAGACAAAGAAACAATCCATTCAGTGAAAACAGCCCTCCTCACCTGCTTAAAAAAAAAAAGAAAAAAAAAAAAAAAAAAGGTCATTTCATCTGCAGGGAAGGTGATGGCCTCAGTTTGTTGGGATGCAAAAGGCATTGTGTTTATTGACTATCTTCAAAAGGGATACACCATCAATGGCGAGTACTATGTCAACTTGCTGAAGCAGTTATGAAAGGCTATCAAGACCAGACACTCAGGGAAACTGATGAAAGGGGTATTGTTTCATCAGGAGAATGCTCCAGCACACAAGTCCTTGGTTTCAATGGTTGCTGTGCATTGACTGTGGCTTTAAACTGGTTGATCACTCTCCCTATTCTCTTGATTTGACTATCATCTGTTCCTCAACATGAAAATACACTTGACTGAGAACCAGTACCACAGTGATGATGATGTCTGCTGTTGATGAATTTTTTGACCAGCAGGATGGACAGTCTTCTTTGAACAGTCAGATGTTAGTTTACCTGGAAATAAACAATGCAGTCTTCTCACTTTCATAGTAAAAGAAAAAGCATTTAATTATATTAAAACAAACTAGTACTTGGAAATGCTTCAGTTTGAACTCATAACAGGGTTTTAACTACTAGGATTGAGTGAAAAAAGGAATGCTTACCCATCACCACTAAAAAAAAATAACACCCAAGTTAAACCATCTGGTGCATATGAGGTTGTCTTATCTCAGGCCTGATTCTGAGGTGCACTGAGTTTTTTTATGTGGCTCATTAGGAGGATTGTCTAGTGGAGTTCACATTTGTTTGTGCCTGGTTTCTTAGGCAGTGCTATGAAAATAGATCTGCCTAGGTCTTCCAGAATATCCCCACTGTTAAAGATTTCATTTATTGTTTCTGTCATCTTATCTATGCTGAAGTCATCTAAGGCTGCCAGCATCTCTATTTACAATTCCGTCTGGCCAATGCTGCTTTGTTTCTGTCATCTTATCTATGCTGAAGTCATCTAAGCCTGCCAGCATCTCTATTTACAATTCCGTCTGGCCAATGCTGTTTTGTTTCTGTTCAATTTAGCCAGTACAGCTTCCATTTTGGTTTTTAACATTTCCAGTCCATCAGTATTTCTGTGCATTGCCAGTTGTTCTCTTTCGTTGTGGATGGGTTCTCCTATATATTTGTTTCATCTCTGAAGTGTTTTCTCTTCCTCTAATATGAGCATTCTGTCCTTGGATTTTATGCAGCCTGTTGATGAGCATGTCTTATTATTCATTGAAATCTAGGTCTTCGGGGCACCCAAAACAGGGTCCTAAGAACAACTCTTAGTCAAAACGTGACTATCCGAATCATATGATTTTAGGGATCAGTGTGAAATATGATACTTTAATGCCTCAAGTTTTGCATTTAAATGATGGCATACCAGCAGGAAGAGTTCACTGAAGTTGGATTGTGATGACAGCCAAGCAGCAGGAATTACTGGTAAAGGATCAAAGGTTACTTAGAGCAACAACTGACAGGAAGTTGTGGTGAGCCATGGCTGAAGAGGTGCACAGTACATAAAAAAAGAAAGAAGATTAATTGGCTTTCATAAATAAGATACTGGAGGAAGACCCAAGTAGATCCCTATTCATAGCATTGCTTAAATGTAAACTCCATCGAACAATGATCCATGTAACAAAACTTATTATTCGAATCTTGATGAACATAGCGTGCAACAGAATCGGACCGAAAATAAGAACAGTGTTGGTTCGTTAAAGACACTGGAACAAGGAATGCGTTATTTATGCTCTGAATGATATCAGAAAGAGCAATACAAATGTAAAAGGATATCTACCTATGCTTTATAGATTATGCAAAAGCATTTAATAAAGTATATCCCAAAGAACTGCTAGGTAACCTTGATATATATGCAGGAATGATATTAAAATAATTCAGAACCTATACTGGCAGCAAACCGCCTGCATAGGGATGTGTTGTATCACCAGACCCTTTCAATCTATACAGCAAGGCAATTCTAAGAGAATTAGAAGTCCTACTGAGATTCATTATTGGCAGCCACAATCTTAACAACATAAGATACGCAGATGACACATTGTTGATAGCAGACACAGAAAATAAACAAGAACTCATTAATTGCAAGAAGACTGAATACATTACATATACTTAACAAAAGGAACAGCCCAACATGTAAATTACAGAGTGGAGATATCGGAATCAAACAGGTGCAACAAGTTAGATACCTTGGAAATGTATGAACAGATGACAGTAAATGTGACACGGAAATTGGAAGGCGCATTGGGATAGGAAAAGATGTCTTTCAAAAGTTGACCAGAGTATTAAGAAACAGAAAAAAAAAATATCGTTAGAAACAAAGAAAAGAACTGAACTGTTATGTAATATCAGTCCCCCTATATGGCAGTGAATGCTGGACAATCTACTCACAGATGAAGACACTTGAAGCAACAGAAATGTGGTTCTACAGAAGCATGCTGAGAATACCAAGGATTGAACATTTGATTAAGGACAAAGTTCTAGGGATAATTATACTTAACATCAGGAATAGATAGTTGAGGTTTCTGGGACACATAATGAAGAAGGAGGGCTTGGACAATTTGATACTAACAGGACAGATTGGAGATAAGAGAGACAGAAGAAAATAAAGCAAAAAACCTACCTGACAAGCTTGAGTGAATGGATGGCAGAGCAGGGTTTGGTAGAGATGGCAAAAAGACAAAAGTTATTAAGAGCTACAAGGGACAGGAAATTGTGGAGAGAGTGTGAGTATCATTTTGTCTGGTAGAACCCAGAAGAACAAGAAAACAGATGTGGAAGTCTGGCCAAGATGTTGAGAGATGACTGATCAGTATAAAAAAACCTATTTGAATTGTTTTTTTTAAATATTTAATCTCAATTATCAATCTATTCTTACAGAACATTTTTGAGATAAAGAATTATTATTATTATTACTAGTGCACTATTAAAAATAATGGCAATTGGTAGAAAGTTTTAAGAGTGAAATGCAATGAAACAAAAGTCTTGAAACAATGTATTGAGATTCAATAAAAGTGGAGATAAAGAATTTAAAACTAAAATAAGGACCAATAAAACTTTCAGTTAATGCATTCCCTTTATATTTTTTTGGGGATATTCAATGATTCATTGATTAATCATGGTATTATAGATCCCATTTTGTTCAATATCTTTTCAGGTTAAAAAATTAATGAGTTTAATATAATAGTGAAATGGAAATTATCTATATTGGAAGAAAAAGATTAGCAACAGAATGGTGACGACAAAGCCTATTTCAAAATTTGAAAGCAAGACGATCACTTAATAGACAAAGGTATCCGAGTGCCTCCGATGAAAAGCTTGAACAAATAAGACTGCAATCTAAGAAATGTAGCTGTAAAGGAAATGATTAATTGGTTCATTTTGTCTAAATGCAGATAAATATTTTATTTGTATTGACTATTAAAATGACTAAGGGAGGTAATCACTCATATATTTACTAACAAGTTAATTTACTCCCTTTTGCACTACAGTTGGGACAGGAAATATATAAATAAATAAATGCACATTGATAATTATTATATCGTTTGATTTGATGTTTATATGCTTGGTTATTTGAACCAACAAGCTCATCTTGGTTTTTATACTCTCATTTCGGCCAGTGTAATCTCCATCCTTCTTCAGGTGTCTGAGTAATCTTCCAGGAATTCCAAATAGAAGCTTTTATTTCATGGTGCTAGATTGTTCTTATTCCATACTTAGGGGATATTCCATATCAGTTAATACTTTCCATTCTTATTTTTAGTTTGTGTTGCTTTTCCATTTCTTCCATTCAATCAGAGTATGTGACTTTTCAGCACTACCAGACCCAGGGATTGACTCACAACTGCCAGGGAACTAGATACATTTTAACTAATGTTATAATCTACTGATATATATATATATATATATATTAGTATTTCACATAATAAAAATGTACAAATCAATCACGTGTGATGCACGTTTTTATTATGTGAAACACTACATCTCAGCAGATTCTATTTGCCAAATAAGCTGAGTTGCTTTGCAGTAGTTATAAATCTGAAAACAGGCAAGCGTCCTGTAGTCATATATGATGCACAAAATGTTAGATTAGGCCTTTTCTCAGATGTCCTGCTCAATAGTAGACTTTTTCTTAAGTGTTTAATTTTACCACTCTTAAAATCATGGCTTGTGTGGACCACATGTGATGCACAGATGCTGAAATCACATGATGCGCAGGACAGGCAAAGGGTTAAAGCCAAAAAGTATTTTTAGATTCTAAGAACTATTTTTTTTTGAGATAATAATGACCTTTAGCATTCTGCAATATTCATAAGTATTTCATCCTCATCATTGGATGTAAGTGGGCACACAACGACATTAGCATCATCTTCAATTTTCACTTAGTCGTTTCCCTGTAGTAAGATATGACAACACTAGCACAAAATTAAATGACACTGCACGCAGTGGCGACCATGTATCTTTTGATACATGATTGACAAAACAGATTTTTTTCCCCCGCAGTAGGTTGCCATTTCTTTCTGCGGTAGACCAGTTGCCAACCAAGGCTATAGAACCCAGTCTATCCTGCTATTTACCCATAGCTGGAGGGAAAAGAAGAGGATTCATACATTTTCAATAATGTAAGTGAATGTAATGGATCCGACCAGAATTCGAACTTGGCTTTCCGATTCTTCAATCCGAGCCGCTGTCCATTGCTCCACCGTGCCTTATAGTGTACTAAAAGTTAACCCATAGCTGTGGGGAGAAAAGGTAGATTTATACCTTTCCCCAAGGACATTTGTGCCTAAGTGAATATAATGAACCCAACTGATTGGAACTCGGCTTTCCTATTAACAATTCCAAGCCATTATCCATTACACCATCTGCACATCCACGCTTACAGCGCCTTGTATTCCCAAGTGGTCACCCAACTTCAGTGATCATTTGGGAATCAGTGTTTCAACATTATATAGCTGTAAGCCTCTGTAGCTTTTGAGCTTTTCTTCTTCAATTAACATAGGGCTACTCTTTCATACTAGTACCATTTTGGGATAGCCATTACAGAATCTAGAGTCTTAATATTAACAGGCCAATTTTAGTGTGTGTATATTATAAAAAAAAAAAAAAAAAAAAAAAAAAAAAAAAAAAAACAGATTACCTACCTACAGTGAGTTCCATAGCTACAGCATCCCTGCAGATAATACCGACACACCATATCAGGAGCACTATTTTCACGGTCATGGGAATAGCGGCAACTACTGCCGTCACGGCAAACACCATTCATGTAAAATCTGCCAAGAATGAAAGAAACAGTTTAATGACATTTCAGACTTAGCACTTTTAATCCACTCCATCACATTGGCCATATTAATATTAAATATTTTTTAATATATTTTGAGAAGGCATTTCAATTATTTATAAAACTGGGCAAGGAGGACAATTTATCTTTTTCATTTTATTCCAAAATAAATATTATATGGCATATTATGTGTGCCTATTTCAGAAGAAGGTACTGTTCGATAAGAATCTTTTTCTTTTTTTGCTTCTAAATGTAAACCAATCATTATGATCATCTTAGTTTGCCAGCTTATTAAGCTTGTAGTTTTAGTCACAATTTGGGTATATTTTTATAAAGTACTTTTTAACCGTGAGCCTGAGAATTTCAAATTCTTATATTTGGTGAAAATCAGGAGACGAGTTCCTGACAAATTCCAAGTATTTAGATTGTGTAGTTAATTTTATACAATGACATTAAATAGGAAAATGTAGAAACTGTAAAACCAATTTTCATTGGCTGAAATCAAAAACATAATCAAACCAATAAATAGTTCCAAGCCAAATTTGTTGATTCTTTTTATAGAGGTCAAAAAAATAACTAGGAGTTGATTCCTCCTGGCTGGGTCACCTGAGAAAGGGGTTCTTATGTTTTTAGAGGCCCAAAAGCCTCAATGACACCAGGAATAAGCATCACTGATGAAGCTACCAAACATATAGCAAGGGTCACTGAGACATGCAAAGATTAGAAAAAAAGATTTCTTGCAGAATAAAAAGTTGATTATTTAGTGGCATATCAAATCCTCAGGGGTCATTTAATGACAAAATTTAATTTTCTTGAGAGCATTAGTAATTTCATTTCCAAAGATTTATTGCTAGGTAATTTTTTTTTTAAGTTATTTCTGCTATTTTTTTTTTTTTTTTTTTTTTTTTCAAAAATGTATTCCTGGTACACTTTCATAGTGTTTTCACCCTAGTTTGGGAGAGCGGGGTCACTATTTGCCCATAATTGGGACTAACAGATCATACCACCTTGGGTCAGGGTGGACCTGAAAACAACTGCAAATAAGAGGTTGTTCCACACTACTCAAAACCTTGTGATCAGAGGCCTTCCTGCCAGATGTAGTTTATCATCATGCCCAGGAAGGAAAAAAAGTTGTGCCAAATAATGTGTTTACTAGTCTGTCCACGCAACAGGTACTTAAACACTCAGCAAAATACTCACCCTACCTAGCTGCTTGTATTTTTTAATAAGTCAATCTTTTTTTCAAACACTCCTTTTTGAGAGGCCGCTTTTGCTGATGATGTTAGGCCAAATATTAAGGTTGATTTTTTTTACATTCACTGTATACACAATTTCATTAACAAATTTAATCCAACAAAGAACACAAAGGCTTGGGAATGGGTTCAAATATCTGCATTTTAAACAATATGTATGTTATATTCTGTGCTAATAGGAATATATATACTTGAAAAACAAGGTGGATAAAATAAGTAAAGGTTTATTGTAAAAAACCAATACAATAAGAATAAAGGTAACAATTATGCACAAGCTCGTCACAAGTCGATCCAGTAGCCAGTGCTACTATTGGAAGGTCGGTAGTTCTCGCGTAAGTAAGTCGTACTCAACAGATCCCAGCTAGTATATTTAGCTACACCCGACAAGTATTACAAGAGTAATCTCCATTGTTCGTAATAACTTTTTACTTGGTCATAATTTGACTGTACTACATGCAAAACTTAAATTTTATTCCTGTTAAAGAAACTTTATGGGAATGTATTTGAATATCTGCATTTTAAATACTTTGTATATTGCTGCCAAAGTGAATTTTGCTAAATGCTTGACTGCTATTTTTTATGCTTTCCTTTGTAATTATATTGTTTATAAAACTTGCTCGTGCTGGAAAATTTTATAATAGTGTTGAGAATCTATTTTTGCAAATGAAACTTCTCAGAATTCTGGGTCAAAGACTTCAAAGAACTCTTTCGTCTGGGTATTCATATTCGTTGGCTGGTGCCAAAATTAAGCAAGTTGGCTGGCAAAGTCAGTTGTTGTAAAAATCTGCTCCAAAGCAGTCCGTTTACTACAATTCACTGACCCAACATGTAGACTATACTGCAAAAACACACCAACTCCTGACTGAAGTTATTTTTGAAGTACTTCTAACTTCTTGCCAGTAAGCCTCCCACCCACTTTAGCCACTGACTATAATCACTAAAATTATAAAATCTATTTTTTTTTGTTTACTATAAAACTTTGTTGATCTGTCATTCTCTTTTGGCAAATACAAAAAATAAAATGTTACTGCTGAATTAACTGCTTATATAACTAAAAATGTGTTTTAGTAAAAATAACTGAAGTACTTCTGTTAATTTTTTTTTTTTTTTTTTTTTTTTTTTTAATTCTTTTTGAAGGCAAGTAAGAACTTTAGTGATTGGACAAATTGTCCAGATGACTGTTCTGTCCCAGCATTTTCAATTGACCCATTAGCTACTTTCAAGGGTTTTGAAGAATATTAATGACTGAGCATGTGAGCAGGAAGGTTGCAAACAAGGGGAAGGCTTATACTTAACATCAGGAAGAGGCAGCTGAAGTTTCTGGGATACATAATGAGGAAGGAGGGCCTGGAGAATCTGATACTCACTGGTCGAATAGAGGGAAAGAGATACAAGGGAAAACAATGCATGACATACCTGGTGGGCTTAAGCAAGTGGATGACAGAACATGGTCTTAGGGAGGAAGCAGAAGGAAGGAACTTGTTGAGAGCTGCAAGGGATAAAGGGTGGTGGAGAGCCAGACTACCTACATCCTGAAAGGACATGGCACATAAAAAGAAAGGAGTTTCTGAAAGCAAGACATTCTTAATTCCTGAATACCGACATTTCATTGTGGCCATGCTCATAGTCGATGCTAAGGGTTGGTGTTTTTTTTTGTATTTTTTTTATGACAAAAGCTTCCATCATATTTAGATACATTTTGCAGTTGGAGGTGTGTATAATATTTGTGTTCTTGAGTAGATTTCACATCAAACTGGGTACATTTTCATGTTTATTTAAATGCATGCATATGGAACTCGGGTCTGAGAGAAGCAGAGTCAGCAGTTTTGATAATCTTGTTGGGGGGGGGGGGGTCAACATGATCATTTCAAAATTAATTTTCATCAGGAACACAGTTCCCCATGTGGTATTTGAATGAATAAAAAAATATTGATCTCATACAGTTTTGATTT
This sequence comes from Acanthosepion lycidas, assembly GCA_963932145.1. Lineage (NCBI taxonomy): Eukaryota > Metazoa > Mollusca > Cephalopoda > Sepiida > Sepiidae > Acanthosepion > Acanthosepion lycidas. Next base: position 60,141,666 of record OZ010574.1, on the reverse strand, counting down.
TGAAGATGAAAAGGCTGGCTCTTTATAAGTTTATTTTAATAAATATTTAACTTGATATTTTTAGTTTGTTCAACTGGAGTGATGCACTTGATAAAATATATTAATATTATTGCTTTTATCCTTGTGAACTGTGTCATTATCGCTTAGTTTTGAAAGAAACAATTTTATTTGACTGTTTATAAGGTAATTTGAAAAACTGATATTAACTACTGCTTGATTGTTTTATTATTAAAATGATAAAAGACTGGATAGTAATTCAATAATTAACAACACTTGGTGGTTTTTTATAATACACTGATCAAAAACGTGTGTATGTATGTATATATATATATATATATATATATATATATATATAAAATCATTTCACCCAAAGCAAAGAAAGATGCAAGGGGTTACTGAGTGTTAGAGAATGAGAAAAATATGCAATTAAGGAGAAAAGACAATAAAAGAACAAGAATTAAGAAGATAAAGATTGACATTGTAATTAAATTTTGGAAGATCAAAGTTGACAGGGAAGCAAGAAGCTGGAAGAAAGTTCCACAAGTGAGAAGTGCAAGAGAAGAAACTGTTAGTATAAAGTTTATGGTTACATCTAGCCAATTCAACTGTAAAATGATGAGACCTTGCTGCCAACCAAGAGCTGCTTTTAAATTCATAAAGTCTAGGTACCATGGAGGAAAGGTCATCAGAACAATTACCACGAAAGTATTTATAGAAAAGGCACAGGGAAGTTATGTTATGGTTGTGGGAAGCTGAGATGCTAGGTAACATTATAGTTTCTTCAGATTATGTCAAGAATCTCTAAATATATAGCAGGAGCACAAGACTAGATGTGACAGAAATATTGAAAGCAAGGATGAATGGTAGACTTATAAATATGTAAGGTAGATTCTGGTGAGAAAACTTGTCTAGTACGATATAGTGAACCAACTTTCTTAGCAGTAGACTTAGCAACTGATTCAATATATTCTTTCCATATATAAACAGAGAACGTTAGTCAGAGAAGGTGTAATGAACCACTCTTCTGGAGGTTAGCATTAGCCACACTGATGACAGGTAAAAAGGTTTCTCTCAGTTGATTAAAAGAAACCAGTTTCCTTTTGGAGGCATTAAAATTAACAAGACATTCCTTGCCCCAGTTAAAAGATTATAGGTCATTTTTAAGATCAGCTGCCAATTTGACCTTATCAAAGTGAACAGACAGGAGTAAATAGTTGTGTCATCAGCATAAATACCGATCTGAGAACTGATGACACCAATAAGGTCATTTATAAAAATTAGGCACAATGTAGGTTGAAGGATAGAACACCAGGGAATATCTGCATTAATGCAAAAAGACCTATAGTAGTGGCCATCTACGATAGGTTTCATTAAGGGTTTTGAAGACAGTAGACTAAAGCACTGTGATCAGCTTTGTCAAGCCCTGAAGCAGAGATGCCATCAAAATCCTGCTTTAACAAATTTCATCTGTCAGTGTGGCTTTGTCACCTGCAGCAAGACTGGGCAGGTATCACACTTAAGAAAGCACAAATGAAATATGTCTTTCTCTTGCCTAATTTTCTCCAAAATGGTCCCTACTAGCATGCATAAATGCAAAACAAAAGGCACCATCCAATGCTGACCCTCATTTATCATTCATGATAGGAGAGTCCACTATATATATATATATATATTGCTCTTCAACCATGAAATGAGCTCTCCTGGCCACGGGTGTATTTTGTATAGAAAGCATTAAAATTTCCCCTTCTCTCCATGGGATGGTAGCCTAAAAGTAGTACCTCTGACTGATGCCAAATTGATCGGGTTTCAATCCCGGCTTGAAGCAATTGGACATCTAGCCATACTGAAGAGCTGTGATACAGTGAAACAAAGTCTGTGGATGACAATATATATGATGATATATTTTTAAGTTATGCTATAGCTATAGATGGGTCTATTAGGGATAGAGCATGTGTAAATGTAAAAGTGGGCACTGAATAGCAACTGTCTGTTTCATGCTTGAATTTAATCTTCATGCCATCTACATTTTATATATATAATAAAAATAAAAATGGGGGTATTTTTGATTTTACATCTCTAAACAATTTTGGCATAAAACACTGAATAACCTCCCTCATATTTTTATCTTTTTAAAAATAAACTTGGTCTAAGCCCTTAATGGAGTTTGAATCATCAGGTTCTTAAGAAAACATTTTTGGGGCCTTTACACGATGCAAACGGGCACACCTAGAGTGCAGAATCTGTGGGAACACTGAAAGAAAAAAAGTCAACAATTATATATTGTCTTCCTAAGAAATTGGAAATGAAAACTCCTCCCATAAACCAAAACATAACATTTTTCTGTGAATTAACCTCGAATACAGGCCCAGATTATAACTTGACACGTGAAATTTTCATGAGATTAAATTATACTGCAGTTTTTTCGTGCTAAAAAAAAATATAGTTGAAATAAAAACAAAATTACATTTTTTATTTGATTTCTGATGAGATGAGTGGCTTTTCAAATCCCCAAAAGTTTGTATATGAACCTAGTAAGAAGCAATTTGGTGTTTCTAACTCGGAATTTGTTTAGAGCGGTAAACTTAATACAAACATATGAATAAAGAAATAATAATAATCAGTAAATGAACCAAATTTTCAGAGGAAAGCTTTTATTTGGGCTTGAGATCAAAAGTCAAATTATCAAAGATCCTTATCTAAGGGAGATAACAAAGAACCACGTGCTTAAGGCAGGAGGAGATAATCAACGAAGTCAAGACTAACGGTCTATTTGAAATTAATAGCAACATATAGAAAAAATGAAAATGTACAATTTCGACAATATTCTCTAGTATTACATTCACTTGTTATTTCACACGACAAATACTTTTGTGTATAAAAAGAAAAGGGTCTATTAAATTATCAGTTTTCCTGATGTATACACACAGGTGTTGAAAAGTTCCTGGTCCGGCACGCTTACCCAGCAAAACCTAATCAAACATCAAGCCTTTCGCGAAGAAAGGGTTCTTGGTTAGGCCTGGAACTTTTAGCACCCACACGAACAAAAATAACTTCCTTTATTTACTCTTCTTATCATACACAATAACAGGCAAGAAATTGTATTTTCCTCAAAAGACTGATTTTTTTTTTTAAAGATTAAATTAAAAACGTAATCAATGAGCTATATTTTTTTCAATCATGTTTCATTCGCAATTATTGAATTATTAAATACTGAAACATTTGGCTCGTGTTTGACATCATATTTCTGATGTATGTCTTTATGAGGGGATGCTGAAAATTTATCGACCCCATTGTCCAAACAGGATAATTTGACAGGGGTTCCTTGCTTAGGTAGAGAACTTTTCCCCAACATTTCTGAGAGCAAGAGCTCAAAAAAGTTAAAAAACTAAAAAACAAGAAAGAATCAAATATTTCAAGATGTGTGGGAATAAGAAATTGTGAAAGTTTAAAAATTGCGATTGCGAATTCTTGCGAAACTTCTCTTGTTTACAATCTTTGGCAATATCGCTGGAAATAAAAGTAGTAGAGAATTCTGAATGCTAAAAAAAGTCTTTAAACAACTTTTAAAATCAGCTCTAAAAATTGTAACTTTTTCAAATTTTTATCTAAGTTATAGAAGGTTAACAGTAACACTAACACTGAACAGTAACACAATTTGTTGGCTTTCTGGTTTTTATTTCCTGTATTTAATTTTTTACGCATTAATGCGTAAAAAATTCCATAAAAATTAAAAACAGGAAATAAAAACCAGAAAGCCAACAAATAATAATTGTGTTAACCTTATTTTAATTATTTTGGGGGTGGGGTGGGGAGGATGTCTTTCCTTTTTTTTTGCGTTAACAGGTGACACGAGGTAAAAAAATACTATGGATTGAAAATGAAAAATCACTTAAAAAATAATTATAAAAATCATGGTATATAAATAAATTTAAAAAGTCATTTTACCTGGTTTTAACATCTTATTTTCCTTATTTACCAACAATATCTTCATTAGACGAGTTAAGGCGAAACCACATCATTTTTTTTCTGAATTTTAAGAGAAAACCGTAACGACATTGAAAAAGACAATTTGCTGTCTTGTGTATAACCGCACTACAGTAAACAATCGCCTAACAAAGTGTATATAGCTCTGAACATTAAAATAATTTTCATCCCTGTTTTTAATTGAATATTTTTTAATCATTTTTTACTACGGACGGATGTTGTTTTAACGTTACTTTTTAAAGAAGGTGCGTTAATTTGCAATTAACATTGTCATTTAAAAAGAAAAGAATGACAAGAGTTAAAAACAGGCAAATATTAATTAAATCAGGTTCAAATAAGAGAAGCGAAATAATGTGAAAATTCCAATGAGTAGGACAAATTTAAATTACTAAGAAACAAAAAAATAAAATGATGTAACATATTGAGTATTATTGACGTAGTTACCATGTGTTTTTACTTTTTACCAAAATTAAAGAAATCGTCCTAAAAGTTTGAAATTATTAGATAAATTTTTTTTTAAAAATAGCAAATTAATTAAAAAATTTTTTTACTAGGACTCATATCACAATCTTTATTTTTTTTTTTAAATAATGTAGAAAAAAATGAAAAGCAAAGAGAAATCATTGAAAAACGTGGCCAATTTTATTATTTTTTTTTTGTTTCAGTCGTAATTTTTGAAAAAGAAAACGTGATTGTCATTGATAATCTTTAAACACTCAAGACTTCTGAGTTAGTTGTTTTAAATGACAAGAGTCGACCGAATTTTGTAGGAAGAATGAAAGCAAATTCGCAATATGAGGCATGCTTTTTTTTCAAAAATATATCATTTTTTTTTTACCAGGCCTCATACGACAATTATTTTTTTCTCAAGATCGCTGAAAAGAATAAAAAATAAATGCGTCTTATAATGATATCAAAGAGTTCTATTAGGATCGATCATCACCCTTTTCATTTAAATGATTTATAGCAAAACACTTACTTGCACAGAATAGTATTTCTCGTTGTAGAACTGACGGCAGTAGTAGCACTGGCCATTATTATTTAGCGAGAGATACAAACAAAAACACAATCCGTTGTTTATTTGTGGGAGGATACACAAATGACAAGAATTAAAAAAAAACTTGTTCTTTGTATTTAAATCCCCTTTTTTTTCACTTCGTGTAAGATTCAAAACTACCTGAAATTCATGGCTCGCGTTGGTGGATAATCGAACTCGGCTGAAAGCGAGTTTTGTGTGGATAACATGGAGAGCGAGTCAATCGTGATTGTGTTTAATATGGCGGCATTGCGACCGGCCAACGGAGTCACGTGACCGCGGGCAAATCTGACGGAAAAAAAGGTCACCGCTGAAAGAAAAAGGTGTTTTTTTTTTTTTTTTTGCGGGCAGGAGTAAATTAACTTTTTGAAATCTTTTCCTTTTCCTGCCACTAAATAAAATTTGATAAATTGCACACTTTTCAAGAAAGAGAATATAAATACAAAGTAAGGCTTCGCCAGTTGTAGACGTTTTTGAATTTATTTATTAAATTTTTTTTTTTTTTTTAACGCTGTACCTGATACTTGCTCTGAGAATTCATTTTCAAAGAAAGTTTAATAAAAAAAAAAAAAACCATTAAGTAACTTTAGATAATCTAATAAAAGTGGAAAATGATTATATTTTTATCCCTTTCTTTTTATAAATATAGGTATGCATGTTTGAAAACAACATTTTAATTTTTATGATAAAAAAATGCATATTTTCTTTAATTTCAAATAATTTTCTATAATAGAAATTAACTTTAAATGTTTTTTCTAATTAGTACTTATTCTTCTTATTGATAATCTTTTTATAGAATATAGTTTTCATCAAATTCAATATTTTACACATAATTATTTCCAATAATTTATAAATACAGGGTGCCCCACAAAAAAACAGGAAAACTTTGTATAGTTTATTCAATTATTGGAATTTTTGTTACATTTATTTGGAACAAAAGGAAAGGATAGAAATTTAGTAGCTTAGAATAGAAAAGAAAAACACAAATGTTAGATGTGGTATTCAAACTAAAAACATTAATTTTTTTATATGTTAGTTAATTTTTTTCATCATATAGTAAATCTAAAATTTCCTGTTTTTGTGGAGCAACCTGAAGGAAATAAAATAAAAAAAACTATTTAAGAGCAGTTCTAACCAAAGTTACTTACAAATAGTTATTTAAAAGACTGATATATTGTAACTAAAAAAATTGAAGTAACTAAACAATAGGCTAAATCACTATTTTTTTGTAGAATAACTAAAAGTCTGGGGCAAAATTAGTCATGAAATTTGAAAATATGAAATTTTAGCTTAGCATTCTCAAAGAAGATTAACAGTACAGTATATTTCAGGGTGCACTTGTAGAATAACTAAAAGTCTGGGGCACACTTTAAATTTTAATAAGGAAAAATTAGTCATGAAATTTGAAAATATGAAATTTTAGTTTAGAATTCTCAAAGAAGATTAACAGTACAGTATATTTCAGGGTGCACTTGTAGAATAACTAAAAGTCTGGGGCACACTTTAAATTTTAATAAGGAAAAATTAGTCATGAAATTTGAAAATATGAAATTTTAGTTTAGCATTCTCAAAGAAGATTAACAGTACAGTATATTTCAGGGTGCACTTGTAGAATAACTAAAAGTCTGGGGCACACTTTAAATTTTAATAAGGAAAAATTAGTCATGAAATTTGAAAATATAAAATTTTAGTTTAGAATTCTCAAAGAAGATTAACAGTACAGTATATTTCAGGGTGCACTTGTAGAATAACTAAAAGTCTGGGGCACACTTTAAATTTTAATAAGGAAAAATTAGTCATGAAATTTGAAAATATGAAATTTTAGTTTAGCATTCTCAAAGAAGATTAACAGTACAGTATATTTCAGGGTGCACTTGTAGAATAACTAAAAGTCTGGGGCACACTTTAAATTTTAATAAGGAAAAATTAGTCATGAAATTTGAAAATATGAAATTTTAGTTTAGCATTCTCAAAGAAGATTAACAGTACAGTATATTTCAGGGTGCACTTGTAGAATAACTAAAAGTCTGGGGCACACTTTAAATTTTAATAAGGAAAAATTAGTCATGAAATTTGAAAATATGAAATTTTAGCTTAGCATTCTCAAAGAAGATTAACAGTACAGTATATTTCAGGGTGCACTTGTAGAATAACTAAAAGTCTGGGGCACACTTTAAATTTTAATAAGGAAAAATTAGTCATGAAATTTGAAAATATGAAATTTTAGTTTAGCATTCTCAAAGAAGATTAACAGTACAGTATATTTCAGGGTGCACTTGTAGAATAACTAAAAGTCTGGGGCACACTTTAAATTTTAATAAGGAAAAATTAGTCATGAAATTTGAAAATATGAAATTTTAGTTTAGAATTCTCAAAGTAGATTAACAGTACAGTATATTTCAGGGTGCACTTGTAGAATAACTAAAAGTCTGGGGCACACTTTAAATTTTAATAAGGAAAAATTAGTCATGAAATTTGAAAATATGAAATTTTAGTTTAGAATTCTCAAAGAAGATTAACAGTACAGTATATTTCAGGGTGCACTTGTAGAATAACTAAAAGTCTGGGGCACACTTTAAATTTTAATAAGGAAAAATTAGTCATGAAATTTGAAAATATGAAATTTTAGTTTAGCATTCTCAAAGAAGATTAACAGTACAGTATATTTCAGGGTGCACTTGTAGAATAACTAAAAGTCTGGGGCACACTTTAAATTTTAATAAGGAAAAATTAGTCATGAAATTTGAAAATATAAAATTTTAGTTTAGAATTCTCAAAGAAGATTAACAGTACAGTATATTTCAGGGTGCACTTGTAGAATAACTAAAAGTCTGGGGCACACTTTAAATTTTAATAAGGAAAAATTAGTCATGAAATTTGAAAATATAAAATTTTAGTTTAGAATTCTCAAAGAAGATTAACAGTACAGTATATTTCAGGGTGCACTTGTAGAATAACTAAAAGTCTGGGGCACACTTTAAATTTTAATAAGGAAAAATTAGTCATGAAATTTGAAAATATGAAATTTTAGTTTAGCATTCTCAAAGAAGATTAACAGTACAGTATATTTCAGGGTGCACTTGTAGAATAACTAAAAGTCTGGGGCACACTTTAAATTTTAATAAGGAAAAATTAGTCATGAAATTTGAAAATATGAAATTTTAGTTTAGCATTCTCAAAGAAGATTAACAGTACAGTATATTTCAGGGTGCACTTGTAGAATAACTAAAAGTCTGGGGCACACTTTAAATTTTAATAAGGAAAAATTAGTCATGAAATTTGAAAATATGAAATTTTAGCTTAGCATTCTCAAAGAAGATTAACAGTACAGTATATTTCAGGGTGCACTTGTAGAATAACTAAAAGTCTGGGGCACACTTTAAATTTTAATAAGGAAAAATTAGTCATGAAATTTGAAAATATGAAATTTTAGTTTAGAATTCTCAAAGAAGATTAACAGTACAGTATATTTCAGGGTGCACTTGTAGAATAACTAAAAGTCTGGGGCACACTTTAAATTTTAATAAGGAAAAATTAGTCATGAAATTTGAAAATATGAAATTTTAGTTTAGCATTCTCAAAGAAGATTAACAGTACAGTATATTTCAGGGTGCACTTGTAGAATAACTAAAAGTCTGGGGCACACTTTAAATTTTAATAAGGAAAAATTAGTCATGAAATTTGAAAATATGAAATTTTAGTTTAGCATTCTCAAAGAAGATTAACAGTACAGTATATTTCAGGGTGCACTTGTAGAATAACTAAAAGTCTGGGGCACACTTTAAATTTTAATAAGGAAAAATTAGTCATGAAATTTGAAAATATGAAATTTTAGTTTAGAATTTCTCAAAGTAGATTAACAGTACAGTATATTTCAGGGTGCACTTGTAGAATAACTAAAAGTCTGGGGCACACTTTAAATTTTAATAAGGAAAAATTAGTCATGAAATTTGAAAATATAAAATTTTAGTTTAGAATTCTCAAAGAAGATTAACAGTACAGTATATTTCAGGGTGCACTTGTAGAATAACTAAAAGTCTGGGGCACACTTTAAATTTTAATAAGGATAAATTAGTCATGAAATTTGAAAATATGAAATTTTAGTTTAGCATTCTCAAAGAAGATTAACAGTACAGTATATTTCAGGGTGCACTTGTAGAATAACTAAAAGTCTGGGGCACACTTTAAATTTTAATAAGGAAAAATTAGTCATGAAATTTGAAAATATGAAATTTTAGTTTAGAATTCTCAAAGAAGATTAACAGTACAGTATATTTCAGGGTGCACTTGTAGAATAACTAAAAGTCTGGGGCACACTTTAAATTTTAATAAGGAAAAATTAGTCATGAAATTTGAAAATATGAAATTTTAGTTTAGCATTCTCAAAGAAGATTAACAGTACAGTATATTTCAGGGTGCACTTGTAGAATAACTAAAAGTCTGGGGCACACTTTAAATTTTAATAAGGAAAAATTAGTCATGAAATTTGAAAATATGAAATTTTAGTTTAGCATTCTCAAAGAAGATTAACAGTACAGTATATTTCAGGGTGCACTTGTAGAATAACTAAAAGTCTGGGGCACACTTTAAATTTTAATAAGGAAAAATTAGTCATGAAATTTGAAAATATGAAATTTTAGCTTAGCATTCTCAAAGAAGATTAACAGTACAGTATATTTCAGGGTGCACTTGTAGAATAACTAAAAGTCTGGGGCACACTTTAAATTTTAATAAGGAAAAATTAGTCATGAAATTTGAAAATATGAAATTTTAGTTTAGAATTCTCAAAGTAGATTAACAGTACAGTATATTTCAGGGTGCACTTGTAGAATAACTAAAAGTCTGGGGCACACTTTAAATTTTAATAAGGAAAAATTAGTCATGAAATTTGAAAATATGAAATTTTAGTTTAGCATTCTCAAAGAAGATTAACAGTACAGTATATTTCAGGGTGCACTTGTAGAATAACTAAAAGTCTGGGGCACACTTTAAATTTTAATAAGGAAAAATTAGTCATGAAATTTGAAAATATGAAATTTTAGTTTAGCATTCTCAAAGAAGATTAACAGTACAGTATATTTCAGGGTGCACTTGTAGAATAACTAAAAGTCTGGGGCACACTTTAAATTTTAATAAGGAAAAATTAGTCATGAAATTTGAAAATATGAAATTTTAGTTTAGAATTCTCAAAGTAGATTAACAGTACAGTATATTTCAGGGTGCACTTGTAGAATAACTAAAAGTCTGGGGCACACTTTAAATTTTAATAAGGAAAAATTAGTCATGAAATTTGAAAATATAAAATTTTAGTTTAGAATTCTCAAAGAAGATTAACAGTACAGTATATTTCAGGGTGCACTTGTAGAATAACTAAAAGTCTGGGGCACACTTTAAATTTTAATAAGGAAAAATTAGTCATGAAATTTGAAAATATGAAATTTTAGTTTAGCATTCTCAAAGAAGATTAACAGTACAGTATATTTCAGGGTGCACTTGTAGAATAACTAAAAGTCTGGGGCACACTTTAAATTTTAATAAGGAAAAATTAGTCATGAAATTTGAAAATATGAAATTTTAGTTTAGAATTCTCAAAGAAGATTAACAGTACAGTATATTTCAGGGTGCACTTGTAGAATAACTAAAAGTCTGGGGCACACTTTAAATTTTAATAAGGAAAAATTAGTCATGAAATTTGAAAATATGAAATTTTAGTTTAGCATTCTCAAAGAAGATTAACAGTACAGTATATTTCAGGGTGCACTTGTAGAATAACTAAAAGTCTGGGGCACACTTTAAATTTTAATAAGGAAAAATTAGTCATGAAATTTGAAAATATGAAATTTTAGTTTAGCATTCTCAAAGAAGATTAACAGTACAGTATATTTCAGGGTGCACTTGTAGAATAACTAAAAGTCTGGGGCACACTTTAAATTTTAATAAGGAAAAATTAGTCATGAAATTTGAAAATATGAAATTTTAGCTTAGCATTCTCAAAGAAGATTAACAGTACAGTATATTTCAGGGTGCACTTGTAGAATAACTAAAAGTCTGGGGCACACTTTAAATTTTAATAAGGAAAAATTAGTCATGAAATTTGAAAATATGAAATTTTAGTTTAGAATTCTCAAAGTAGATTAACAGTACAGTATATTTCAGGGTGCACTTGTAGAATAACTAAAAGTCTGGGGCACACTTTAAATTTTAATAAGGAAAAATTAGTCATGAAATTTGAAAATATGAAATTTCAGTTTAGAATTCTCAAAGAAGATTAACAGTACAGTATATTTCAGGGTGCACTTGTAGAATAACTAAAAGTCTGGGGCACACTTTAAATTTTAATAAGGAAAAATTAGTCATGAAATTTGAAAATATGAAATTTTAGTTTAGCATTCTCAAAGAAGATTAACAGTACAGTATATTTCAGGGTGCACTTGTAGAATAACTAAAAGTCTGGGGCACACTTTAAATTTTAATAAGGAAAAATTAGTCATGAAATTTGAAAATATAAAATTTTAGTTTAGAATTCTCAAAGAAGATTAACAGTACAGTATATTTCAGGGTGCACTTGTAGAATAACTAAAAGTCTGGGGCACACTTTAAATTTTAATAAGGAAAAATTAGTCATGAAATTTGAAAATATAAAATTTTAGTTTAGAATTCTCAAAGAAGATTAACAGTACAGTATATTTCAGGGTGCACTTGTAGAATAACTAAAAGTCTGGGGCACACTTTAAATTTTAATAAGGAAAAATTAGTCATGAAATTTGAAAATATGAAATTTTAGTTTAGCATTCTCAAAGAAGATTAACAGTACAGTATATTTCAGGGTGCACTTGTAGAATAACTAAAAGTCTGGGGCACACTTTAAATTTTAATAAGGAAAAATTAGTCATGAAATTTGAAAATATGAAATTTTAGTTTAGCATTCTCAAAGAAGATTAACAGTACAGTATATTTCAGGGTGCACTTGTAGAATAACTAAAAGTCTGGGGCACACTTTAAATTTTAATAAGGAAAAATTAGTCATGAAATTTGAAAATATGAAATTTTAGCTTAGCATTCTCAAAGAAGATTAACAGTACAGTATATTTCAGGGTGCACTTGTAGAATAACTAAAAGTCTGGGGCACACTTTAAATTTTAATAAGGAAAAATTAGTCATGAAATTTGAAAATATGAAATTTTAGTTTAGAATTCTCAAAGAAGATTAACAGTACAGTATATTTCAGGGTGCACTTGTAGAATAACTAAAAGTCTGGGGCACACTTTAAATTTTAATAAGGAAAAATTAGTCATGAAATTTGAAAATATGAAATTTTAGTTTAGCATTCTCAAAGAAGATTAACAGTACAGTATATTTCAGGGTGCACTTGTAGAATAACTAAAAGTCTGGGGCACACTTTAAATTTTAATAAGGAAAAATTAGTCATGAAATTTGAAAATATGAAATTTTAGTTTAGCATTCTCAAAGAAGATTAACAGTACAGTATATTTCAGGGTGCACTTGTAGAATAACTAAAAGTCTGGGGCACACTTTAAATTTTAATAAGGAAAAATTAGTCATGAAATTTGAAAATATGAAATTTTAGTTTAGAATTCTCAAAGTAGATTAACAGTACAGTATATTTCAGGGTGCACTTGTAGAATAACTAAAAGTCTGGGGCACACTTTAAATTTTAATAAGGAAAAATTAGTCATGAAATTTGAAAATATAAAATTTTAGTTTAGAATTCTCAAAGAAGATTAACAGTACAGTATATTTCAGGGTGCACTTGTAGAATAACTAAAAGTCTGGGGCACACTTTAAATTTTAATAAGGAAAAATTAGTCATGAAATTTGAAAATATGAAATTTTAGTTTAGCATTCTCAAAGAAGATTAACAGTACAGTATATTTCAGGGTGCACTTGTAGAATAACTAAAAGTCTGGGGCACACTTTAAATTTTAATAAGGAAAAATTAGTCATGAAATTTGAAAATATGAAATTTTAGTTTAGAATTCTCAAAGAAGATTAACAGTACAGTATATTTCAGGGTGCACTTGTAGAATAACTAAAAGTCTGGGGCACACTTTAAATTTTAATAAGGAAAAATTAGTCATGAAATTTGAAAATATGAAATTTTAGTTTAGCATTCTCAAAGAAGATTAACAGTACAGTATATTTCAGGGTGCACTTGTAGAATAACTAAAAGTCTGGGGCACACTTTAAATTTTAATAAGGAAAAATTAGTCATGAAATTTGAAAATATGAAATTTTAGCTTAGCATTCTCAAAGAAGATTAACAGTACAGTATATTTCAGGGTGCACTTGTAGAATAACTAAAAGTCTGGGGCACACTTTAAATTTTAATAAGGAAAAATTAGTCATGAAATTTGAAAATATGAAATTTTAGTTTAGAATTCTCAAAGTAGATTAACAGTACAGTATATTTCAGGGTGCACTTGTAGAATAACTAAAAGTCTGGGGCACACTTTAAATTTTAATAAGGAAAAATTAGTCATGAAATTTGAAAATATGAAATTTTAGTTTAGAATTCTCAAAGAAGATTAACAGTACAGTATATTTCAGGGTGCACTTGTAGAATAACTAAAAGTCTGGGGCACACTTTAAATTTTAATAAGGAAAAATTAGTCATGAAATTTGAAAATATGAAATTTTAGTTTAGCATTCTCAAAGAAGATTAACAGTACAGTATATTTCAGGGTGCACTTGTAGAATAACTAAAAGTCTGGGGCACACTTTAAATTTTAATAAGGAAAAATTAGTCATGAAATTTGAAAATATAAAATTTTAGTTTAGAATTCTCAAAGAAGATTAACAGTACAGTATATTTCAGGGTGCACTTGTAGAATAACTAAAAGTCTGGGGCACACTTTAAATTTTAATAAGGAAAAATTAGTCATGAAATTTGAAAATATAAAATTTTAGTTTAGAATTCTCAAAGAAGATTAACAGTACAGTATATTTCAGGGTGCACTTGTAGAATAACTAAAAGTCTGGGGCACACTTTAAATTTTAATAAGGAAAAATTAGTCATGAAATTTGAAAATATGAAATTTTAGTTTAGCATTCTCAAAGAAGATTAACAGTACAGTATATTTCAGGGTGCACTTGTAGAATAACTAAAAGTCTGGGGCACACTTTAAATTTTAATAAGGAAAAATTAGTCATGAAATTTGAAAATATGAAATTTTAGTCTAGCATTCTCAAAGAAGATTAACAGTACAGTATATTTCAGGGTGCACTTGTAGAATAACTAAAAGTCTGGGGCACACTTTAAATTTTAATAAGGAAAAATTAGTCATGAAATTTGAAAATATGAAATTTTAGCTTAGCATTCTCAAAGAAGATTAACAGTACAGTATATTTCAGGGTGCACTTGTAGAATAACTAAAAGTCTGGGGCACACTTTAAATTTTAATAAGGAAAAATTAGTCATGAAATTTGAAAATATGAAATTTTAGTTTAGAATTCTCAAAGAAGATTAACAGTACAGTATATTTCAGGGTGCACTTGTAGAATAACTAAAAGTCTGGGGCACACTTTAAATTTTAATAAGGAAAAATTAGTCATGAAATTTGAAAATATGAAATTTTAGTTTAGCATTCTCAAAGAAGATTAACAGTACAGTATATTTCAGGGTGCACTTGTAGAATAACTAAAAGTCTGGGGCACACTTTAAATTTTAATAAGGAAAAATTAGTCATGAAATTTGAAAATATGAAATTTTAGTTTAGCATTCTCAAAGAAGATTAACAGTACAGTATATTTCAGGGTGCACTTGTAGAATAACTAAAAGTCTGGGGCACACTTTAAATTTTAATAAGGAAAAATTAGTCATGAAATTTGAAAATATGAAATTTTAGTTTAGAATTCTCAAAGTAGATTAACAGTACAGTATATTTCAGGGTGCACTTGTAGAATAACTAAAAGTCTGGGGCACACTTTAAATTTTAATAAGGAAAAATTAGTCATGAAATTTGAAAATATAAAATTTTAGTTTAGAATTCTCAAAGAAGATTAACAGTACAGTATATTTCAGGGTGCACTTGTAGAATAACTAAAAGTCTGGGGCACACTTTAAATTTTAATAAGGAAAAATTAGTCATGAAATTTGAAAATATGAAATTTTAGTTTAGCATTCTCAAAGAAGATTAACAGTACAGTATATTTCAGGGTGCACTTGTAGAATAACTAAAAGTCTGGGGCACACTTTAAATTTTAATAAGGAAAAATTAGTCATGAAATTTGAAAATATGAAATTTTAGTTTAGAATTCTCAAAGAAGATTAACAGTACAGTATATTTCAGGGTGCACTTGTAGAATAACTAAAAGTCTGGGGCACACTTTAAATTTTAATAAGGAAAAATTAGTCATGAAATTTGAAAATATGAAATTTTAGTTTAGCATTCTCAAAGAAGATTAACAGTACAGTATATTTCAGGGTGCACTTGTAGAATAACTAAAAGTCTGGGGCACACTTTAAATTTTAATAAGGAAAAATTAGTCATGAAATTTGAAAATATGAAATTTTAGTTTAGCATTCTCAAAGAAGATTAACAGTACAGTATATTTCAGGGTGCACTTGTAGAATAACTAAAAGTCTGGGGCACACTTTAAATTTTAATAAGGAAAAATTAGTCATGAAATTTGAAAATATGAAATTTTAGCTTAGCATTCTCAAAGAAGATTAACAGTACAGTATATTTCAGGGTGCACTTGTAGAATAACTAAAAGTCTGGGGCACACTTTAAATTTTAATAAGGAAAAATTAGTCATGAAATTTGAAAATATGAAATTTTAGTTTAGAATTCTCAAAGAAGATTAACAGTACAGTATATTTCAGGGTGCACTTGTAGAATAACTAAAAGTCTGGGGCACACTTTAAATTTTAATAAGGAAAAATTAGTCATGAAATTTGAAAATATGAAATTTTAGTTTAGCATTCTCAAAGAAGATTAACAGTACAGTATATTTCAGGGTGCACTTGTAGAATAACTAAAAGTCTGGGGCACACTTTAAATTTTAATAAGGAAAAATTAGTCATGAAATTTGAAAATATGAAATTTTAGTTTAGAATTCTCAAAGTAGATTAACAGTACAGTATATTTCAGGGTGCACTTGTAGAATAACTAAAAGTCTGGGGCACACTTTAAATTTTAATAAGGAAAAATTAGTCATGAAATTTGAAAATATGAAATTTTAGTTTAGAATTCTCAAAGAAGATTAACAGTACAGTATATTTCAGGGTGCACTTGTAGAATAACTAAAAGTCTGGGGCACACTTTAAATTTTAATAAGGAAAAATTAGTCATGAAATTTGAAAATATGAAATTTTAGTTTAGCATTCTCAAAGAAGATTAACAGTACAGTTTTCATTTACAGGGATTTATGAAGAAACTGCTATTTTTTTAAGAGAGGCTGATAATGATTGATTTAAATCCCTTGAGGAAGGCAAAAGAGAAAGGATTATACATTCCTTCTTAAAGATTAAGGAATTTAGAAATAAAACATCAAATGATAAAGACTTGAATTACACATGGAAGCCACATGCTTGGTATTTCTAGCTTTTTAAAAATAAAGATTTTTAAATAAAAAAATAATTGCTCTTCTGTTAATTTGGGGTGAACCTGACTTCCTTTTAGTGTGCATTAGTGCACCTGGATGCATGTATTGAGAAATATTGGGCTGGTTACAGATTTTGTAAAGTGACACAAATTACTAAACAACAAAATTTCCATATATTAAATGAACTTTTCCATTTAATCCTACCAGACTGGTTTATAAATAATGTTTTATAATATTAATTTTCATGCTTTTGCAAGCATTTATTAAAAAAAATAAAATAAAGCTAAATTATTTACGATCATTTATATATATAAAATATAAATTATTTAAATTTTCAACACTGAAACAACAAAAATACTAGGTTATTTTGAAAATAATGTCTGATTTTAGAATCAACTTTTATTTGTGAATTAATGTCTTAAAACAGTGTTTAAATGAGTCAAAATAGGAACCTTGAGCATCTATATATTTCTGTCATTGAGTTACAAGGGTGTTTATGTCTTTGTCATAAAACTTTTAGACACAAAAATCTTTGAATGCAGTTTCTGCATCTTCATTTCAATGGAATATCTTTTGGCTTAAAAAATTGTCAAAATTTTTGAAAAAGTGGTAGTCATTTGGCAAGAGACCAGGGGAATAGGGTGGATATGGCAAAGTCTTCTAATCCAAGTCAGCAAACTTCTATAGTGTCATCCTACTAATGGATGAACATTATCTTGAAGCAGAATTGGACCATGTTAATTTATAGGTCATCTGTGGGGTTCGATTTGGCCTTGTTAGGATCAGCCAACTATAAGGGTTGTATGAATGAGTAAATAAAATACAATAAATCACATCTTAAGAACAATCAAGTCTGGAGTATAACAATAATACATTAAAACATATATAACAATAACACATTAATAAGTAGTTTAGTATTGTACAGAAACAGTAGTAATGTTCATTATTGGTACAAGGTTGGTATTTAAGTAAGATTACATAAAATGTCTTTTTTTATAACATTTCAATGAATACAAGTTTGTTAAAAGTAAATAAGTGTTGAATAAGAAAAAGGAGGGAAAATGTATGAGAGAAGTAAAGTGGGGGTGAAAATGACAAGAAAGGTGTGAGGAGTGGTAGTGGTTGTTGAAACTGAGTTGCCTTTAATGTGTCCACTCACAGTTGTAAGTGTTTGCCTCTCTGTGTCTTCTCTGTGTGTCTCCTGTTGGAATCTCTCTTTTTTTTCTTTTAGACAGGGGTTTATTTATATTATTAGCAAAGTTGAAAGAGGCTCTGATTAAGTTGTTGGTTATTTCAGGCACACTCATTTCTTATTGGTCAACATATATTTATTTAGGATTGTATTTAAAAAACTTCAACTGGAAGTTATGCGTGGCACCTATTGCACAAAGCCCGAAATATGTCATTATGTTTCAAGCTATGAAAGAGGTAACTTGCTGTTTCTGCTCTAAGTGTCACTACAAATTAATCAGTGCTGGCTACATTTTGCTTAATTGAATATGCATTTCATCTAGTTGCTTCAGCATTGATAATGGATAATGCCAGACAGTCACCATAATCTTCTGTAACTGTAATTTTGGTTTTGGAAAAATGTTTGGATGTTTCATCATGATCAAGCCATTGAAAATTTAGCATTCTCCTACCACTTGATTGTATTATGTAGTAGTTGCTTTCAACAGCAATTTTTCTACAAACTGGAAAAGTGGATCACAGGCCTTGAATAATTCTCCGACTTCTGATTGGCTAATATATGTAAAAAACATATGCACAATTGTTCAGAGTTAATTCACCGCCAAAATTTGGTTATGTGTTCATGAGCCTATCACATAATTCCCATTAATTATAAATAGTAACATCTTGATTCTTTCTATTTTCTCCTTCTCAGACCCACAGCAATGTAGTTCAGTAGAGAGATAACGTTTGTCCCCTAGGGTAAATGACTATGAAATGTCATGACATGTGCACACAAATGTATGCACATCTATGCACATCTACAATCATTGAACAGCTACGAACATACATTCACTTCTTTAACTACATGAATAGAGAAACTTATCAACTTCTAACACTGAGATTTTCATCAGCAGATAGCATGCTGCCTAAGCATGTATGACTTTAGACAATTCATCGCAAATGATTTCGTCCCCTCCTCGGTGAACGAATTTGAGCAGCAAAATACTTCAATATATTTTTCAACTTAGAAGTGTTAAACTAAAAAACTATATTTTTAGTAACAAATATGACTTCTCAATTTTCAAGTGAAGAATACAATTTTCTCTCACTCAACAAGTTTCTTTGAACTTGCTTTAAGCAATTCAACTAAAAGTTAAAGGCAAATAATTCCTATGTTTAAACATTGAACTTTCAACTACAGAAACACTTAACATTGTGAGTAACAAACTGTTTAATTCTCTTACAAGTAACAATAAATCTTACTAAAGTTCTTCAAACTCACACACCTTTTAATACACATTACAGTTTATCAACAAGAACATTTTCCTCACTCAAAATTCCAAGTACAAGTAAATTTCAGTATTTCAAACACAATTGAATTACTGTCTGTACAGTTGTTATGCATATAAATTCCATGTACTTATGCAAGTTTTCTTGTTGAATGTTTCTTCTTCATATTTCATATTCTGTGTTAATATAAATACGAGAGGCCCTAGCTGCCCCTACAAACCAATCATTTGCAATTATGATAAAGGATTCATTTCTGATCACAAGCCACTATTCAACCAAGAAATGGATCATTTAAATTTCATAGATGAAGTATTGAACACACTTCAAAATGTCAAATGGTTTGACTTTCATTTATTGAGTTTCTTCATTTTTTTTCTCTTGAGATGGCCTGATATTGTTGAAATGCAGAACTAACACCCATTATTATAGACATTTTCCTAATACTTTGACATGGGTTTTGTTTGACTTGTTTTTTCAGATGTTGATTGTCAATTGCAGATGGATATCTTCTACCACCTTGCTGTTCAAGACTCGTATCCCCACTGTGGAACTTCAGAGCCCAACATCACACTATCTGATCACAAATGTATCCTTCACCCCAATCTCTGTTAATGTTGGCAGCAGTTTGAGAAGCATTATGAACAAGCTTGAACTCATTCAAAAAAAGCATGCATTTCATCTGTAAAAGTTTGATTTGGTTTAGTTTGTTTAATGGCACATCAATTCCTTATGGGTCATTTAATGCTGAAATTTAATTTTCTTGGAGGCTTTGGTAATTTTTTTTACTATTTGTTGTGGAGTCGTTTCACAGTGGAGGCTTGTATTTCAATAAGTCGTCCTAAATTAGGTTCAACGTACAAAAACGTTAGAACTTGGAAATAAGAGTTAAGGACACAGCAATCTAGTTGTGATGGTTGATACTTCAATGTCCGATATCATCTGACTTGCTCAACACTACCTACTCCGAACTGGCGACCGCTACTGCTACTTATTGTCTCTGGAAGAGTCCATTACCATAGAATAGGTAGTATAACACTATTAAAATCTATTGCTGAATTTTTTTTTTTCTATTAAAATCTAATGCTGAAAATTTTTTTTTTCTTACTATTAAAATCTGTTGCTGGAAATTTTTATTATAAAAATGTATTTTATACTTTCATGGTGTTTTGACACCTGTTTGGGGGTTCACTATTTTCCCATAGCTGGGATCCTAATAGGTGCTACCACCCTGGACCAGGGTAAACCTGGGAAGAACAGCATTTAAAAGGTGCTTCCATGCTCCTCAAAACCTCTTGATCAGAGGCCTTGCTACCTGACATAGTTTATTGTCGTACCCAGGATATTCTTCTTTAAAAGGATTTTTTCAGAGGGAGAGGCGAAAAGTGCACCTTATTAACAGGGCAAGATAACCAGATCAAAATATAGAATTATAGCCTCTTAAAACGATATACAATTCAAACTTCAAATAATTGAAAAACCACTGAGAAGGTAATACAAATTCCTTTTAAAAAAAGGTTAAAAATACTATTTAAAAAAGATTGATTACACACTTTCAAAAAAGATGCACTCGGCTAATTGAAAGACAAAAATCAGAGAGGCTTTGGCAAAATCACTTGTATCACTCGGACTTTTAACCTTCACTGGTTTCACTTTGGTTCTGTTTCTTTTTTTCTGTTTGCTTCTTTTGGCAAAAACAGCCTGGCTCATCCAAAGGTGGCATCTGAAAACCTTGTTTTTATGCCTGCAGGTTAAAATTTTCATGCCTTCTGTTCTCTTTGAAATTTTCACTTCTCATCAAAAATTTATATATCTTCTGAAATTATCAGCTAACCTGTCTTCTTATATATCCTTGAAAGAGGCTCCAGATGGATCTCAACTTTGAAATTTATGTGAGCGGAAGTCACCCTTGTGATTGATCAATAAATCCAAGGTGTATAGATCCTTTTCAAATTTGAAAATGAAATCAGAGTCTACCATGATTGAATTATTTTTGACAGATTTTTTTGAGTGAATTCTATTTTAACAAACAAATGTATCACATCAAATTTATTTTTTATTAACTATCTGACTTTCTTTTTAATACACTTCTCTTAAAAGTAAATGTAAAAGACAAACCTAGACTATTTTAAAATTTTATTTATTTTATATCTACACATTTTTATTAATTATTATTTAATTTACACTTTTATATATAAATTTTTATATTCTCCCAATAAGAGCAATAAACAAATTTAGTATATTGTATTATTTTTAATTATTTTATTTTACTTTCTGATAAGCATGAAAATTGAACATGAAGAAAGATATAAAAATTTTGGCAAACTTACACCTTCATGCCTGTGAAAAAAATGGAGTGTCAAACAGACAGTTTTTTCCCTGGACACCACTATTATTTTAACTACCTTCACTCCTCAGTAATGTTTATTGTTTAAAAAAGCAATGATTAGAATTGTAATAAAGCCTAAAACATATGATGAAAGTGAATTTATACATTTTTTTTTGTTCTTGAGAATTTACAACAAAATTGTGAAAGACTATTAGATTGTTTATTTACAAAAATAATTTAATATTTAAAACATTCTAAAATATAATACAATTAAAACTAATGCAATATTTATCATTTACCAATTTATAAAGAAATAAATGTAAAAAAAAAAATTTATTCATAAATTTATAAACATTTACAAAATTATTAAAATATGTGGACCAACTATAAGAAAATCTTTATTATTTACCATTTTATAAAGTTTGAATCAATCAGCCAATGTTTTGCAACCGTTCCAATAAACAATATAATGAATAAATCATGTAAATAAACAATCTAATAAACAGTGTTTATTATTTTTGTTATAAATTCTCAAGAACAAAGAAATTGTATAAATTTACTTTCATATGTTTAGGCTTTATTATACAATTCTAATTATTGCTTTTTTAAAACAATAAATATTGCTGAGGAGTTAAAGTAGTTAAAATAATAGCAGTGTCAAGGGAAAAAACATCCTTTTGACACTCCATTTTTTTTGTGGGCATGAAGGTCCAACTTTGCCAAAAAATTTTAATGTTCAAGATGAGGGGTATATAATGTTTTAAGTAAAATTCTGAAAGTGGATGATATTAACAAAGAAGACATTTTAACCATTAGGAATGAGTAATATTAGAAAATAATTAAAAGGTTTATTTTATAATTATTATTTTCCCCAAAACCTGTAATGACCCCTGATAAAAATAAAATAAAATAAATTATAAAAATAAAATATATAAATAAAAATAAAGGAAATAAAAATAAGGCATTTGCTTTCCTTTAAAACTCTTATTTCTCTCTCTCTCTCTTTCATCCTTCTCTCTCAACTAATGAGAGGGCAACCCTCAAATAAAAAAGAGGAAGAAGAAGAAAAGACTGAACCTGGCCACAAAATGGCGGAAGTTTGTTTAACCAGCGTCTAGCCATTCACAACTAAAAACTACCAAAAACCAAAAGTCGGAGAGGCTCAATGCATAATTTCCGTTAATATAAAAAAATGAAAAAGAAAGGAATGCCGGAAAATAAAATAATTTTAGCCAATCAAAAAACTTAACACAATTGACTTTTGATGCTATCTGAAACCAAGGTTCACACCATTAGTCTGGGAGTCTTGTCAAAAGAATATAAACTGACAGCCCTGAGACAGAAGTGGAGAAGGGACCATCAGGGAAATCAACCAAGCATGTAAAAAAAGTTAAGCGGTCATCTGCTTAGTGATATTTTCTGCCCTTTTTAGGGCCGACACAAACACAGCAGATTGATGCAGCCACCTATTTCTAAGAGGACTACTACTACTACCAAGTTCTAATGAAACTATCCATTACCAAGTGAAAACGGACTTTCTCCAGACTGATACCAAGATCTGACTTATAAACGAACTTTTGCTACACTGAATATCAAAGAACTCACTCTAATCTTATTCAAATCTATATAATAAATGCAAATATCACTGTGTCACACTTTTCATCTTTACTCCTAAAGGACGTAACCCAGCATTATACCATTTTGGAATCAGGTTGACTCCGTGAGCAAATTAAAAACATCTGGACCATCAATCTTGAAATTTCAGAATCCCAAGTTTTCATTATGGCGATTGTTTTTGGCGATATTTTTTACATGATTTTTGCCATAAATTTCTTTGTACAATTTTTATAACTTGGAAATTAATTTGAGATTAGTCAAAATTAATTGCGAAATCCAGCGAAAGTGACCCATGAAATAAAAATAATTGCTTGTGCAGAAAGTAAGGACCTACGTACATCAAACAGTCTTTAAATTAAGTGACAGCAGAAGATTCTGTGACTTCCGTCCATCCGTCCGTCTGTCTGTTCGTCTGTCATACTCTAAAATAACCATAAACTGACCGATCGAAACCACTTCTTTTTTTTTGAGAAGTGCAAGCAGGTAAGTGGTTACAAGGTACAGTTGGTTTTACTAGGATGCGTAGCTTAGTAGAAGAAATTTTGATTCATCGTTTTTTTTTTGGGGGGGGGGAGTTAAAAGTTTTAATATTTTAACATACAAACAATTCAATGATTAAAATAAGAAATTTTTTTATAGACACAAATATATATATATCGGGTTTCGATCCGAGCTAGAGGCAACCGGATGTCTAGCCACACTGATGAGCTGTGAAGCAGCGAAACAGTCTGTCTGTGGATGACGTTATATTGGCTCCTGAAATAAATATTAATTTCAGTTGAGCTCTCTAGGGAGTAGGTATGGGTTTGTAAACAGTGACTATTATAGCTAATATAGCGAGACTCTTCGCATAGCGAATTGAGTCACTGTCAGTCACTGGGTGTGTTTCTAAAAATAAATACGCTAAAAATCCACCTGCTTCCCTGTCGTGCGCCGACGGCTTAGTGGTAGAATCTCTGGCTGACACCAATTCAGTCGGGTTTCGATCCGAGCTAGAGGCAACCGGTTGTCTAGCCACACTGATGATCTGTGAAACAGTCTGTCTGTGGATGACATTATATATATATATATATATAAATATATATATATATATAGTTGGATTGATGTGAGTTTGCGACCTTGGGTTTCATACTTTTACGATCGTCAGACACTTTTTTTGAAAAATCTTGGATTTATGTAGGGTTGCGTGTATTGGTGTTTTTATGGAAGTGGGAGGAAAAATTGTTGTCGAATTCAGCAATCAAATGCGTACGTATGTACACAACAGCACACATATACATACATTATGCCAACTCTCATACTGTTCACATATGTTTATGTTTGTGCGAGCTCCGATGGGCGAGCGCGTGTATGTGTGTCTGTGTACCTCAATGGCTGTACGAGCGTGTATGTATGTCTGCGTAAGTATGAGTGGCGTCACGGCGACAATTTTTCCTCCCACTTTCATAAAAACACCAATACACGCAACCCTACATAAATCCAAGATTTTTTAAAAAATTATTCAGTTTGTCTGACGATCGCAAAAAGCGTGAAACCCAGGGTCACAAACTCACATTAATCCAACCAAATATGTTAGCTCTATCTCTGATATTGAGCGCTTTCCAATAAGTACCGCGCATAATATATATAATATACTGCACACACACACGCACGCACGCGCGCGCGTACACACACACACACGCACGCACACATTTATATACATACACTTTTCATATATATATATATATATATATATATATATATATATATATATATATATATATATATTGTGTATTTAGGCAGGCAGCAATCCTTCTTTCATGCACATTTCATTGAATACGACAGACAAGGTGCTTTGAGTTATTTTTTTATACAATTTCTCATGTGTTCTAATATTTTTTTCTTTTCAGATGATAAATTATATAAAAACTTGAAGGTTGAAATATATTAACTGTTAACAAGAAATAATTTGTAGTATGTATGTATTTATATGTTTTCAATTTTCATTTTAAAAACACGGTCAAGATGTTGTGTCCATGTTCAAAGTTGATATTTTTGAGTGTTGTTTTTTTTTTGTTTTTATTAAGGCTTCCATTATTTTTAGCCTTTTTTGCCTGCAGATGATGCTGTGCCGATCTATATCGCGCACACGTACATACATACACTAATACAAATCACATACAACGACAAGCATTCATTGGTTAATAAATCACCACTACGTTATTATAGACAATTTACAAATCGCTCTATTTTCATGTCAATTTTGTGCACTTTTGGGAGAAACGGATCACTGAAGTTTTCTTAAGTCTCCTCAAAACTCGCTCGCTGATTGGTCAATGCCAACCCATCAGATCGTCTGCACGTGAAGAATAACTTTTCCCGCGCAGTGATCTGGAGCCTATAGTCACTTATATAAGCAAGAATTTTTCTTAGCTAATTAGTGAGAAGTCAGCTGCCAAATGAATCCACGACAGTTGAAACAATGCGTCAACCTTCTCACTCACACACACCACTCACACGCTGTACATTCCTTGTACACTCACATAATCTTCTGGGAACAGTCATTGTAAGAAACACTCATAAACATTCTCCAGTGAACTTTGAAGTACTAAAAGTACAATTAAAGAGAGACAACTCTTGTTTTATTCGACCTTTTCTTACTTAAATGCATGCTTTCTTTCACATCGTTGTTTGATATTGTATATCTTGTTAAATGCATATTTTATGTGTAACGATGTCTTTTGTTTATCCTTTTCGACGTCAGTCTTGTTTCCTAATCTAAAGTTAAATTAATGTGGTGAAGTCCGCCACAATGCGATGATATTTGTGTTGTCAACAAGTATGTTACGAATAGGGTCCGTTAGTCTGCCCGTCACACCCTCAAGAATAGCCATACACTTACCGATCGAAAATAAATAGTACAGTTGGTTTTACTAGGATGCGTAAAAAACCGTGAAGTAGGGTTTTTGTCAAAGTATTTTTCCGAACAAATCAGCTTATTCAAATTTCATTGATTGATTTAAGAAATTGAACGAAACGTAGAGTTTGTAAATCTCGACAAACATGTTAGCGATAACTTCAATAATACTAAACTGTGACAATTTCAATACACATCAGCGTGTTGCAAAAGTTCTAGTGTTGAAAAAAGCCGAAGTTTCTTTTTTTTTTAACTATATACACCGCTAAGAAAACAAAGATAAAATAATTAGATTTATGTTGTTAATTGAAACAAAATAATTTAAGGCATACGCTATGTCAAATTTTATTATTCAAGTAGATATTTTCATAATAATTTTTTTATTTAATGAGTGATATTGGCAAACGTTTCAGGAGATTGTTTTTCAAACCCTGTAGAATATAGCTTCACCATGCTAGGCATTGCTGATGTAGCTTCCTTGTAGCTGGAATTCGATGTAGGAATGCAAAAGATGATTCTCTCCCTTTTGACAGGAAGAACTGACCACTGTCTTACAGGGCCCATGTGGCAGCATGTTGGTGAGAATAGTTAGGTTGCTGCTTAGCTTTTGACGGTGACAGATTGGGACGGAGATTTATTTGCAGTTTAGCTGACTGCAGATGAGGGCAGAATTTTCATGTATCCTCAATAGGAACCTAAGACATCCCACAGGCATATGTCCTTTTTAGGGACGTTACAAGGAAGGTCTATACCATAAGAATTTTAGATTTAAATAAATAGATGTTTTTATTAGGAATATTTACAATAACTGTGTGTGTGAGGTTTTATTAAGCAAATCATTTAGTTCATTATATCGAAAATAAATATACATATTAGCATAATTATTGATATTCAATTTTTAATATCAGATTTATAAAGGTTGTGATGGTCGTAAGAAAGATATTGTAACGTTACTGGATGGTGGGAATAGTTATATAAAAATTGCCATGGCTCGTAAGAAAGATATAACCTCGAAAGAGAAACAAGATATTGTAAAGCTACTGAGTAGTAGGAACAGTTATATAATGATTCCCATGCGCCAATATTAAGATGAAATGTGTAAAGGAGGACACGACTCCGGGTAGACTGTGCTGAAAGCGTCTTTATTAAAACACAGATAAATATGCCAGTAGCAGGAGAAAGAATGAATCAAACAGAGAGGAAACACGGTGTTCAACAAGTCCCACGCTTGAGTTCTAACCCAGGGTACTGAAAAGGGAAGATATCCGGAAAGGGAAACTTACTAAAACAAATGTTAATATTAGCGCAATCTTTTTATTTTTATTTTTTGTTTTTGTGCGAAGTAAGGAACAGGGAATTGGAAGTGTTAGGACAGTATATAATCCTGAAAATATTTTGCAACACGGCAATCACAAACAGGATATCTAGGTTGGTTCTGTGTCAATGGTAATGTTGGACTATTGCTTGGTGGCTTTTCCTCGGCACTAAATGGGTCATAGTTAACACCATGAGAAGTGAGGTAGGTTCATCCGGCCCGTGATCAAAATTAGCAGGCTCAGATAAGATTGGTGATATATCATCAGGATGAACAACAATCTGTTGATGTTCGTCCTCCTCGTCGAAACCTCCTGAGAAGTTACTGGTTTTGGATGGTGATATGTCGCATGGGACGCGATAGCATTCTACTTTCTTCACTTCATACGAACCTGCCCGGATTTGCCTGCCGGAAAACTTTTTGAAGTAGCATCACTCGCCCTCCATCGATATTACAATGTAACGGCCCCATGACTTTGACTTGTCCCGATCGCAGTATAGGTAGACAAGGTCACCAACGTGTAGAGACTGTTCACGTGGTTGTTTCTCTCACCTGCACTTTGAGAATGAGCTAGCTGAGTGATTGGCCACACGATGGGTGTGTTTGGCTGTAATCACTTCCAGGTCAGATACAGATATCTGTTCATTGGTAAATTGGCTTCGTTGTGTTCATAGTTCGTTGGCAGATAAGCCAGTGAAAGGGACACGGGAGATTAGGAGAGATGTGGTCACACTTAGTGACAGTTTAGACACCTGGGCTCCGCTGGGATCCTGGCGTAATAGCTCTTCTTCCAATTCCCCGATGACTTCCTCTGCAACTGGGTTTTTATTAATGTTTTTTCTCACGTCCCATTTCTAGAGTTAGGGGAAACTTATGCATTATATCATCGTTCTTTCGCGCCATTGAACCCTGGGGCCAGATCTACATGAATTATGGCTGGGAGGGAGTCCGTCAAGAGGATGTAGGTCTAAGATCATTGTCAGAATAGTCACACGGAGTGTCACCCTTCTCATCTGGTATAAGACGAGTCTTGGTATATGACGATACACACTCCCTCAAAACAAGTATCAGCTGTCGACTGCGTCTCAGAACATCAGCGGCGTAGAACATCCGAACACATCCGTGGGATCCTCGGATGACTGCTGTACCAGCTGATCTGGGAAATTTTTCAATGAAGAACAGACATGGTACGTCTCACTTACACGTTCAACAGCTTTGCATAAAAATGCTGTTTTACTACAAGTAGTTACTGAAGGCAAGTTGCGTGATCCAGTGAGATATGTAGTGAGGTCGGGAAGCCGTCGAGCACAGACTGCGGTATGATAATGCATTCACATGTAGGTTGGAACGGATCCTGACGGTGTATCACAAGGAGATAGTCCCTTGCAGTTGATAAAACGCCTAGATAGCGTTTTATGTCCTTGATGTTTGTCAATTTTTTGGAAGGGCGATTCCCTTGCGTCAACTGTCCATATGTTCTCCGTAGGTCAGGACAGTCGGCCTGAATGGCCAGCCAAGCTGATCGGGTTGTGAATTGTAGACGGACCTTATTATTCAGCACGCCTTGTATAGATAAACCGCGCACAACAGTGTCCTCAGTCTGCACAATAAACTGACACACCTGGGATTGAGGCTGGAAACACTCTGGGGAGTTGTGGTTTGCAAAGTTTGATGGCATGTTGGCAGTACCAGCAAGATGTTTGATGGAGGTTCGATATCGGCTCGCGATCGTAAAAAATGTTGCTACTGCTGAGAATTCACCACGTTTCACTTTCTCAAACGCATGGTTTACAGTCAGTGAGTACATGGGTCTGGTGTGCCGACTGTATAATATATAGGCTGAAATAATTTATTGCGGCTGCAATACTAAAAGCTTCGATTTCGCATGGTACTCATTTTACTTGGGGTTCCCTCAATTTTGCGCCAACAAAACAGCTAGGCGGCGTTTCATTTTGCGTGAAGCATAAAGTGTGGCGTCAAGTCCACGTTTGCGTATAGAGCCGTCAGTGACAATTCACAATTTGTTGCTTGATATGCGTAGTTGAACGGCTTTGTTGGTTAGCAATCGGCTCTGGGCTTCTGAGAAGTGTTAAAGAAGTTTATCAGTCCACTAAATTTTTTCCTTGAATTGTTTTCCAGCTAAGGCACTCTTCAGGGGCGATAAAACCTCAGCGCATCTTGGTATAACCCGCCCAAGAAACTTGTATACCCCAAGAAAGGATCTCGGACCAAATACAGTGTTGGGACTATTACGCAAGGACTGTGTTGAGATTCAAATTCGGTTACGAGTCTATAACCGCCATTGGGTTTCTTCAACAGAAAAAGATGTGTTGACATACTCAATTGTAATGCCTACATCCTCTGGTTTCCGGAGTACCCAGACCGCCTCAAGTTCATCGCATTTATGAATAACTGAACCAAGGTTTTACTGTGGTTCTGAAATGGAGATTGTGTCTGTTGTTAGACAAAGCTGGCACAGGTGGTTGTTCTTGCCTATAAATTGTGGTTCACCGGTACGATTCACGATTCTAACCTTACCGCCCATTGCTTCTATCATTTCGATTTTGGGCCAGTTGGGTGTTGTGCTCCCATTAATCCTGGGTTCCATAACGAGAGTAGATTCAGGATGGAGTACCTTGGGGATGTTTAGTTCCAGATACGCTCCAGGTCAAAGCACTGTTTGTAAAGGTTCAGAGCTGAGGATAAGGGCTTGTGCACGTGGGTTGATTGTAAAATACCGTCCCCTGGTAAATATTGGATAGTGAGAGAGTTACCGATTCTTACCTGGTTCTTGGATGGTCGAATACCAATGTCGCTGGTTTTCACGAACGGCATATCAACTAGTACCTCCTTCACTAGTACCTCCACCATGAGGGCGTCAAGGTGAAAGCTGTGGTCCTCTCGTTTTAGGCAAAACAGGTAACTCCGTCTGCTTGTAAAGTGATTCTTTTGATAGATGCGCCTATTTACTTGGCAAAAAATGTCCTTATTATGCTCACTTCAACACCATAATGAAGTGTCAAATGAACTGGGTGGTGTTCGCAGAACACCTTTATTTGTGCGAACATGAATTGTGCGAACATGACATGTTTGTAGAGTCACGTTTGTTGGTGCGCGATTGGCTTCTTCGATAGGATAATCCTTAGACCTGTCCGTAGCAGAATTATTTATGCCAGAATGATCCACGTGGACGGATCGTATGGTCTTCGCAAAGTATCGTTTGTCGTCGTCTGGTAGATATCTACAGGAGCTGAGGTAGTGGTCGACCATTGAGCGCCCGGTCTGTTTACATAGTGGGCACGTGGGCTTGGTTGGTTTGTTTGTGTCATCTATTGGGAGATTTATTTCAGCTTTTCATAAAGGCATTGCGAAGCACCTTAGAATCATGAGAAGCCTGTAGTTCATCTATCAAGATGTCAAGGGTCTGTGATATTTCTGGTTTGATTTAGGCCAGGGTTTCTCGAACGTAACAGTCACATACTGTTGCTTAACTAAGGATGGGAGAGCTCTATAGATGAGTTGATAAGGACTATTAGGTTCTCTAGTATGGAGGAGAGTTCTTCCTCAACATCAGGGAATTCGTCATGGTGGTTGATAAGAACCTCAGGCCTCATTAGATGGGCCTGTGCTTCTGATATATATTTAGATTCTTCATAAAATTAAAAGAAACTGCAATGTTATTAGTCCTGATCTGGCATCTCGGCTTCAGTTATTTTCTCACTGCCAATGTTTTTTAGCTTCCTGTGAATTTAAACACATTACTAGATTGGTGTCAAGGCCTCACTGTTTTAAAGTGTAAATACCTAAATATGGTTATAAGCTCTATGCTAACAGTTTCTTATACCGCACCTCTTGTCTGTGGAATCGTTTTCCAGCTTCTTGTTTCTCAGTCAACTTTGATCTTCAAAAATGTAAATGCAATTTCAATTGTTATATTCTGTCTTAATTCATGTTCTTTTATTATTCTCTCTCATAAACAATGTTTACATTTTCTCATATTCTCGTACATCCAGTAACCCCTAGAATCTTAGTGACTTTATTGCCTTGCTTGGGATGTAAAAAAAAAAAATGGCAGGGTGTGGAGTAACATTTTTAACTATTGCAGAATGAAAAATTATGCGTCTCTTTAATGTTGTTGATGATTGAAGATGAATGTCGAGAATATTTCTAAGCTGAACAAAATGTTTTTCAGTGTTTTTTCAGTTTTACAGGTCACAACCAAAATGTTTTTTTTCAGCTGTACTGATCACAACCAAAATGTTTTGTTTTTTTCAGCTGTACTGGTCACAAACAAAATGTCTTTTTTCAACTGTACTGGTCACAGCCAAAATGTTTTGTTTTTTTCAACTGTACTGGTCACAACCAAAATGTCTTTTTTCAACTGTACTGGTCACAACCAAAATGTTTTTTTTTCAGCTGTTCAGTGATGCAAGTCAAACCAAAATGTTTTTTTCAGTGGTACAAGTCACAACCGAAATGTTTTTTCAGGGGTACAGGTCAAGCCAAAATGTTTTTTTTAGTGTTACAGGTCACAACCAAAATGTTTTTCAGGGGTACAGGTTGTAATCAAAATGTTTTAAACTAAAACCTATATTCCTGCAAGATGATGCTCTTGCACATCATGCAGAGATAACTAAAACCTCTCTTGCCACAAAAAAGGTTTCAAAGACATCAAATAAAGATTGGCTCCAGTCTCACCAGATATTAATTCAATGTATTGATTTAATTTTTAAGTTTTATCAACCATTTGCAGGTTATTTAAATCTGAAATATATTTTGGATTGTAAGAATAATTTCTTTTTGAAAGTAAATATTGCATTAACAATTTTTTGAGAGTAACAATGATTTTTCCAGATACAAATCCTACTATTTAATCCATAACTGGGGAAGGAGATAGATTCATACATTTCCCAAGGGTATTTGCACATAGATGAATGCAATGAACCTGACAGGAATTTCAACTTGGCTCTCTGCCCTGTGAATATTAAATTTTCCAAGCCTTCTTTCCTCATTATGGGCCTTATAAATTTCAACTTGCACTTTCTGATGTTAAGTATAATATGCTTTTTTTCTTGATTTATTCTAAAACTTTGTCATTGTTCACATTCTCAGCATCCTTCTATAGAATGACATTTCTGTTGCTTTTTACGTATTTCTGTCGCATTTTGTGTCCTCTGTTAAAACACTTCCCAGATATTTAAATTGTTGTATTTTTTTTTATTCTGGCGCCTTCGATTTATAATTTGCATGTTGGGTTTTCCTGTTGCTAACAACCATGAATTCTACACTATTTACATTATTCGGACTATTGTCCTCATCTTTGTTGTCATATTTATCACAACGTTTCGGCCGATGTACGCTCCGGCTTTCTTCAGGTGGTTGGAATGTCAAACTGAACCCTTTATTTCGTTCGCTGGGGTAGACTGTTCTAGTTCCACGCGCCATGTATAATGGATTTCAGTTATCAAATTCGTAAACTTAAGGAATCAGCACATATGCTAGGCCATAAAACTCTCCTGAGCCGACCAAGCATAGAAATGAATACAATATGGGAACCAGTAATAAAGAGTGCTAGAGAAAAGCAATAATAAGCAATATGAGCTCTGGTAAAAAAAAAAAGTTAACAAAATTCAATGATAACAGCAAAAATTGCAATATGAGCACTGGTAAAAAATGAATGCTGAAGACATTAAGTTTATAAGTCCCAGAAATTCATACAAAGATGTCCTCAAGGACACATGGTACAGTGAATAAAGGCGTAGGTTAGATCCAGTGACAGGACCCAAAGAGTTGTGAGTGGAGAACTCGGAGAGAGGAATTAACAGGAGATAACTGATAACTGACATCCATTAGACATGGCGCGTGGAACTAGAACAGTCTACCCCAGCGAACGAAATAAAGGGTTCAGTTTGACATTTCAATCACCTGAAGAAGGCTGGAGCATACATCGTTGTGATAAATATGGCAACAAAGATGAGGACAATAGTCCGAATAATGTAAATAGTGTACATAATACCTCATCTCAGAAATATAGTCAAATACCGAAACATGAATTCTATCTTCTTGTAATTGAATTTTAGTCCTTTCTTCTCACTTTCCTTCACTACTGTAAGAGTTCTTGAAGTTTCTTTCTATGTCATCTATTAACACCGCGTCATCTGCATATCTTGTGTGGTTAAGATTGTGACCCCCAATAATGAATCCTTGTCACCTCACTTTAATGGTTGAATAAATCTGGCGAGAAGACACATCCTTGTCTCATGCCCCTTTCTATTTTTGTGTAGCTACTCAATTTATTTTCTATCTACATTCAGGCAGTTTGCTCCCAATGTAAGTTCTGAATTATTCTAATATCCTTCCCAAATATGTCAAGGTTACCTAGCAGTTCTGTAGCGGAAAAACACAATTTACCCATAGTTAGAGATAACTAATTAAATCCAAATTTATACAATTATTTTTACCTAGCTAAGTCATACACATGCTGCACTCTACTAAAAACAAATATTAAAACAAACACAAATATACCATGATGCTGGCCATTATCAACGCGACTTTCGCTTGTTACAGATTTCTACAATTAAGTTCATGCGTTTCCCTTATATAAGGCTATAAGAGAAGCCAGACAGTGGTGTGTGTGTGTGAGAGAGAGAGAGACGGACTGACTGACTTCGCACACACGCATCCTAACCATAGAGGTTACACAAGAGCATGGCTGACAGCCTGTCCGACCATTAGGCTGTGAAACGATCTCCTGTGAACACAGAAAGAGAATGGACTCCACTATCAATGGGACAAGCCCAAATCAATAGCCAACAAGCAGTCAGTCGCGTTAGGTATACTCTTTTTCACACCTCGTACACCATACATTCAAATGCTACACTATACGACGTACCAGAGACATTTTCATATATTGTAAATGAAAATAAATCTTTGATCATTTCTCCAAACCGGTGTCTAATTTATTTCTTTACACACCATCCAACATGCACCCCAAATCAGTTTCAACAACAGTAGAATGATAAATTATTATTTTTAATAAGGGCATATTTTATTAACTGAAACTCACGCGATATAATCATAGTAAGATATAATTTTCTGAAAATTTTACCAATGTCAATCGGTTAATTATGAGTTTTATTACGACAAGATTGACGTAGAATGCAAAGTTAATTATAAACAAACGTTATTTCATAAGAGAACTTATTTTTTAGATGGTAAGAATAAAAGTAAAACTCATCACCGGTCCTTTCGTCGCAAATTACGTTTTTTTTTTTTTTAGATAAATTAGTCACGTCATTATAAGAAAATGTTTTTTCCTCACAGAATTAAATACTTTTTTTTAGTTTGTGAAGCATAAAACCTTTGAAACAAATTTTGCACGAATTACAGAAAATATTTTTTAAAAAACTAAAAAAAAAAATTACGATACACACCCGAGTTTTTATGCATAATGAAATTTGTAAATTAGTAATTACTAATAATTAATTATTAATAATCAAAATAAGTTTTCGTTTTGTATAAACCTGAGAAATTTAAAACTAAAAGAGTACTTTTTTTTTATTCAATTGTGTTCAAATGGCAGTATCTGTTTGTTGAGTAACCTTAGTTTGCCACATTTATTTTAAGACGACCTTCAAAAGACTCGGAACTCCCAACCGTACATAAGATGAAGATATTTTGATTAAACAACAGCAAACAAAAAGGACCTTTTTAAAAGCTACTAAAAGGATTTTCATGACGACCTATTTCATATTTTTATAAAAAAATAAAAATATTAAAAATGTATTCAATTTTCTACTGTTTCGAACTTTTTTCTAAAAGAAAATACCGATTATTTTAGAGGACCTAGGTTCTTTTACATATATATATATATATATATATATATATATATATATATATATATATATATATATATATATATATATATATATATATATATATATTGGGTGTGTGTAAAATATTGCAAAAACCCACATCAAATTTGTTTTCAATTCATTCAATGAATTCGGATCAAGCCAACAGCTCTGTTGTATATCTTTCATTAACTGCTAGATTGATGCTATTTTAGAGATTGCACATGTTGAGATCTTCCTATTTAAAAGGGTATGCAGTTTTTTCTTTTAGTTAATAATTAATGAATTTAACATTTAATTTTTGTTGGACACTATTATATATTTAAACTTTTATTGTCATTTAACTCTTTCTTTTATTAAGAATAACATTTCAAAACGTAAAAATGCGATGTATTGTTAAAGATTAAAAAGAAGTATCGGGGGTTATATTTTTGTAGGCTTCATTTTCATTTTCAAGCTTCAAACCGGGACAGTTTATTTTTTTTTTTATATCTAGGTTTATGTTTTTCGTATAAAAAGTATTTTTCATGATCCAACATTTAAAAGGTCTATCACACACACACAAAAACGAATATTGATAGCTTATACCCACGGAACATACCCATCTCAAACCAGGTCGTAAGTCTCTATTATTTTTTTTTTTTCGTAATGAAAGCACTGATAGAAGATTTTTGTTTTTAAACATCCCAAAAATGTTATACTATATAGATATAGTTTTATTTCTTAATCTTGTAATTGTCTTGCGTACTATTTCTGTTTTTAAAAATAACAAAAAGTTTTATTTTGAAAAATTGGGCCAATATTAAAAATAAAATTTAAAAATTAATTTTTAAATTTAAAAAATTCGAATAGCAAAAGTAGGATTCGTTTTATTTTCATTTTTCAGTAAACAAAAAAACTGTTTGTAATTAATTCCAACAACCAGCAGAAACACCTGGTAGTTACTTGACAGAGAAGTGTTCAGAAACTATTCTACTTGCTTGACTAATCGTTAAAATTTGACTCGCTACTTGCTAAAGTAAATGTTAATGTTAACTATTATTAAGAAAAAAAACAACATTAACGTGTGTGTGGGGATGGAATTTCAAACATCCCAAATAACACAAAGGGAGAGTTATAGCGTTCAAGATATATGCGTTTTCCCCAAAATTTGACCTTTCAGTTGGTTTATATCCTTGGATTATTTCATTTTCACTTCAACTACGAGGTTTAATATTAATTTAGCGCAAATGTAGCCACCCACCCTCAGTCAGTCAGGGTTCATGACACCCTCGTGGGGGGTGACTGAATATCGTCAGTCAGGGTTACTTTCTCATAGGCTGTTAGACTAAATTTGCTACTTCTCCGCAGAAAAGAAAAAGCAGTGTTTGACATGAGATGGCATTTTTATAGGTACCACCACGGACTCCCCGCCCGCCAAGAAACGCATTTTAAAATAATTTAAATGTCTTAAATTTTAGTTTTATTTATGACATATGTACTTCCACAGAAACACGATACCTAAGTTTTAAAATAAATTTTTTAAAATAAATATTTCTTGAAACTTTTTAGTTTGAATTTCAAGTTAGTAGATTAGACTTATTTCCAACATGCAAAATACTGTATTTCAAAAAAAGTAATTTTAAATTGACTGGAAGGAGTTTTTGTTTTGAAATTGCTGAAATTAGTGCCATTTTTTTAGCCATCTGCCATCACAATGCAATTCTCTTTATGAAAAAATCTTTGTCTATATTTCTTGAGATGAGGTATTTACATTATTCGAATTGTTGTCCTCATCTTTGTTGTCATATTCACAACATTTCATCTGTTTTACCCTTCGGCTTGGTACAGGTGACTGAATTTTGAACTGAATCATTTATTTCGTCCACTGGGATAGATTGTTCTAGTTCCACATGCTATGCCTCTTCCAGATATCTGTTTCAATATTATTTCCCTTTAGTAACTCATCTCTCCAAGTTTTTGTTCACATCTGTTGTGGCCAGGTATTGAACTCACAGCTCTTTTGGTCAAGTCACTGGATTACTTAAACCAACGCTTTTATCCACTGGTCCCCTTATTTGCCTGACGTGGGCTCATTTGAATGTTTATGGCAGGTGGCGGAGAAATCTATTTGCATACAAGATCCTGCATCTATAAATATGAGGAAGAATTTGCGAGTTGAACGGACTAAATTGCAAATTTATCAATTTCAAACAAAATCAGATATCGACTGGAAATGCTATCATTACACAAGAAAATGAATGGCTTCCTTAGAAAGTAAAAATTACTAAATTAAAACCAAATTGAAAACTGCCGTATCAAGGTAAAAAGAAACAGAAACCGATATTGAAACATAAATTGTCAAACTGACCAACTTTAATTGACAGACACCAGAAGAAGACTGATGGATACAATAGCAGAAACATTGTGATGAGGACAATAGCACAAATTGAATAATGATAACCAAATTTCTGTGATGAGGAGTTTATGTCAAAAATTTTAAGAACCACACTTAATAAACTGAACAAACATTTTTGGTCAACTTATCAATTTCTTTTTTTTATTTTATTTTTTTCTTGCTCTCTATTCTCATGTGTTTTTGTCTGACTTTTCTTTTCTTAGATGTTTTCTCGGCGTTTTTTTTGTTTGGCATTTGAAGTGAAGACTATAATCAGAAGAACATTTTGTGATTTTAAACCGGACTTCTCATTCGGCAACCTCGACAGACCTCGTGTAGTAAAAAGTCACAAGCCAAGATCTCAGTCGTATGCGGTAAGTAATTGTTATCGTGTTTGGAAAGCAATTACATTTTAATAGAAAGGAGATAAAACCTGATGTTAGTCTATTTCAATGCTCGGATGTTCAGAAAGTAGCAGAAAAGCTAAAAATACAATCATCTTCAATGACTGCAGCCCAAAGGGAAGGCAAATTTTTTCCTAAAAAAAACTTTGAAAGAGTTTTCAGTTTCTTTTGCTTTTCAATGTTCTGCCACTTAAAAAAAAAAATGTCGCGGTAATCGAAATGAATGAAAATCTGTTGGTGTTAAATCTGGTGAGTATGGAGGATGTGGAAGTACTCCCTGGCCTGTCCAAAGGTCCTTTTATTGAGTTTGTTTTGCATAGTTGTGTGCTCTTGCATTGTCATGCTAGGGACTAAACCCTTTTCTCTTTAATAAAACCTTTCAATCTCGTGTCTCGTTTATCCAATCAAGTCACTGGTAGTAAACGCCTGCAGGGATGGTCGGTCCTTCCATATTTATCTTACAGCCACGTCACATTGAAACACCAGTTCTTGTACAATCACTGAAGTTAAGAAATGTTAAGCCTTGTTGGTACTTAGTGAATGTAATGAATCTGACTGGAATTTGAACTCAGCTCTCTGACTTACCATTCTGAGCCTTTATCCCTTACATCACCCACTTGCACATCCCATATTACAGCACTTGGTATTCACAAGTGGTCACCCATCTAGGTACTGACCAGGCTTGGTGTTGCTTTTTTTTTACTTTAAGGTACACACTCTGTACAAGGTCTGGGGGCCACTAAAGGTAGAGGGTTACATTAAAGGGTAGTTTATATGGATAGGAAGGAAAGATAACGGTTAACTTGAACAGATTAAGATTGTAGTGACCAGGGAAACATTCTCTTCGAAGTCTGTTCCATAGAACAGTGGTTCGCAGGAAGAAGCTGTTTGAGTGGAACTTACTTCTTGCTGATGGAATATGGAGGGAATGAGGATGGTCTGCTACTATGTAAGTGACATGAGAGAAATTTATCCTGGGTTTCCTGTATAGGATTGGGTTTAGTCTACTTTAACTCTATACGTCTCAGGTCTCTGCCTGAACTCTAAAATTTTATTTACTAATTATTTATTTTATTTTTGTTTCTTCTCAATAGGAGTTGATAAGTTTGCCTATTGCCCCGTTCATACTCCTCCCGGGTCTTTTGAACAGGAGTAGAGATTTATCCCTTGTTACGTGTTTAGTATTGGGTTTTCGGTTCCTTCTTTCAGTCTCAGTAGCCTCTTGCATCTTAGTGGCATTATCACATGAGAAACTAAGAAAGATAGCAAAAAATGGAAGTAATATTCTTTTTTTTTTTTTTAAAGCAATTCACCCCAAGCAAGGCGAGGGTGCCACTAGCTCACAAGGGGTTACAGAAGATTGAGAACAAGAGTAAAGAGACGTGTTTGAGTAAAGGATACAGAGGACAGGGAACAAGATCAAGGTATCAGAAGATGTCGACTGACATTACACTTGAATATTTGAAGATTATAGTTATCAGGGAAGCGAGCAAGAGAAAGGGAGTTCCACATGTGCAAGAGAAGAAACTTTTTGAGTAGAAGAGACAGTTACATTTAACTGTTTTGATGGTGAAAGTATGGGACCGAGATGCCAACCTCGTAGCTTAAATTCATGCAGTCTGGGAACCAGCAAAAGTAGCTCGTCAGAACAGTTGCCGTGAAAATACTTTTAGAAGAGAGGGAAGCAGCAGCATATCTGTGAGAAAGTGACTGTAGACAATATGCCAGATTGCAGTGCCTGTTCTTTTCTGGATTTTGTCGAGGACCTTGAGACGTACAACAGGGGTACCAGACCATATATGATAGCAATGTTCCATGCAAGGAAGTAATTTTGTAATTTTATTGGTTATATTTTCTGTATGAGTAGTCAAGGATTTGTATGTAGACAATTAAATCTAGTGTCACACATAAGAAAGAATTATTTTTAAATCATAAAAAGTAAAAAATATAAAAAAAAAAATAACATAACTTACAATGTCAAAAAAATGACAGCCATATTTAAATAATTTTTTTTTTTTTTTTTACCCCAAGCAACTAAGATGCAAGTTGTTACTGAGAATTTGAGAAAAATAAAACTATTCAGGAGAGAGAACAATAAGAGAATGGGAATTAAGAAGGTGGTAGATAATGGATATTGCATTTAAATTTTTGAAGATCAAAGTTGCCAGGAAAGCAAGAAGCCAGAAGAGAGTTCCACAAGTGAAAATTGAGTGAGAACAATAGACAGAGGACAATGGCACAGTGAATAAAGGCATTGGTTAAATCCAGTGACAGAGAGAGTTATGAGTTCAATACCAGGTTAAGGCAGTAGAGAACTTGGAGAGGTGAATTAACAGGAGATAACTGATAACTGACATGGCATGTGGAACTAGAACAGTCTACCCCAGTGAGCAAAATAAAGGGTTCAGTTCGACATTCCAAACACCTGAAGAAGTCTGGAGCGTACAATGGGCCGAAATGTGATAAATATGGCAACAAAGATGAAGACAATAGTCCAAATAATGTAAATAGTGAACAATAGAAGAGTAATCGGGAAGACAGTAGATAATGATTGCCATTACATTTAAATTTTTGAAGAGTTGGAAAGAAGTTGGAAATGTGTTCCACAAGCAAGAAAAAAAACTGTTAGCATAGAATTTATGGTTACATCTCGCCATTTCAACTGTAAAGTAATATTGACAATCTAGTTCTGTGGTTAAATTCATGAAGTTTAGTTACCAAAGAGGAAAGTTCATCAGAACAATTACCATGAAAATATTTATAGAAAAGGCACAGGGAAGCTATGTTATGGCAGTGGAAAAAGGACTGAAGTTGAGATACTAAATCAACACCAATAACATTGCAGATTCTTCTTTGTGTTTTATGAAGAATCTCTAAATACATGGCAGAATCGCCAGATGTGGTAGCAATGATCAAAACATGAACGAGTGGCATGCTTATAAATATGTAAAATAGATTCTAGTGATAAGAATTACATAGCATGACACAGTAAACTAATTTTCCTCGTAGCAGACCTAGCAATTGATTCAATATAAACTTTCCACTTCATGTC
The DNA here is from genome assembly GCA_963932145.1 of Acanthosepion lycidas. NCBI lineage: Eukaryota > Metazoa > Mollusca > Cephalopoda > Sepiida > Sepiidae > Acanthosepion > Acanthosepion lycidas. The sequence continues at coordinate 60,100,775 of OZ010574.1, read as the reverse complement.
AGCGGGAAATGTTATCCTGAGAAGGCCTAATGTGTCACTCTCTTTGAAGTTAGCAGCAGCCATGCTAATTTTTAATTGTTGCATGCTAACTTGATTGTTGCATGTAACAAAAAAATTATGCTTCTAAAATCATTAAATGTAAAAATAGCGAAAGAAAGGATATGTACTGTCAAAAAACCTGAATCCCAAAAAATCTGAGTTACTACAGACTAACACTATTTTTATTTTATTTATTACCTAGCACTGATGGGGAGCTAGTTTAACAGTTATCAGTGTAGAAAGTGGTATTGGTGATTCGTGTTCAAATTATGACCGAGTTTGCTGCCTTCATTTTTGTATGAATGCCCTTGGGGAGGGTATGGATCCCTTTCTTTTCCACACCTGTTAATGACTAAATAGTGGGGTAGACTGGATTCTCTAGCTTTGGGTGGGCAGCCAGTTGAGGAGAAAGATTGCTCTGTAAAACTGTGAAGAGGGCAACTGGAAACCACTCTGCTCAAGAATTCATTTTCCAAGAATTCATGGCAATTCATACATCAGGAAAAGGAGGATGTGGAGGGCATGAAGGAACATGACATTAAAAAAAATAAAATGATATGCCAAATATGTCTGAAGTTGGATCACCAATAATGAATGATAGACATTAAGTGTGCCTTAATGAGCTGGACTGATTGAGTGTTACTAGTGAGATTGGTCCTCACTGGGTGGCTCCTACTTGTAGCCTTATGCTCAAATTAATGTAAACTTTGTAAAATAACAACAAATAACAGATTTACAACCATGTTATGAGTCTTCTTCATGGCTCACTTTTACAATTAACCCCTCAAGTGGCTGTTTGAACATTGTCCTCCCCAACTCTAAATTTTGGCAGTTGAATATTTCTCCTATCCCTAAAGCAGTCTAAACGTGGAAATGGTAAAAGGGATTCTACTTGATTTATTGATAATTTTTTTAAAGGGTTTGGTTTGAAATTTCAATGTTTATCACTTGAAAAATATCGGCGCATACAATGCCTGAAACGTTGTGAATATGGCAATAAATATGAGGACAACAATTTTAATGATGTAAATAGTTACAATACCTCATCTCAGAAATATAGACAAATATAATTTTTTTTTTGTTTTGATTCATATTGTTCTATACTACAGGCTAACTCATGGTGCAACTAAAGCTGGAGGCCTATTTCAAAAACTCTTTGTTCCACTGGCAGCAATGCATTTTAGTTTGTGTTTGTAGTTCAATTCTGTAATTGGTTTAAGAAATTTTTGATTTTACACTTGGAATAAATTTAGTTAGTACAGGATTGATTTATTTTCTTCAGACTATCCACATTTTACATTTATGACAAAAACAAAACGTTTTGTGTGAAATTCACTAAAAAATGTAATTTAAGAATCTTGGAAGTATTTTAATATTTTTCACTTAAAGTTAATTTAATATTCTTCTCTGTTAACTTTTCATTCATAAAAGCAAATGCACTAATGATCAACTTTATTTTTTTTGTATAATCTCTATTTCTGTTTCTAGGTAAACAAAAAAAAGGCACGTTGAATTTTTTTAAACATATTTCATACTGTTATATATTAAAATAGAATAAAATGTCTAGATGAGGAAGTAAGCTCTGACCAAAAAAGGAGTAATTTACTTAATTTAAAGAAATAATTTATTAAACTAATTTTTTTTATAGCCTTTCTTACAAATGTTACAAAACATTTTCTTTTCTTCTGAAGACTTTCCTCGATTCTGTTTTTATACCATGAAATTTATTTAAAAATGCCATTTGTCATGAAATAAATTTAATATCTTTCTTGCATTTTTTTTTCTCTGATATGATTTATTTTGTTTAATGGCGTATCAATTCCTTACGGGTTATTTAATGCCAAAATTTTATTTTGTGAGCTTTGGTAATTTTTTTTTGTTTTTTTTTTTTTTCCAAAAATGTTTTGCTGGTAATTTTTCATAACATAGTTTTATATTTTGATGTTTTGACCTCAGTTTGGGTGTTCACCATTTGCCTATAGCTGGGGCCTTAACAGATGCTACCACCTCGGGAATAGCAACAATTAATTAGGTGGTTCCACGCTCTTCAAAACCTTCTAGTCAGAGACCTTGCTGCCAGATGTAGTTTATCGTCATACACTGATATGGATCTGTGATATGGTGTCATGGAAAATGGTTCAGAACAAGAAATTGGAGAGCTGAGTTCGAATTCCTGTTGGGTTTGTTACATGTACTGATACCCTTGGGAAAAGGTATGAATTCATCTCTTCTCCCCCCAGCTATGTGTTGAATAGCAGGATAGAGTGGGCCCTATAGCCTTGATTGGCTGAAAAAAAACAAAAAATCGGCAGTCTAATGCAAGATAATCTTCTGCTTAATGAGTCATTAATCAAAATAATCCTGCTTGTCCAAGTGTGCATCACCTATGACAGCTGATCGGCCAAGTGTGCATCACCTATGGCAGCTGATCGGCCAAGTGTGCATCACCTATGACAGCTGATCGCTGAAGTGTGCATCACCTATGGCACTGACTAGACTATGATTTTGTTATTCATAGCAACAAATATATTTATGATAAAATTTTTTTATAAGTAATTTGTTTTTTCTTTTTTCTAAAAGGTATTTTAAAATAAATGGTTAATTTTAATTTTGTTTACCATTAAAAAAAAGAAATGAATCAGATCTTTTTTGCTACAAAATTAATGGAAGTCATATATTAAAAATGTTTTAACTTTTTTCATAATTTCCCAAATTCAAACATTTTGCAATAGGCCTTCGAGTTCTGGCCCTTAGTTGCACCATGAGTAGAACTGTAGTATAGAATGCTATGAGTTTTGATATTTGTGACAGAGTATTGTCAGTATATTTTGACATTTGATTTATTTGAATTTTTCTCATCCTTGATTGTTAAGGATGTTGTTAGAGACACATTGTTTGTCTGCAATGCAGTTTCTTGTTTTAAAGCCCCCCCCCCCCAAAAAAAAATATACAACTGATGTTCTTTGGAGCAGTGGCATAGTGAATTTAGATATTTGTTAATCAAGTTGTACTATCATCAGTCCCTGGATCAGGTATTGAAATTCATCTACTCTGGTTCAGTAAGAATGAACAAGAAGAAAAATAACACAGTAATAACTACACAGAACATCATCGTCTATAATAACATCAATTATAAGAAGATGAGAACGATAGTTCAAATAAGTTGGAGTATATTGGTTTATTGGATTTAGTGATTTAATGAATGACAATGGATTTGCTGCTGATTTAGTGAATGACACTGGCAAAATCACTTGTATTTGCTTGTTTGACTTATTCTGAAAATTAATAATAATCTTAAATTTGTTTTGATTATTTTCTGAAAGGACCGAAACTTTGTGGATTTCAAAGAGGTACAGGTCATTGCTGGGAAAGGTGGAAATGGCTGCTTGAGCTTTTTGCAGTTGCCGCAAACTGAATGGGCTGGACCTGATGGCGGCGATGGTGGTAATGGTGGTCACATTATATTTGAAGGTTCGTTTTTTTATTTTTTTAGTGATAAACAGAAAAAAATATTCTTTCTTTCTTTTTTCATTATCCAAGTTGAATGAGTGAAGCGATCAAAACTTGGTTATTGATCTGAGGATAATTTTGATCTTGATTCAAATGTTCTTCATGCTTAAACTGCAAGGCTGAATTGGACAAAACATTGCAGGTAGATGTAACATGAATTTGCAGATGTCATGGTTGACAGGAAAAACCCAGGATGTTCCATATTTTGTAAACCTTTGACAAGTGTGAGATGAGGCAAGATATGTACAAGATAAATAAATGATCACTTTAGAGCCAGTTCACTTAAATTTAAAATCACTTGCACATTAAATGGAAAAAATCACATGTGTTTTCATATTACATTCTGCAAGTGAAAGTTTTTTTCACCCCATTTGATCTCCAATTATTTTATATCATGGAAAATAACTAGTATTTAATTTCATCTTCATTTTTCATTAGATGAAGCATTGTTGGCCATATTTATTAATTGTTTTAATGGTATTTACTTTCGTCTTCATTATTGATTAGATGAAGCATTGTTGGCCACATTAATTGTTTTAATGGTATTTACTTTCGTCTTCATTATTGATTAGATGAAGCATTGCTGGCCACATTTATTAATTGTTTTAATGGTATTTATTTTCGTCTTCATTATTGATTAGATGAAGCATTGTTGGCCACATTTATTAATTGTTTTCATGGTATTTACTTTCGTCTTCATTATTGATTAGATGAAGCATTGTTGGCCACATTTATTAATTGTTTTAATGGTATTTACTTTTGTCTTCATTATTGATTAGATGAAGCATTGTTGGCCACATTAATTGTTTTAATGGTATTTACTTTCATCTTCATTATTGATTAGATGAAGCATTGCTGGCCACATTTATTAATTGTTTTAATGGTATTTATTTTCGTCTTCATTATTGATTAGATGAAGCATTGTTGGCCACATTTATTAATTGTTTTAATGGTATTTACTTTTGTCTTCATTATTGATTAGATGAAGCATTGTTGGCCACATTAATTGTTTTAATGGTATTTACTTTCATCTTCATTATTGATTAGATGAAGCATTGCTGGCCACATTTATCAATTGTTTTAATGGTATTTATTTTCGTCTTCATTATTGATTAGATGAAGCATTGTTGGCCACATTTATTAATTGTTTTAATGGTATTTATTTTCGTCTTCATTATTGATTAGATGAAGCATTGTTGGCCACATTTATTAATTGTTTTAATGGTATTTACTTTCATCTTCATTATTGATTAGATGAAGCATTGTTGGCCACTTTTATTAATTGTTTTAATGGTATTTACTTTCATCTTTATTATTGATTAGATGAAGCATTGTTGGCCATATTTATTAATTGTTTTAATGGTATTTACTTTCATCTTCATTATTGATTAGATGAAGCATTGTTGGCCACTTTTATTAATTGTTTTAATGGTATTTACTTTCATCTTTATTATTGATTAGATGAAGCATTGTTGGCCATATTTATTAATTGTTTTAATGGTATTTAGTTTCGTCTTCATTATTGATTAGATGAAGCATTGTTGGCCATATTTATTAATTGTTTTAATGGTATTTACTTTCATCTTCATTATTGATTAGATGAAGCATTGTTGGCCACATTTATTGTTTTAATGGTATTTACTTTCGTCTTCATTATTGATTAGATGAAGCATTGCTGGCCACATTTATTAATTGTTTTAATGGTATTTATTTTCGTCTTCATTATTGATTAGATGAAGCATTGTTGGCCACATTTATTAATTGTTTTAATGGTATTTATTTTCGTCTTCATTATTGATTAGATGAAGCATTGTTGGCCACATTTATTAATTGTTTTAATGGTATTTATTTTCGTCTTCATTATTGATTAGATGAAGCATTGTTGGCCATATTTATTAATTGTTTTAATGGTATTTACTTTCATCTTTATTATTGATTAGATGAAGCATTGCTGGCCACTTTTATTAATTGTTTTAATGGTATTTACTTTCATCTTTATTATTGATTAGATGAAGCATTGCTGGCCACTTTTATTAATTGTTTTAATGGTATTTACTTTCATCTTTATTATTGATTAGATGAAGCATTGTTGGCCATATTTATTAATTGTTTTAATGGTATTTAGTTTCGTCTTCATTATTGATTAGATGAAGCATTGTTGGCCATATTTATTAATTGTTTTAATGGTATTTACTTTCGTCTTCATTATTGATTAGATGAAGCATTGTTGGCCACATTTATTAATTGTTTTAATGGTATTTACTTTTGTCTTCATTATTGATTAGATGAAGCATTGTTGGCCACATTAATTGTTTTAATGGTATTTACTTTCATCTTCATTATTGATTAGATGAAGCATTGCTGGCCACATTTATCAATTGTTTTAATGGTATTTATTTTCGTCTTCATTATTGATTAGATGAAGCATTGTTGGCCACATTTATTAATTGTTTTAATGGTATTTATTTTCGTCTTCATTATTGATTAGATGAAGCATTGTTGGCCACATTTATTAATTGTTTTAATGGTATTTACTTTCATCTTCATTATTGATTAGATGAAGCATTGTTGGCCACTTTTATTAATTGTTTTAATGGTATTTACTTTCATCTTTATTATTGATTAGATGAAGCATTGTTGGCCATATTTATTAATTGTTTTAATGGTATTTACTTTCATCTTCATTATTGATTAGATGAAGCATTGTTGGCCACTTTTATTAATTGTTTTAATGGTATTTACTTTCATCTTTATTATTGATTAGATGAAGCATTGTTGGCCATATTTATTAATTGTTTTAATGGTATTTAGTTTCGTCTTCATTATTGATTAGATGAAGCATTGTTGGCCATATTTATTAATTGTTTTAATGGTATTTACTTTCATCTTCATTATTGATTAGATGAAGCATTGTTGGCCACATTTATTGTTTTAATGGTATTTACTTTCGTCTTCATTATTGATTAGATGAAGCATTGCTGGCCACATTTATTAATTGTTTTAATGGTATTTATTTTCGTCTTCATTATTGATTAGATGAAGCATTGTTGGCCACATTTATTAATTGTTTTAATGGTATTTATTTTCGTCTTCATTATTGATTAGATGAAGCATTGTTGGCCACATTTATTAATTGTTTTAATGGTATTTATTTTCGTCTTCATTATTGATTAGATGAAGCATTGTTGGCCATATTTATTAATTGTTTTAATGGTATTTACTTTCATCTTTATTATTGATTAGATGAAGCATTGCTGGCCACTTTTATTAATTGTTTTAATGGTATTTACTTTCATCTTTATTATTGATTAGATGAAGCATTGCTGGCCACTTTTATTAATTGTTTTAATGGTATTTACTTTCATCTTTATTATTGATTAGATGAAGCATTGTTGGCCATATTTATTAATTGTTTTAATGGTATTTAGTTTCGTCTTCATTATTGATTAGATGAAGCATTGTTGGCCATATTTATTAATTGTTTTAATGGTATTTACTTTCGTCTTCATTATTGATTAGATGAAGCATTGTTGGCCATTTTTATTAATTGCTTTAATGGTATTTACTTTCGTCTTCATTATTGATTAGATGAAGTATTGTTGGCCATTTTTATTAATTGCTTTAATGGTATTTACTTTCATATTCATTTTTTATTAGAGGAAGCATTGTTGGCCATTTTTATTGTTTTAATGGTATTTACTTTCTTTTTCATTTTTGATTAGATGAAGCATTGTGAACTATTATTATTAATTTTTTTTTTATTAATTTTTGCTGTTTTAGTCAGTGTTCATTCCCTTTTTATTTATACAATCCGTCTACCTCATTGGCTGGACAACATGGATCATAGATAAAGGAAATGTTGTCAGACTTAAACTCCTGTCTCTTGCTTCAAGGTAGTTTGGTTGAATGTTCTAGCTATTTGTCATTAAGATGAAAGTAAATATTACTGTATATACTCGTGTATAAGCCAACTTCATGTGTAGTACCACACCTGAAGTTTTTTGCTTGAACTTTAATCTCATGAAAAATATTTACCTGTACATAGTGCAACCATATAGCATGATTTTTTTTTTAACCTCTTCAAAAGTATTAACTTTGTCTAGGGCAACCTTTCCTTTATTTTGCATAAAAAAACTGATCATAAAAACTTCCACTATATTCAATTATATATGGTAATCAGAATTATTAATGAAGCCAGTTTTAATCGGGGGTGGGGTGGGGATATTTAAATGTTTCTTCCTGAACATGCCTTTCACTTTTGCTTTAATATTTTGTTTTGCTTTTCAGCCTCCAGGAATGTAAAATCTTTGGGACATTTGAAGTCTATTATACGAGGCGCTGATGGGAATAATGGTATGAACAAAAACTGTCATGGAAAGAATGCAAAACACACAACAGTTAAGGTATGCTAATGATTAGCTATAAAAATCTTTGGATCAATATGTCAAGTATCAGAATCTCTATGGACTTTTCCCAGCCTTCTGCATACGATCAGTGTAATTTTCTGTTCACTGTTCCTGAGGTTGGTGCCATGTCTGCACGGCTTGCTGAGGATCAGAGTTGTATCTGTGCAGTCTGTGAATGATTTGACACAGAAAATTGCACATCAAGAAATCACTGAACAGTTCTTGACCTGACCTACTTTCCAAAATCTGATGAAGTATTGATTTAATTTTTTTTTTTAAAGGGCTTGGTTAGGCCAAGAACTTTCAGCACATAACATATCCTTGTGTATGTTTGTATATATAATGTGTGTGTGTATATGTGCATATATATATATATATATATATATATATATATATATAGATACCTCCATAGATTCACAAATGACCATACCATGATAAAAAAAATACCCCAAGCTTAATAAAAACAATTATTAAGAGGAAAGAACAAAGCATTTTATTATTATTATTTTTTTGTTCCTTTTCAGAATGTTTGATATTTTGATTAAAAATCTTGTTTTTCTTGCATCAAAACTAAAGATTAATATAGGAAATTCATGTGTCTTTTTTGCATTGAAAAAATGCATTGATTTGGAAATTCTTGCAAAAATCAAATAATTGTCAGATTTTCATAAAACTTTCAGGACTTACTCATAAATGAACAAAATTATTTTAGAATTGTTTGTTTCTTAGAAATTTTTGGTAAAAATATTTAATTTTTTTTCATTTTTTTTTTTTTTTTACATCTATTATCTCCCCTCCCCTGCAACATTTAATTTTATGAAATTTCAAGAAATTAATCTTTGTATCACTTAATGTTTATATTGGTCATATGCAAACATCCTTGGAGAATGAAAATTTTTTTTGTAAAACAGACCCTGAGTTACTGAAAATCAGCTCTGAATTGTAAAATAAAAAATGCAATAAAAATAAGACATTATTTAATTAGAAAAACGTTTTTTGATGAATAATGAATTTTTACAAGAATTATTTCATTTTTCTAAAAATTTTAACTAGCATAATTTATGAAGTTTTAAATCTTTTATAATTCTGTATTAATTTGTACTCGTTAGGTGATATTAAGTTAAAAACTATATTTACTAATTATAAATGGAAAAGCTTACCACATTATATTGACCCTCACCCCAATATTTTAAAATTAATTTTTTTTATGTGTATAAATGTATGGATTTTTTGTAAATATGGACATCCATACATAACATTATCCAAAAAATAAGAACAATAACTTTAGTAAATTTAAAGCCAAAGTATTTAAAATTCAATAAACATTTGATTACAGAGAATATTTTCGTAAATTTTTAAGATTACTGGGTATTAAAAATTATATTAAAATGATGCTTATGTTATATTCCTCATATAGCTATATTCACTGTAGAGAAAAATTTGATAAACTTCCTGCTATCAGTCAACCTGTCAACACCTTAAATAAACAGCTACTGCTATGTTAAAAAATGCATTTCTGCAATATATTTGTTTCAAATCAGATTAATTAAACTTTAGATTAGCTAATATTCCTCAGATAAAGTTTGAGAAAAGTATATTTTGCTTTTGAAAGATTTTTGATAAAGAGAATTACATCATGATGGCTAAAAATGGTGCTAAAATCAACATTTAGCAATTTCAAAATGAAAACTCCTTCCACTCAATTTAAAGTATTTTGCTTATTGGAAATATCAGATTTAATCTATTAGCTTGAAATTAAAAATAAATAAAAACTTCAAGAAAGTGTTTTTCATTTTTTAAAATTAATTTTAAACCTTTGGTATCTGGTTTCTGTGGAGATATCTGTGTGTGTGTGTGTGTGTGTGTGTTTATACAATGATACTGATAGGTTTTTAATGTAGTGAGTCCCCAGGTCCTACAGGTGGTGATTTGGATGGGTCCCAACTAAAGTTTCTTAATAAATTCTAGTGTTAAACTGCAGGGCTACAGACTAAGTGTTTTTGTCATTATCATACCAAAAAGCAGTTCTAATCATGCCAAATCACTTAACTTGACAGAGCAACTTTTTCTTCTTTTTTCAATTGAATCATTAAATTTAAAACAAAATCAGTATTTACTTTTAATCACAGTTCAATTAAAAAACATTTTTTGAGAATTATGACAGAACAAAATTTTTTTGTTTGTTTTTTTAAATTGACAGAACAAAAGTTTTTAAATTCAAATGCAAAAATTCAGTACGAAAACAGTTCAGTTAACAAAGTATATTTTTTGAGAATTTTGACAACAAAGTTTTTTTTTAATTAAATTTATAAATTCAATATAAAAGCTGTATTTACATTTAATGATAGTTCAATTTTTTAAAATTGATAGAACATAACTTTTTTTTTTTTTTTAATTAATACCTTTTTTAAAATGAATAAAATGGATGTGTTGGCTCACTTTCTACTTTTTCACTGTTTAGAAACACTTTGGTTGAAATTGACAGGCTGCAGTGAAGTGCAGAGAGGAAGAGGAAATAGGGGATAGGTGGAGAATATATTTTTATTGCCTGGGAGATAGTCAAACAATTTACTTATTTTGAAAAGTAACTTTTTTAAAGACAAAATTTATGTTTTTACTGACACTTTGTTACCTATCTTGGCTAAATATGTTTTTAGATGTGTCCATGCATTTCTACAAGAGTTTTGGTTTTACTGACCATCTAGGCTACCAGCTCAAAGCAAGGGTTGGTAAAATTCAATAAAAAAAAAAAAACAAAAAAAACAAAAACAAGGTAAGGTGACATTGATTTCAAGCCACCTACACATCCCACCTCCTAAAGAAAGAAAGAAAGAACTAGTAGAAATCATTTGAAAGAGTAACATCTTTTTAAGTAAAGAATTTGATTAATTTGACTGTATGTCTTGAGATTCTTGACGAAATTCAAAGAAGTGTCTGTGATGAAATCAATCCTGACCTGGTATATTGACTTTAGTCACTTTCTTACCAACGTGATATGGCTTTTCTCTTTCATTTCTATAAATATTTTCATGGCTATTGTTTTGATGAGCTTTTTTTCACTGGTGCCTCAATTGCATGAATTTAAATGTGCTGCTAGATTGAGAATTAGTTATCACTCCTTTACTGTTCAACAAGCAACTGTCTATTCTAATAGTTTCTTTTCCTGCCACCTACAATCGTTAAAAAGTTATGCAATGCTAACCGACAACTTTCTTTCTTTTCATTTCACAGGTGCCTATTGGTTCAGTTGTGCGGAACAGTGAGAAAAAAATCCTTGCTAACCTTAAACGGAGTAATCACTATTTCCTGGCTGCAAGGGGTGGGGCTGGTGGCAAAGGGAACCGATTTTTCTTGACCAATGAGGAAAGAGCACCAACAACTGTCGAAGAAGGAGCCTTAGGACAAAATCTTCATTTGTCGGTTGAACTGCAAACCTTAGCACATGTTGGCTTAGTAAGTATAGATTTTGGTCATTATTCCATTTTGCTTTATTACCAGAAGTCTTTCTAAGACCTGGCTCAATGTAGGTATTCTCATGGACTTTTCACAGATGGATGAGAAAGCCTGAATATGAAAAAAAAAATTCTCTATTCAGAAATGTTTTATAATAACAATTACTGTTTGTAACTGTTCAGTGTAAGACTTTAATTTTTCTTTTATTATCAATGTCAAAGCTGTTTGTGCACTTTGAAAGAGCAGATTTAATTATTAGGTTGGTGCAAAAATAATGACGTAATAATGTCGTTTTTTGACGTTAAAAAATACGTCAAAAAACGACATTATTACGTCATTATTTTTGCACCACCCTAATACTTGGGCATTATTTTTAGTGGATACCCATATTTGAGTAGGTGCTGTTTTTAGACCGTCTTGGCCATGGTGTGTGTCAACAATCTAGCAAAGTTGAATAATGCCTTATAAATGCAAATCTTTCTCCAACTCTCAAAACACTCATATCTGCTCAGTTTTGTATCCTAAGGTAAACTTTCTAAAGAAGTGATGGACTTTTATTTAATAATCTGACAGATTTTATTACTTTAGAAATAACGTTTAAGTAATAAAATATATTTCATTGCCAATTCAGGAATTTGATTAGCTCATCATTACACTATTAAGAAATTATTCAACTGTTATCATAATGTATTTCAGTCCCAGGCAATTACCTCTTAGCCATTACAGACAGTTACTTCAGCTCGTAGTTGCAATATATTTTGCTTAGGAAATTAGCAGAAACTTATTGCAAAAATCTGACAAGTTTGCTTGTTGAATAATAATGAAGCAAAGACAGAAGAAATGTAATTATTCCATTGTCTTTAGTTTGTTAGGGAAGAGGGAGGGGTTTTTTTTTTTTTTCAACTTCTTGTCTTTCTGATATTATTTATTTTTTTTTTTACAAAGGTAACCTGTAAAATTTTTTCTCGCCTGTTATTTTTATTGTCCCATTTTTTTTTTTTTTTTTTTTAAACAGATTGGCTTTCCAAATGTGGGTAAATCCACTTTGTTAAGAGCAATATCTCGGGCTCGGCCCAAGGTGGCAGCTTACCCTTTTACTACACTCAACCCGCACATCGGTATGATTGAATATGATGACTATGTCCAGGTTGCAGGTAAGTTTATGAAACAGAACGTTTGAATATTGTTTGAGTTAGAAAATATGTACAGTGAGGTGTGTGGTTTGGTTTGTTTTGTTTTGTTTTATGGCATATCAACCTCAATGGGTCATTTAACTTCTTTTTTTTTTTTTCCTGGTAATATTTTTTTTTTTGTCAAAAATCTATTTCTGTTAATATTTTTTCCTCAAAAATGTATGGCTGGTAATAGTTTTTTCTTCAAAAACTTATTGCTGGTAATATTTTATAATGCTTTTTACCTTAGTTTTGGGGGTTAACTATTTGCTCATAGTGGGGACCCTAACAGGTGCTACCACCCTGGGTCAGGGTGGACCTGGGAACACTAGCAATTAAGAGGTGGTTCCACACTCCTGAAAACCTTCTGATCACAGGCCTTGCTGTTGGATGTAGTTTATCGTCTTACCCAGAACGCAGATGTAGTTTATCGTCATACCCAGGATGTGGATGTAGTTTATCGTCATACCTAGGATGCTGAGATGTGTGTGTGGGATATATATATATATATATATATATATATATAGTTTGCAAAATGAACAAATTGAATAACAGTTTTACTGAAGAAGATTAAATTAGCTTAACCAGCTTAAAACTGAATGATAAATCCCATGCGTATATGACCAAGAGTATTCTCAATACCAGCTCAGTTCCCATATTGTGTCCTCATTTTGTGTTGTAAACTATCAACCGGTATATTTTCATGTTTTATATTGAAAATGGTATTTTTTCTTTAAAGTAAAAACATAATCATGGGTCGATGGAATCATGTGAGGATATTGATTACCATAGAAATTAAGAAGGAAATAATTTTTAAACAAAAGTGGAATAGGTTTGGCAGACTTTGTATGAAATGTCAACACTCCATAGCATACTCAAAACATAGGGAGCAATTAAAAAAACATTTTTCAGGCCATTAAGGAAAATGAGCAAACTTAATAAATTGTGTAGAAATTGTTTCAAGAGATTGAAAATCTGTGTTTTGTGTGGATTATGGAAAAGAAATTGCCAGTGATCGTACGGGATGTGGCAAAATACCTCCCATACATATCTTGTAGAAATACCTTCCACATAATGGTAAGGCATTAGCTCAATGAAGACACCATTGTCGCTAATATCTTAACCATTGCGTGAGGAGTATATATGTGAGGTATTTTTGCCACCAACTGTATAAATGAATTGATAATATGTGCGATGGTCAAACTTTCACTGCTCACCCAAATGAAACTCCAACATGACAATTTTTAATCTAAACATAATCGTGTCCTGGAAATGGCGATAAACTAGATCTGTGTCCTGGGTAAGATGATAAACTGTTTGACAGCAAGGCCTCTGATCAGGAAGTTTTGAGGAATGTGGAACCACCTCTTAATTGCTGGTGTTCCCACAAACTGAGGTCAAAACACTGTGAAAGTGTAAAAATAAGTTTTAATACCAGCAATAAATTTTTTGCCAAAAAATTAGTACAAGCAATAAATTTTTTGAAGAAAAATTAGTACCAGCAATAAATTTTTTGAAGAAAAATTAGTACCAGCAATAAATTTTTGAAGAAAAATTAGTACAAGCAATAAATTTTTTGCCAAAAAATTAGTACCAGCAATACATTTTTGAAGAAAATTTAGTACCAGCAATAAATTTTTTGCCAAAAAATTAGTACCAGCAATAAATTTTTTGAAGAAAAATTAGTACCAGCAATACATTTTTGAGGAAAAAATATTAGCAGCAATACATTTTTGGAAAAAATATTAGCAGCAATAAAACTCTTGTTGGCATTAAATAACCTATTGAGGTTGATATGAAGTAAAACAAACCAAATCAAGTCTAAACATAATCTTCAAACTTGTTTCCTCAAAAATCAGTAACAATTTGGAAAAAAATATTTTCTCATTATTTATGATGTCAAACCCAAACTTTCAAATTGAGTGCAATACCATAATTCCAAAATCTACCTGCGCTAATGATACACGCTTGGGTGATCATGTCTCTTTCGATTCATGACTGACTAGACAGAATATTTTCTCACAGTAAGCTGCTGTTTCTTTCTGCAGTAGACAGTTTATCTTGCTATTTAACTGGGATGGGGTAGAAGAGATGGATTCTTACCTTTGTGCATAAGTAAATGTAACAAACCTGGCTGGAATTTGAACTCGGATATCTGATTTCTCGCTTTGAACAATTATCCATTATACTGCATCACACATCTGAACAGACCTCGCTGACATTAAAATTGATTGACTGTCCGTTTTCACTTGGTATGTCAGTGAGGCTGAATACTACTACTCCAAAAGTATGAAAGAAATGAAGTACAAATTTATTAAACCTAATGAATATCAAGAAAAAATTTGATCATTAAAGTCATTCCCTGCAGGCTGCAGAAAGATAGTCCATGGGCTGCATGTTTGAGACCCCCTGCCGATATCCTGAAGGGACATATGTAAAATGAATTTGTTTCTCCATTTTTTCCTCTGCTTTTTATTGCTTCATTACCCTCTAGTGCCAGATAAACATCTCTATTCTTTTTTAACTGTTGTTCCCCCCCTGCAATGTTTCGAACTTCATTCAGACCTAACCCTTATTTATTAATTTTTATTATTCCAGTCATTCTATTTAGTAGATTGCTTGAAAATGAAAATATAAGGTGTTCTAATAACTTGGATCGATTTTAAATGTGTATTAAGCTTAAGCATCTAATGATTTTTTTCTTCTTTCTGATTTAACAACTTAAGTCTTTGGCAATCTCAAACATGGAAAGATTAACAATCAAACAACATGTTAAAGTTATTGAAGCCTATTACGAAAATGGACGTTCAAACAGAAATGCATTTCATGCACTTCGCAATTGTTTTGGTCAATATAATCGACCAATTGAGAGTGCAGTTGGAAAAATTGTTCGTAAATTCAAACAAACTGGGTCGGGGGTAGATGTGAAAACACCACTTCATGCTCATTTATGCCGTTCAGCTGAAAACATTGCTGCAGTGCACGAGAATGTGGCTGAAAATCCAGACACCTCTATTCGTCATCGCATGCAGGAATTGAACCTTTTGACAACAACGTTATGTTGAATTTTGACAAAAGATTTGTCTCTACGCACAAAACTCAATTGACACAAGAACCAAAACCTGCTGACCATTTGGAGCGCTGTACATTCATCAATTGGGTGCACAAGCAAAGACAAGCTGATGAAGATTTTTCGCAAAAAATCCTCTTTAGTGATGAAGCTCATTTTCATCTTGGTGAATTCGTTAATAAGCAGAATTGTCGCATTTGTCAGAAGATTGTTGAAAAGCCACCGCATCCACAAAAGGTCACTGTTTGGTGTGCATTTTTTGCTAACAGAATCATTGTGCTGTATATTTATAAATTTGAACATCCATTTTTGTAATAGGCTTCGATAACTTTAGCACATTGTTTGACTGATAACCTTTCCATGGTTGAAATTGCCAAAGACTTAAGTTGTTAAATCTGAAAGAAAAAGAAAAAAATCATTAGACACTTAAACTTAAATCACATTTAAAATCAGTCCAAGTTATTGGAACACCCTATATTAAATAAAACTTTTGCTAAAGTATCTATCTTAAAAACAGATGATTGATTTTTATTTTTATGATTTATCAACCTTTTGCATGTTATTTAAAACTAGCAAATATTTTTGGATTGTAAGAATATATTTTTGAGGTAATAATGACTTTCTGATACAGGTCCTACCAATTAACACATCCAAGCTTACAGCACCTGGTATTTCCAAGAAGTCGCCCATCTAGGTACTGACCAGGATTGACATTGCTTAACTTTGGTGATTTGACTCTCGTCAAGAGTTTCAGCGTAATATAGCCGTAATCTTTAAGGGCAATATCGGACATTTTATTTTTAATTTTATTTCTTCAAAGTCTTCTTATAGTTTGAAAGCCTTATTTTTAATCATTTCATGACTACCCCACTTATTGCACCTGTCCTTTTATTGAGTTTTCTTTTTTCCCCACCCACCCATTTAATAAACTGTCCTCCCTCTCCCATTACTAGATTTTCTGATTTTTCTCTATTACACACCCTCTTCCAATTATTACTCCCTTTATAGTATTTGGCTGTTTCAGTCTTTGACAATTCATTGACAAGCATGAAATTGGAAAAGGAAAAAAAATTATTGCTCATTAACAACTGATAGATACAAATATTTTCTAATCTTGTCAAAAATTAAAATTTTCCAACACATTTATTTATTCATTTAATCATTTCACCCCAAGCAAAGTAATAAAGCCACTAAGACGTAAGGGAGTTACTGAGTGTGAGAGAATATGAGAAAAAGAAAAACTATTAAAGAGAGAGAACAATAAAAGAACAGGAATATAATGATATTGAATTTAAATTTTTGAAGGTCAAAGTTGATTGGAAAGCAAAAAACTCAAAGAGAGTTCCACAACCAAGAAGTGTGAGAGAAAAAAACTGTTAGCATAGAACTTACGGTTACATCTACTAACAATTTCAAGTGTGAAATGATGGGACCTTGTTGCCAATCTATTATTCTGCTTAAATTCCTAAAGTCTAAGTAGTACAATAGAGGAGAGTTCATCAGAACAATTACCATGAAAACATTTATTGAAAATGCACAGAGAAGCTATGTTATGGTGGTCTGAAAGTGACTGAAGCCGAGATGCCAGTCATGACATTGCAGATTCTTTTGTTTTTTATTAAGTATCTCTAACTATATAGAATACAATATTCAATGCATGGATGAATTGTAGGCTTATAAATATTTAAGATAGATTCTGTCAAGAAAAGGTGTCCAACATGACAAAGTGAAACAGCTTTCCAAGCAGTGGACGTAGAGATTGATTCAGTATAATCTTTCCACTTCATGCTGGTGGGGAAACAATAGCTTGAGAGTCACGTGCAGATGGAAGGCAAAAAGTGTCGTCTCAGATGATTAAAAGAAAGCACTTTCATTTTGGAGGCATTAAAATTAACAATTTCTTGCCCCAGTTAACAACATATAGGAAATTTTTAAGATCAGCTGCCAATTTGACCATATCAAACCAATCAGACATAGTATTAAGATGGGAGTAAATAGTTGTCATCAGCGTAGATGCTGAGTTAAGAACTGATGACATTAGGAAGGTTGTTGATGAAAATTAGGAATGACGTAGGTCCAAGGTGGACACCTGCCTGCATTAATGCAAAAAGATCTAGAAGAGTGGCCATTAAAGATAACTTTCATTTAGTGACTTGATAAGAAAGATCAAATCAGTACATTTTAATTTGTTTAATTTTCTTACTTTTCTCAGTGGCAGATATTCCAGGTTTAATTGAGGGAGCTCACCAGAATCGTGGCCTTGGCTTCTCCTTTTTACGACACATTGAACGCTGCAGTTGCCTGTTATATGTCATTGACCTCTCAGGACACAAGTGCTGGACACAGGTGACTGCTCTCAAGGCAGAACTTGAACAATATCAGAAAGGACTTTCCAAAAGACCCCATGCCATTGTTGCTAACAAGATTGATCTACCTTGGGCTAAGAAAAACCTTGAGCACCTTAAGAACGAGATGAACCTGCCAATATTTGCAATTTCAGCCAAGCACAGAGTAAACATGGATCCGTTGTTGTCTCAGATACGTTTGTTGTATGATAATAATGTTGAATTAGAGGAAGATTTGGATGAAGAAGAGTTTTATTAAAAATAAAGAATAAAACATTATTTTTTTTTTGTGTTTTCATCTTTTTGTGAAATTTTCACATTTTTTTTGCAATAGTTACAGTAGATATTTTCTGCTGTTGGCAAAGCCTATAGTATACTAACTGCTGGAGAAAGGTAATATATATATATATATATATATATATATATATTTATTTTTAAAGTGATGTTCACTCTGTCCAAGGCACAGGAGCCACTCGAGGTAGATGGTTACAGAGTAAGAGGCACAGTTTTTGGGGAGATGGTTAC
Organism: Acanthosepion lycidas; assembly: GCA_963932145.1. Taxonomy (NCBI): domain Eukaryota; kingdom Metazoa; phylum Mollusca; class Cephalopoda; order Sepiida; family Sepiidae; genus Acanthosepion; species Acanthosepion lycidas. The sequence goes on along the minus strand of OZ010574.1, from coordinate 60,082,255 downwards.
ACAGCAGCAGGTTATGGGAAGAAGCTGCTCGAGTGTAACTTACATCACACCAATGGAATATGAACGGAATGAGGGTGGTTCACTACTATATGGGTAGCATGCTGAATCTTAGCCGTGAAGGTTAGCATTGGTAGAACTAAGGAATCTAGTTCTACCAGTTTCCATGGAAATAGTGATAGAGTAACGAGAAGTGATATTTTTTCTTCTTTTTTTTTTTGACGATGTTTTGTAAGGTGGAAAATAATTTGTCATCTACAAGGCTGTGGTGACACTTTTGGACTATATTGAGACTGGAAAGTGAAGACTGTGCTGCTCCTTCCCATATATGGCAACAATACTACATTTTCAGCCTGATCTGACTCTTGTAAAGGTAGAACATAGCAGGTACATGGAACCAACTATTTTTTCTAGCATTGTTAGTGATGGATTGTATGTATGAGTTTCACTTGAGGTCTGGGTTGATTTTAAGTCTCAATAAGTTTCTTGAGTTAATACAACCCTGTTCCAAAAGGGGCCACCAAGTTAATGACGACAGACACAAAAATAAACAATCAATATTTACCTATTCCGGAACCATGTAAATGTTTACAAGCTCAAATATAAATGAACAATATTTACATATCCCTGAAGCAAATAAATGTTTATAGACTCAAACACAAATAGCCAGTATTCACTAATCCACATACCAAGTAAATAGTTTGAGACTTAAATATAAACAACCAATCTATGGGAATACATGTTTGGTTAAAGACTGATGAAAATACTTTTATAAGATTTATTTATTGTTTTTCTTTGGTTTGGACCATTCATATTTCCATACAGAATTTGGACATGAATTCTTCAAGGTCTTCCTAGTGCTTTCTTTCAACTTTCATAAGCCAGTATCATTGAATTTTTTGTAGATTAATAATTGTGCGCTTTGAGGTAGGTCTTGTGAATATCCATTCACATTTTCTTGTCTTTACAAATACAGTGTAACCCGGATATAAGAGAGTTGTTGGGACCGGAGAAGAAGTCTCTTATATCCGGGTTTGGTTTATTTTGTTTAGGTAAGTATGGCTCTAATTTGGGATCAAATAAATCTCTCTTATATCCGGGTTTCTCTAATTCTTTTTGTTTTTTTCTTTTGGCAACAGTTGCCATTCTTTGTGATGTTCTTGGAATTGTTTCTATTCTGGAACCCTCTTCATTGATAATTGAGTCAAGATATTTGAATTCGCTCACAACTTTAAGTTTCTGTCCGCCATCTTACTTGAAAGCTATCTCTCATTGTTCATCATGAGTTGTTTTTTTTGTTTTTTTTTCCCTAAATCTCCGTGTCCTATTTGGATTTGATTGATTCATTTTCTACAGCTTAACCCTTTGCAGGTTATTTAAATCCTGAAAATATTTTTTTTTTTTTTTTTTTTTTTTGAGATAATAATTTAGTGATACAAATCTTACTAATTAACTCATAGCTGGGGGAGAAGGGGTGGATTTATACATTTCCAAAGGGTATTTTGTGCGTAAGTGAATATAACGAGCCTAACAGGAATTGGGACTCTGCTCTCCGATTATCAATTCCAAGCCATTACACCACTTGCACATCCAAGCTTACAGCATCTGCTATTCCTAAGCAGTCATCCATCTAGGTACTGACCAAACTCGACGTTGCTTAACTTTGGTGATTGTTGCAAACTGGTGTTTCAACATGATAAAGCCATAAGCCTTGTAAGGTAAATATTCTGAGGCTTGAATTTATCTGAATACATGTTTAGTTAAAGACCAATCAAAATTCTTTTATAAGGTTTATTGTTTTACTCAGATTTGGACCATTCTTGTTTCCATACAGAATTTGAATGTAAATTGTCCAAGGTTGTCCTTGTACTTTCTTTCAACTTTCATCAACCAGTATCAATGAAAGCCTAAGGCACGGAGCCGTCATGAAAAGGATATCCATTTATTGTGATTGGTCGTAGTTTGGGGTCTGATCGGTGATGATGGAATGTTGACGAGTTTTGTTTTCAAAGAATTGAATGTAACCAGTCACATTGGGTAATTACAAAATTAAAACAGAAGACAAGTCATACAAACATCGTCCTCAACCTGTAATCGAGGGAGAAAAAGTATCTATTTTATGGAACGTTCCTGTGAACACAGATCGAACAAAGTAAACAGACCAGATAATTGTTAAAGATCACCAAAAAGGAGTTTGCCTGCTGATCAAGTGTACAATGTGATCACAATATCTTTTTGAAACCGGTTGGGAAAGGGTCTGATAGACACATTGAAGGGATTCCTGGTAGCCCATACCTTAAAGAAATACAAAATATTGTACTCACAAGTACAGCTCACACATTACAAAGAGCTTTATATATACATAAAATGTACTTAATCTTTTTTTTTTTTTTTTTTTTTTTTTTTTTTTTTACAAAAATGATCAGTGGAAAAAATGAAGCTATCTCTGAGCTTAGGTCTCAGGTTGCGACGTGCAAGTTAATGTGTATACAACAGAAATCAAAGGAACTAATAAATAATAATAATTATTATTATTATAGCAGATAATAATAATAATAATTAGTAGTAGTAGTTGTAGGAGAAAGAGGACGGATTTGAATGCAGTAACAAGTATTATGAGCATGTGATCACAAAGGAGAAGAAAGTGCTGGAAAATAGCAAAATGAAATTCCTGTGGATTATTCTGATACAGGGAGTGACAAGTTTAGGGCAGAATATATAGCCCGACTGGATAAAAAATAAAAGATTTTCTATCTGATAGAAGCCTCCTGTTCATTTGACACAACTGAAAATAAAGAAAAGAAGATCGACAACTACAGTGTTTAAAATAGGACATTTTGTAAGTTTGGGCAGAACGAGCCAAGAAAGTTATAGAGTAAGCTGAAGTTAACTGTTTTAAATCAAAAGATCGAATAACAAAAATAAACACACCACGCAATGGCTCTGCACCGCCTTCCGGTTTCAAACATTTTTCAAATTAATACAAATAAAGAATAGACAATAAAATCAACTGCCGCCAATAAATAAACATAGGCTTCACGAAGTCATATAAAGCAGACATTGATTCACCTCAGCAAAAAACTGACAGAGGCGCGAGTTGTCTTGTTTTTCTCACCAAAGCAACACTGGACTCCCTTTGATCTTGTCGCCCAACTCTGCCTTCTCAATTCCTCACTGAAAGACTATGTTCATTTATTTTTGCAGTCAGAGAGAAGAACTTTCTACATACTTTTATTTCGTGATAGTAGTTACAATTAAGAATTTGTGTATTTTATGTTAAAGAAATATCGTCATTTTATTTGAACACGCAGCAACTCTTTTTCTCATTTTTTATTCAACAAACGTTGACTCATGGAAGCTTTTCCCAACAAAGCGATTACCGAACCAGATATCATTGGAGTATTTGTCGGGGTTCACTCACATCATACCAGCAGAAATTAGCCTTGTGTTCACGGAGATAAAAGCATAGTTGACAGGAAATAAAACGTACAGAAATAACAGGAAAAGCATGGCAAATTGTATGTTCATTTCATATAATTTATTTATATTTTTGTGTGTAATTTTTAGGTTAAAATTGTTTTATGGTACATGTGATAAAACGGAGAAATTCACTCTGTAGTATCACAAGCCATATCACAGAGAGAAGTTAGACACGTGTTGCCTGTACCAAGGTTCGTGGTGAAGAAATTGAATTTAACGTCTATTGGCGGGATGTCCGTATTTCTGGCAGGATGTTGCATGCTGGGAGTATTTTGTTACTTAATATATTTTATACAATGTTTTTATATTATTGTTTTATTTTATTTATAATTATTATTATTATTTTATATTATTTATTTATGTATTTATTTATTATTATTATTATTAATAATAATAATAATAATGTCCCTACACATTGGAGTGCGAAACAAAGAAACTAGGGAGAAAATCTTTGCAGACATTGAATTGTGACTTGGAAATGAAGCCATTACGAAAAGCATGCCTGTTTGGAACAGCAATGGTACGTTGAAAAATATTGTATATAGTTTGTCTATGAAAAGAACATATGGATTAAAGTGTAAATTTGGTGACAGAGTTCAATTTCTTGAACTCATTGGAAACAGGGCGAGCGATAACTGAGCAAAACTAAAAATAAGAACTAGATGAAATATCCTGAGACATGGGCAGTGGAACAAGAACAGTCTACCCCAATCCTCCGTAGATTAAATAAAGGGTTCAGTTTGTAGATTATCCCACTTGACTTACCCCCCCCCCCCAAAAAAAAAAAAAACGTCGCTAGAGGACGCTTCTTAACCCTAGAATACTAACCATGGCAGCCAGCGCAAATTTTTCTACTTTTAATTACAATTTTTAGTACCTGATTTTCTTACCTAAATAATGTTTTTCAGTTCCTATTAATGTTAACTCAAAGTACGAAGTTTGAAGTGCCTGTATGTAAAATATTTCAAATAAAGATTTATATTTAATATATTTTTTGATATTTTCAAAACCGGGTATGATATACCCATGGTTAGTAGTGTAACTTAATGGTTAGTATTCTAGGGTTATGCCTATGAATAGGAAATTATATTCTCATTCATTCTCATTCCTCTTTTACAACTCTGGCTATAAGATGTAGTTGCACGTGGAAAAACCACTGGGGTACGTTTATTTCCAATGTTTTACTTTTCTCTTGCGACTTTTTTGTACTCTTTCACAGGCATATCACGTAGACTTACACAAATTTCACACACAAACACATATTCTCTTACTTGAACGCTTTATGAAATTAGTCTTTACATATTTTCTTCTTTTATTGCAATTGTAATACTTTTCTTAATACATGCATTGTCGTTTGTTTTATATTATTTTTTGTTATTCATTTATTACTCGGACTCACATTCGAATCAGCAATAATTGTTATGGGGAAAAAATAATACCAGAAGACATGTTTTTCTACATAAACACAAGTTTTCCTGCAAAAAGATCAGAATTACCTTTAGGTTACCCGGATTGACATATAGCTGACGAAAGCCGGAGGGAATAACAGCTTAAACTGTGTGTTAACAACCAAAAAGATGAGGACATTAGTCTGCGTGTGAATAAAGGACAAGTTTATTTTCTAAAGTCACAAGAAGTGGTTTAAAAATAAATGCAGAATAATAAAAATAATTTTAGAAGCAAATTTTACTCGTAAAATTTTTCCGATGTTGCCAGTAAAAACTTCAAGCAAAGAATAAGTTTCTACTTAAAAAGATTTTACTGCTACATACAAATTTAACATCACAAAGTGATTGTTTTTTAATCGGTATCACTCCATGCAAGGTAGTAAATCCACAAAGCGTGGAAGAATTAGAAATAGAAACATCAATAATGAGCGGGAAGAGAAAAGAGTAATCAGGAGGGCAGTAGATATCGATTGACATTGCATTTAAATTTTTGAGGATTAAAATTGGCTGGAAAGCATGGAGCCGGATGGAAGTTCCATAAGCAAAAAGTGCGAGAAAAGAAACGGTTAGCATAGAATTTACGGTTACATCTAGTCAACTGAACTGTAAATTGATGAGGTCTCGGCGTCAGTCTAGTACTGCACTTAATTTTAAAAAATCTAGGTAACATAGCGAAGAGCTCACCCGAACAATATTTATAGAAAAGACATAGAGACAATCTTTTGGCGGTGGGAAAGTGACTGAAACCGAATCGCCAGATGAGGACCAATAATATTGCTGATTCTTCTTTGGATTTTATCAAGGAGTTCAAGGTAAATAGCATATGATACACTATTTTTCACTGAACATTTTGAAATTAAAACAATGGAAGAAAATGAAATAAGCACACAAAAAATTGAAGCAAATATGCATAGATACAAAAATTTAAAAATAAATCGTAAAGAGAAAGAAAAACTTACCCGATACCTGGCGTAAAATTGAATAAAACAATACAAGAAAAATAGATCTCAGTTTGTGCCTGGCTTAGTGGCCCCAAGATTGAGACATAATGTGAGTGTTGTCTGCGCAGGATCTAAAATAGAATTCAGTAGGATAACACATGGTCAGCCTTTAATTCTATTTCCATTCATAATTAATCATTTTTCTTCTATTTAAAAAAAAAAAAAAGTGAATTTTTAGCGTTCGTAATTTATTTTGAAAACGAAAGATGTCCAAAACGCCCATTTTTATTAAACCAAGAGAACACTGTTGTCAAAGCAACATATTTTAATCTAAGGGAGATAACTAGCAAAGCCATTTCAGGGGGGACAACTTTGTTAAGAAAAACGTATTAATCTAATTTTTTTTGTTTATTTTTTCTACATAAACACAAGAAAGAAATATACTTTTTGGTAATTTTTCTGTATATAACTATCGATTATGGATATGTAATTTCTTTGTATTTTCTAAATTTTAAGTGGGAGTTTTAGTTTGCTGTGTAAATTCATTGTAACTCAATACCCCTACTCAGACTAAAAAAACAATAGGCAAATAATAAAAAATAAAAGGCAAATAATGACAATAATAATAATAATAATAATAATTATAATGATAGTCGTCGTCGCCGTCGTCGTCATCAGGGCCGGTGCAAGGGTCACGTTCCCTTCTTACACCAATCTACGATATATTCCTCCTTCCGAATCTATTATACGGGTCCAACGAATGCATGATACGCTCCTCCACTCTACTACTTCTCATTTTCGTTTTGCATATAAATTACAAATTTTATTGTAACCTTCTTATGTACAATAATGGATCATATGCAATATAGGTGAACATTTCAACTAGAAAAATTGAAAATAAATACAATGTATCTAACTACAAATTAGAGACATGTCATAATAGTCCAGCTTAAATAATTTAACAATGTTTTGCAGCACTTAACATCAACTTGAGATTTTTCTTGTTAAAATGTTAAATAATTTAAACACATTCAACATTATGTCTAAAAATACTGAATTTCATATAGTGTCTTTTCGAGATAAATTCACGGATTTGAACGAAAAAAAAAAATAAAAAAATAGAATGACGTCAAAATCCGCAAAATGTTTTCATCTTTTAATAGTCAGTTGTGCTTAGTTTAATTTGTAACGTATATAAATGTAGGTAGCAAAAAAAAAAAAAGAAAGAAATAAAGCAAATGTTGATAAGATAGCGAGTATAGCAAAGCACTGCCAGGAGCTCCCAATCAGTCTCTCCCCCACTAGGTCGGGGGTTTAGAGAGTAGTACTCACCAGCCCTGGTGATGATGATGATGATGATGATGATGATGATGATGATACAGGAAAAAGGTAAGTAAAAATACGCATCAAATTTATATTTCGTTAGTGTTTAGAAATATTATTATTTTACATAATATAATAATAATATTGTAATTATTTTAACACTTATACTAAAAGCGTACCTTTTAATATGAGTATGTTAGTATAATCCAGAACTTATACGGGTAGCAAACCGCCTGCATACAGATAGAAAATGATATTGAGTAGCTACACAAAAAATAGAAAGTGGACTGAGACAAGGATGTGTCTTCTCGCCGGATTTATTCAGCATCTACAGCGCGTCTGGAGAACCTTCCAGGATTTCTTTCTTTATTATTTATCTCTCAAATATTTATTTTTAGCAACAACAATAAAAAAAAATCTTCTCAACTATTTAATAATAATTTTATACTTTTATTCTTTTCTTATTTATTGATTCCAATAATCGCGGCCCAATGACTCTGAAAACGATGCCGTCGTGAGTTCTAAACTCCTAGTAGGGCCAATTCTTGGCGGCAAGGTCGTAGACAAGGACCCAGACTAAGCGCGACTAAACCCAAAAACCCCAACGGTGGAACATGCGGATGATGACTACAACAGATCTCAATGGTTGAACCAGCACATGAAGAGGGCTTCGCATAACGGATATGCTACAGAAGGCGCAACTCGAAATTATAAAAGAGTCAGCGGCAGTTCGTTGCTGTTTCGTAGCTGGATATTTCTGCATGTCTCATTCCATATGTGCCCCAGAGGAAGGTCATGAAATCAAGTATGTGGGTCACTTCCTGGCAAGTTGAGGTCCACCTTAAACAAATTCACGCCTTTCTCCTACTCTGATTTTCTTCCCTCTCAACCAACTCTTGCAAAGCCAAACGGGAATGGATGACAGGAACAGGGTTTGGGGAAACTGGAAGCTTCTAGTCCTAAACCTGTAAGTTGGCAGGGAATTTAGTCATCAACGCCATCATCATAAAGGAAGCAATCAGCAAAGAAGAAATTAAATTCTTGGATGCAACATAACGCTGCCGCCGTTTCCGCCATTGATGACGATTTATTGATTCGTTTCTCTTATTAAAGTGATAATAAATCAAAGTGGTACATTTGATAACGAACTGTTCACTCCGACACTCAGTGTAAAATATATATGGTCGTTCCTTGCCATGGTAGAGTGCTTGCGTGTCCCAGTGAAGAGCGAAACCGTTTGGAGTTCCAACTCCTGTAGGGCCACACATGGCGGTAAGGTCGGGGACGAGGGACCAAACAGAACGCGACCAACCCCGAAGACCCCAACGGCGGGATAGGCAAAAATCTACATAATCTTAACGGCTAAACCGGCAAAAGAGGGCAGCAGCAGTCGGGCTGGCGTAACCAAAACGGACCTTGACAGACCAAGCATTCGGCAGCCCGATCCAACCAGGTTTGCCAGATCTCGCCTGTCTCAATACCCCTTTGAGACGCGAGGGTGGCACTTCTGATCAAGTGTGTGGGCTTCTCCGGCGTGCTGAGTTGGTCCACCAAAATAAAATTCACGCGAATGGGCTCGTCAAACTCTTTTTGATTCACAGCCGTCTCCGCAGGCCAATGCTTTCTAAACACATAGCGGGAAATCTACAAACCAAATTATACCAAAAATATCATAGAAAATAAAGAAGGCATCAGCAGCTTACAACAATAAATTAAAAACTTGTAAACTCTGTCTTGAGGGGAAAATAGCTATAATTACCTTTCCAGATCAAAACAAACTACTAAATAAACGATCAGAACTCATCTCAAAATGCAGACATGAAAACTAATTTTTATTACGTTACTTAAAAATCGAAAACTGAAAAGAATAAATAAAAATAAATAAAATAAAAATAAATAAGCAAAAACAAGTAAAATAAATGAATCCAAAGTAAATAATAAACAAATTAACAAACCATCCCGTCAAAATAACCGTTAGAATAGACTACCAACAATGCAATAGACTACCCACAATGCATCAGTGACCCGTATATAAAAATAGTCGAGAAAACGCATGTGGACTGACGATTGTGTTTAGCATGAAACAGCTTGTCGCCTCTGAGTGTTTACTTCAAAATAGCATCAGCCTACAACAATAAATGAAAAAAAATGTAAACTCTGAAAATACGTTACTTAAAAATCGAAAACTAAAAACGAATAACTTGTAAAATACCACCATGAAAAATGCCGATATATGCACCATATACAATGCAGATGATGTAACATACATTAAACAAAGACAATACTTTAAACGAAACAAATAAGAAAACCATTCCTCAAACACCCCCACCAAAAATCCAAATAAATAAACAAATTAAGTAAATAATAAAAAAAACCCAAAAAACTATGAATGTACACATAAATACAAGAAAATGTAATAATAATAATAATCAACAACAAATAATTATGTAATCAATAATCAATACCATGATGAAAAAATGTCCCCAACTCAATAAAAGCAAAGTTTTATTGTCAAAAAAACTTTTCTGTTATTATTAAGAGGGAAAAAAAACAAAGGATTTTTTGATTAAATTATATTTTTGTTCCTTTTTAGAACGTTCGAAATTTTGGTTCAATATCATGTTTTTTTGCGTCAGCGGTGGGATGGTGGGTGTGGAATGCAAATATTATTATATGAAATTTTAGTGTCTTTTTTTGCAGTGAGATTTTAACGAAACTTTTAGGACTTATTCACAAATGAATGAAATTATCTTAAAAATGTTTTCTCTTTATGAAAATCTTGAAAAAAACATTTTTTACATCTGTTACCCCCCCACTTATTTAATTTTATGAAATTTCGAGAAATTAATTTATACACCGCTTAATGTCTATATTAGTTATACGCAGAACTCATTGGAGAATTTAAATCATCAATTTTTTTTTGCAAAATAAAACCCCTAGGTACCAAAAATCTGCTCTGAAACGAAAAATAAAAAATGCGATAAAATATTATTTAATGAGAAAATCTTTTAATTGATTTTACGAATAAGATCTTACTTATTATAAAACGCAGATTGTGTGTGTGTGTCTGTACGTTTATATATTGGATCGGATTTCCTACATTTTTCAACCGATTTCAACAAAACTTCACAGGACTGCGTAAAATTACCTTGCGGTGGCTCTGACAACGCCAAAAATTGGAAAAAACACAATTGTTTTTGCACGAAATCAATTTGAAAACACGATTCTGTCGCCAGAATGAAAGGGGGACAACTCATATCGAGTTATACTTATTATAAAACCCAGGTTGTTTGTGTGTGTGTGTTCGTTTATATATGGGATCGGATTTCCTACATTTTTCAACCTATTTCAATAAAACTTCACTTTTTTTGGCAGGTAGTGTTTCTTATTGTCTTGCACACTTTTTTCTTTATTTTTACATTCAGAATGCTTTAAAAATTCCATTTACAAGACAATTGTTTATAATAAAATTTTATTCAATCGGTAGACTCATAACGATTGAAAACAATGTTTTTGTCTGAGTTTGGGTTTGACCAATTCGTAAAAAAATATAAACAAACAAACAAAAAAAATAATTTAGACATGCGTGTCCGTCAACCTTAAAAAATAATCTTTGTCGATTTTATTTTTCAGTTTTTATGATGGTCAATACTTGATCTATCTCTTACTGTTACATCCCCGGGCAACGACATATACTAGCAAGTCCGCTGACATATATTTTTGATAACCAGACAATTTCTGCCTGAATTTCTGGGATAAGGAGTTAACATTATTTACATTATTTATATTCGGACCAATATCCTCATCTTTGTTGTTGTTATCACAACGTTTCTACAATTGTACCCTGTGACCATCTTCAGCTGTCTGGTGATCTAAGTAAAATTTAGGACATTTCGAACTGAACGTTTTATTGTTTTCGATCCACTGTTCATATCTTGGGATATCTAGTTTTGTTCTTATTTAGTACTGCTCACTTAGTGTTTCTACTGATGAAGGCTCGAGGTAAAACTTTCGAAACGTTGTGATGATAACAACAAAGATGAGGATATTGGTCCGAATGCAAATAATGTAAATAACCCAGATTTTGTTGTTGTTGAGTTATGGGATGACAAAGAGATGGGCAAAACATTTGGCGAGTTTTAGTAAACCGGATACAGTAATTAAACTTAATAAATGTTTTTTTACAGCCATATCACGTTGAAACACCGTTTCTTATCCGATCACGGAAGTTAAGCAACGTTGAGCCTGGTCAGTACCTAGATGAGTGACCGTTTGGGAATACCAGGTACTGTAAGCTTGGATGTGCAGGGTCTTGTAATGGATAACGTCTCGAAATGAGAAACTGGAGAGACAACTTTGAATTCCAGCTGGATCCGTTGCATTCACTTACGCGCAATATACCCTCGAGAAAGTTAGGAACTTATCTCTTCCACTCGTGCCCCAACTATGGGTTAAATAGCAGGACAGATCGGATCCTATAGCCTTGGTTAGCAACCAGTCTACAGCAGAAACTAACGGCAGTTAGTTTCTGCTGTAGACTGGTTGCTAACCAAGACTTCCACATCTTTCATACAGAAAACCCACTTTTACAGCGTCATTTTTTAGTTGGGATTCCTTTGCCCCCAAATCTAGGAAGATTAACCTTATCAAAACTCTTACCCACCGTGCACCAGTGATATGCTCGGAAAGTAAACTGGATGTTAAACTTAGGCAAATCACCGACATTTTTCTCGCAAATGGCTACCCTGAAAGTGTTATTCTGAGTAACATTAAACTTAAAATTTCTAAGTTTAATTATATTAAAACATTTGGTACTCCTATGCGTCCGGTTTATATAAAACTACCATGGACTGGACCTCAGAATCATTTTTTTTTACCGATAGGATCTCACCTTCTATAATGTACTGTTTTAATTCAGTCGTGGTACATACTATCTTGCAGTACGTTGCTCTCTGTCCGTAATGACATTTTGCCCACCCTCCAACAAAATGTAGTTATTTATCGCTATAAATGCCAGTCTGATGCTAACTATGTGGGCAAGACCATTCAATGACGGGGGTTAAGAATTGCTCAACATGTGCCTGGTATTATCCGTAGGCGTTCGCCAATAACATCCAGGCATTCACAGATACACGAGTCTGCCATTGGCGAAGATTTGTTAAATATGGTTACTTGTAGAAACAACTATTCAAAAGAGTTCTTCTCTGTTCTGCACAGAGCCGAGGCAAAACACCATCTGAATATTCTAGAAGCGGCTGTGATCCACACACAGCGTCCGGCTTTGTGTAGACAGAGAGAATTCAAATATAAATTGGAATTGGAGATAATGGCCATCAAAATGGGGGTACAATTGAGTTTCATTTTTATGTAATTAATTTAGATGAGGGCTCAATAATAAATATTATTGACCCCTCTTTTGTGCATCAGTTTTAATATTTTATTTTATTAGGATCTACTTTCCCACCGACTTTTTCCTATCTATCTATCTATCTATCTATCTATCTATCTATCTATCTATATATATATATATATATATATATATATATATATATATATATATATAAAAGTGAACATAGAAGTCAACACTTAGAGGCGACAGTCCGTTTCATTTCTGATGAAACAGACTGTCGCCTCTAAGAGTTGACTTCTATGTTCACTTTTATATTTACACACGCTCTGTCTCTGATATTGAGCACTTTATCCCATAAATATAGCACATCTTAAGACTATATTTCTTTATATATATATATATATATATATATATATATATATATATATATATAGTAACATATGTGAGAAAACGACATTATTTTTGCACCAACCTAATATACACACACACATATATATATATATATATATATATATTCTGTTTATATGTTACTTTTGTAGATACAAACATTTGTAGCTATAAAAATAACATATAAACAGAAAATATATTAAGATAATTGTCTATTTCATAGTGCATATATATATATATATATATATATATATATATATATATATATATATATATATTGCATTTTGTTTAACCGAATATGCATTTCATTCAGTAAATTTCGGCAGTGATACTCTGGTTAGATTGCAGAAAGCTGTAATGGATAATGCTAAAGGTGGTTCATTAGACTCGCAACATAATGTTATTTCGGGGCAATTTTCTGTTCTGGAAAATGTTTGGATCTTTCGTTATGATCAAACGATTTAGCCGGTCGTTATCGATTGTCATAAAGGATCCATTTTTCATCACAAAAACACTATTCGACATTAAGAAATGGACCATTCAAATTTCGCAGATGCAGCGTCGAAAACATCGAACTCTTTTCCATTGAGTTCATGTGAAAGTTTCTTCACCTTGCCAATTTTCCTGATCGATATTCATGAAATGCTGACACCCATTATCTGTGATAATTCTCAATTGAAGATGAGCGTCCTTTACCACTTTGGTCTTCAAGACTCGTATCCCCACTGCGGAACTTCAGAAGCCAACGCCGTACTGTCCAATCAAACGTAGATCCTTCACCCCACGCCGTGTTAATGTTGGCAGCAGTTTGAGAAGCATTATGACCAAGCTTGAACTCGTGTTAAAAACGTAAATGCATCTCTTATTTTTTCAGGTTCAAGATGAGAGGGATATGAAATTAAATTCTGAAAGAGATTGATATAAAATTAACAAAGGGAACACTTTAATCATTAGCAATGAGTAAGATATTTGGGGGGGCAACTATTATAATAATATATGAAAACTCAATTTAAAATGTTATTCTAAAATCGGACGTTATTTTTCGAACAACCTAATACTATTTTCCAGTGTAACACAGAGTGCATCACATATTTAAGAACAGAATGCTGAAGAAAATTGACATAAAATTATCAAATAGGATATTTTAATTATTAGGAATGAGTAAGATATTTTTGTGCAACTATTATAATAATATATGAAAACACAATTAAAAAGTTTATTTTAAGTAGGACATTATTTTCTGAACATCCTAATAATTAAGGGTATTTCATTGCGACGGATCAAAGCCAGCAGTGTTATTGGTAAAAATATATTTATTTCTCTACTGGATCATGTTATTTAAGTCATGGCAATTATGTGTGAAAAATAATATCGCCCAAATGTCTGACAAGGATTCGGCGGCATACCTTCACTGTATGGTCAAAATTTTTGATGACGTCTCTGCATAGTTGTTCCTCGAATCCCACCAATGTCCTTCAGCTGTTGAATTGTTGGCTTTTTGGCATAGACCGTACTTTTGGATAACCCCAAATGAAGAAATCTAAATGCGTCAAGTCGCACGATCGTGGTGGCCAATTGACTTCGCTGTTTCGAAAGATGATGCGACCTGGGAATTTCTCATTCAAATTCTGTTTGGATGTCAATTTTCGTAATAGGCTTCGATAATTTTAACACGTTGTTTGATTGTTAATCTTTCCAATTTTGAAATTGCCAAAGTCTTAAGTTGCTAAATCTGAAAGAAAAAGGAAAAAAAATCATTAGACGCTTAAACTTAATACTCATTTAAAATCGGTCCAAGTTATTGGAACACCCTTTATTAATAAAATGTAAATAATGATTTTAAAATTTGTCTCCTTTATTGATGAGGTTGAATTAGTAGGTCATCATCATTTATGCGTTCGTGTCTCTTCACGACATCCTGTTCTTTCTAGATCAAATAACTATCATCCTTGCATGTCTATTTCCATGCACACAATCATTAGGCCATTTGCTTACCGATTCCTTGTGTAATCTTTCCCTCAGTACGTCCTGTGAGTATTATGTTTTCCAAGCCGTCTTTCTTCATAATATGTCACATCAATTTAAAATATTTCCGATTTCAAGAACGAGTATCGTTCTCGTCCCCATTTTCTTTAAAAATTCTTCGTTCATTAGGTATTTTGTTTGTGATATTTTTGGCATCTCCATCTGTGGAATCATAATCTCTGTTATTTTGGATTTCTTTTTCATCCGTAAGAAAATCTTCCAGCATCAACTGCTAAATAGAAAATTAGATATTACATTCGTTATGATAGCAAAAAGACTTAAAACGATAAAAAAAAACAAAAAAAAAAAAAACAAAAAACCCCAAAATAAACCAGGAAACGGAAACAGGAACGGAAGATTCTGTTTTTGTATAATTATTAGGTTGGCGCAAAAATAATGACGTAATAATGTTGTTTTTTGACGTATTTTTGAACGTCAAAAAACGACATTATTACGTCATTATTTTTTGCACCAACCTAATATTTATTCTAACATCTTAATTATGTTGACAGGCACAGCATCTGAATGCACGTGAGATAAGAGCTTTTAATTGCATGCCTCGTGAACTGGGGGAAAGGTCATCGTAACTCATACTGGCGCTGAAATTAATGGATTTTGTCTAATTTAAAAAAAATATTTACATAAGTTTAAGAATTTTGTATGTGACGTACGGATACAGTGTCAAATCGGTACCTGACTTTTACAGAGTTATGTACACATCAATTTAATTTACAAATGTCGGGCCTTGAAAAAAGTTCTTAGCATCCCTGATATCTGTATGTTATTGTATACTTGTGAAGAAAAACAGACAGTCATTTAACTTTATTCAATGCAATTTAACAACTGCACATCAGTGAGGTTGGACCATTTCTTTTATAGTCGAGTAGTTCAAAAGGGAGACAATTATAGTTACCTTCCACTACACTTTCTTTCTTTCTTTCTTTCTTTCTTTCTTTCTTTCTTTCTTTCTTTCTTTCTTACATTTTTCTTGTCCTCTTCTCATTTTCCTTTCTTTCTTTCTTTTTTCTAGATTTTCCTCTTCGTTCATTTCTTGTCACCTTTTTTCTTGTCCCCTTCTTATTTTTCTTTCTTTCTTTCTCATCCCAGCTTTCCTCTTTTTTCATTCCTTCACACCATTTTTCTTGTTCCTTTATAATTTTCTTTTTCTTTCTTTCTTTCTTTCTTTCTTTCTTTCTTTCTTTCTGTTTCCAGCTTTCCTCTTCTCTCATTACTTCTCACGTTTGTCTTGTCCCCTTCTCATATTGTTTGTTTGTTTGTTTGTTTGTTTGTTTGTTTGTTTCTTTCTTTCTTTCTCCAGCTTTCCCCATCTTTCATTCCTCGTCATTATTTTTTATTCTGACCTTCTTATTTTTCTTTCTTTCTTTCTTTCTTTCTTTCTTTCTTTCTTTCTTTCTTTCTTTCTAGCGGAAAACGTTAGTCTGTATGTCTTGACTGGTTGATATGTCAAGCAGAGTGTGTGTCTGGGTTCAAAAGCGATCAGTTCTTCCCTAATTATCTGCCCTGGCAGCAGTCGTAAAACTGGTAGTGAGCTGGACCTTGACGCAGAGAGAAGAACATGATTTGTAAAGGATTTTTCGACGCATAGCATTAAAACATTTTTACGTTAAAACCTTCCGTTGCGTCCAATAAGTATGAGTATGATATTTTGCAACCTTTTCTCTCAGGTGTGCCTCTGTAGAACATTCCCTTAGGAATTGCTTGTTTTATATTTTATTTAAATTGTAAGCTCTGGAGGTTTTTGAGGGCCCGGTATGGTTGAGTATTTTGCCTTTAGCGATATGCTCCTTTGTCCAATGGATACCTGACCGAGTGGTTAGAACGTTCGCTTTCTGACCATGAGACCCGGGTTCGAATCTCACCATGGTGGATTTGTCAGGAAAGTGACTTCCTGATGTTATCGGTCTGGACTGGACGATCTCAACGTACGACACCTTTGGAAAGTACCTGAAAAACCATACCACGGGTATACCTTCTAAATTAAATTGGGTAGATGGAACCCTTGGGAAGCCGTCGGTGGTTCCGCTAACATGAAGTCACAAGTCATCGCGACGGAGGGTTTGAGCGAGCTGGCCTTGTTTAGACTCTTGGTCATGCTATATAATGCGCTCTCTCCCAGAAACTATAATATGCAGGAGATTCTGGAGGACGTGGTTGAATGTACTGTTTAATATTTCAGAATATTTTCGTGTAATTTTGTAAATGTATCTGTTAAAATGAAATGTCAGTGTTATTATCATTTGTTGCGTAATTTAGACGACAATTTATCCATCGCACCCTGTATATATAATAAAATATAAAGTATATAATGAAGATATAATTTGATGGTATGCTATATATATATATATATATATATATATATATATATATATATATATGTATATATATATATATGGGTGAAGGTGCTAAATTGAAAGTGCTCTTTGCTACCTTGACATAAACGAATTTAAACACAGTACTGGATTGGAAGCTAGGTCTCATCATTTTACAGTTGAAATGACTAGATTTCATCGTAAGTTCTATGTTAAAAGTTTCTTCTCTTGCATTTGAAATGACTAGATGTCACCGTAAGTTCTATGTTAAAAGTTTCTTCTCTTGCACTTGTGGAACCTTCTTCCGGCCTCCCATCCACTTTAATCTTGGAAAATTTAAATGCAATTTCAGTCGTTATCTTCTGTCTTTATAATCTCTGTTCTTTTATAGTCCTCTCTCCTTAATGGTATTTTTCTTTTTTCTCTTATTCTTTCACACAGTAAACCTTGCGTCTCAGTGGCTGCATTGCCTTGCTAGGAGTAAAATGATTATATAACGGAGGTGGCACGTGTCACTCGGGAAGAACGCGTAGGCGATGGACTCAAAACAGACCAAATTACAAAGAGAGCAGCTTTGTTCTTTTCAGGCGTGTCTTATATCTCAATGTCGCCACTTTTCGTGTCGTGATCGCATATTGCCATTGTGGGCAAGGCCCACGCATTACCATTAGAATAAACGCGATATCAGATGGTTTTTCCAGCGTCATGAATCAATGATTTTGTTCTTTTATGCCACGTCGACACTCCCACATAAAACTCACGTGGCACGAAGATTCTAAACAGATTTGACAACAAAGGAAACAGGTCTCTTCTGATTCCGATACAGGTCAGCTTTGGGTGCCTTACGAAGCCATTTCTTGCGAGTTCGATTTTCATCGAGGGATCATGTTATTGATACCTTGTACCAGACTTAGCACATATCTAACAACTTTATCGTTTTACTGTTTAAAAGTGATAGATGTGACCGTAAGTTCTACTCTAATAGTTTCTATTCTCACTTGCACTTCTCGCTTGTGAAATGCTCTTACGGTTTCTTGCTTTTCTGTTTCCTCCGATCTTCAAATGTTTAAATGCGACATCAATAGCCATCTTCTGTCTTTCTGTTGTGGCCTTTTTAGGACCAGAAATAAAGGTACAAAGAAAGGAATTGAGTTAAACAAATATATTAACAGAAACAGTAATAGAAACATATACAAACGAGTGTTACAGCAAGAATGTTCGGTCCGACTGTCAGAGCTGACTGCTGGATTCTCTCTCCAAAAGGCAGTACCTGCTCCTATTTATAGCTGGGAGAGCCCATGCCTGCGTGGGTAAATTACTATAATAAATAGATAGATAACCAGAATGAGACAGACAGATAGATAGTTATAGATAGATAAACTGATATAGATAGATAGACATAAATGAACTGAGTGAGATAGATAGATAGATAGATGAATTGAGTGAGATAGATAAACTGAGATAGATAGATAGATAGATAGATAGATAGATAGATAAACTAAGTGAAATAGATAGTGTTGTAGCCTTGTTAGGGCCTGAAATAAAGATACAAAGAGAGGAATTGAGTTAAACAAACATATTAACAGAAACAGTAACAAAACCATATACAAACCAGAGTGTTACAACAAGGATGCTCGGTCCGACTGTCAGAGCTGACTGCTGGAAACTTCCCTCTCCAAAAGGCAGTACCTGCTCCTATTTGTAGCTGGGAGAGTCCATGCATGAGTGTGTAAATTACCATAACACTCTCTGAATCCTGTTCATTTATTATTCTTTTTCATCACTAACGTTTTCTCTCTTAGTAACCACTCCTGTCTTAGTGGCATTATCGCCTTGCTTAGAGGTGAAATGATTAAAAAAACCTAACAATGTCGGTCAAAAGAAAACTATAAGAATACTAAAAGGTAACAAAGGAAAGCCAGAAGAAAGGCCTAACTATTAACTACAAGAAAACGGAACATATGGTCGTCAGTAAGACAAGCAGCCAAAAGAGTGAGCTTTGAATTGAAGACTACTTGGATAGTGGCTTTAGCAAAATCACAAAACAGACCTGAGAAAAATGAAAAGGGTAACATCTAAAGAACTAATGTTTTTTTATTTATTTATTAATCTGACAGATCTTATCACTTCTAGCGTTATTTTCAGTGAATACTCATATTTGAGTAGACATTCCTTGTATTTATTACACAATATATTTATTTATTTTCATCTAGCGGCCTGAATATTTTGAGAATTTTTTATTAAAGAAAAAATATGCACTCTCCGGCAGGATTCGAATCTGCGTTCCCCTGGGCAGGAGGAACCGTCGTTAGATCCGACATGGCCACGAGGAATTTTTGCCGATCATGCAAGGCTGAACAGCACCTTAAAGCGAAATCTTTCTCGTCATAGATTCTCGAAATTATTATATGATATGTCCCGGAAAGGGATATATTTGAACGAAGTAGCTAAGTGGTTTTGGCTACTATAACCAAGTAGAATATGGTAGCAGTAATCGACTGGTACGCGTCGTAGTCGCAGGTAAGAAGTGTAGATCAATGGCGTAGTCCAATGGGCGTCGTTATAGACTTAGTTCTCAGACTAAGGCTGTTTTCTCTCCTACACGTCCGTCAGTATTTATGACGGACACCAGCTAATCATATTCTAGGTGTACACATATTCCATTATATCATTATGTTTGCTCAGTTTCGTATCCAAACGTATACAAAGCAGTTTCTAAAGAAGTAATGGAATTTTAAATTTATTAATACCACAGATTGTTATCCCTTTAAACGTTATTTTTAGTGGGTACTCATATTTGAATAGACCCTCCGTTTATTTATTGACCATTATATTTAGTTACTTTCGTCTGCCGGCCTGAATATTCGAAAAATCTTAGTAACGAAAAATATGAGCTCTCAGATTCGAGTCTTAGCCCATCTGCTTTTAAGCAAAATCCTTCTCGTCAGAGCGGTCACACAGCTAGATAATAACCACACTCAACGTTGTTTAACTTCGGTGAAGGAAAGAGAGATATGGCCGTTGGCTAAATATGTGTGTAGGTATGTTTGCGTGTATGCATATATATTTTAATGGAGTTACTATTATCGCCGCTCAGTTATATTAGAGGCGACGTTATTATCAACGTACGGACTTAGGCTAAGTGTACTAAGGTTAGTGAACGTGGATTGTGTGGGATGGATATCAGGAGCTTTGTTTATCACTAGTAGTAGTTAGAGGGTGGTGGTAAGAGGATAATGAGAGGAAAGTATAGGGAGAAGAATTTCGGGAGCTTTGTTTATCATTCAGCCAGTAAATTAGTTACATAATGACTGCAGACGTGTTTTGTAAACAGTTCCTATCCAGTCCTCTTGCTACCGCTGTGGAATTCATTCTTCTACCAGCCAAATCAACATGAAGGGAAACACGTAGAAATTCATTGTACAGTAATAATACACATAGAATTTTATAAAATATATTTTAATCTTATTAGGTTGGTGCAAAAATAATGACGTTTTTTGACGTATTTTTGCACCAACCTAATATTATGAAATATGTAAAAACTATAAATTGTGTGCTTTTATGAATATATCTTTTAATTTCCTATAGCGGTAATTGATAAGTAACTCTAAATAAATTATTTTAGAGCTAATTGAATATATATATATATATATATATATATATATATATATATATCCTTTGGTATAAGAAAAACAGTGCTCAGTGCTAAATAACAGAGCTATTAAGTATATATTAATAAATATATATAGATTTTTCTGGAAAATAAAAAGTGAGATTAGAAAATCATCCATCACCTAGGACTACGTAGCGAAAGATAAACCCTTTAACGGAAAAGGCGATACATGTGGCTTATGTCTTTCTGAGAAGTTATTGATCCTAAAAATATCAGCAACGTCAATCTTTTAAACAAAAGAAGCGAGTTAATGAGCACACAGCTTACACAGAATTAAATTCCTACTCAATCACAGAAGAATTCTGAGGATTTCACAGACCGAATATGTGAGAAACGACGAAGTGCTAGAAAAAATGGAAACAAAAAGTAAACTTATACTTAATATCAGGAAAAGACAGCTGAAATTTCTAGGGTACATAATGAGGAAAGAGGGTTTGGAAAATGTTGCAGAGTAGTTTTCACAGTGGAGGCTTGTATTTCGCTAAGTCGGTCCTAAAAGGGTCCGACGTACAAAACGTTAGGAACTTGAAATAATAGTTAATGACGCAGCAATGTAGTTGTGATGGTTGATACTTTAATGTCCGACATCGACTGACTCACTCAACTCCACTGAGCCCCACTGGCGACCGCTACTACTACTACTACTTATTATGTGTGGGAGAGTCTATTACAATAGAATAGGTAATGTTCCGGTATAACAGAAAATCTGATACTCACAGGACAGATTGAAGGCAGGAGGAACAGAAGAAAACAACGCATAACATTCTTAGCGTGCTTGAATAAATGGATGGCGGAACAAAGCTTAGGAGAAATAATGACAAAATTTATTAAGAGCTACAAATTGTGGAGAGCTATGATCGCCTACGTCCTGAGAGGATTTGCCACGTGAAAAAGAAGGATAGGAGTTGTCCAAACTGAGTAGAAGAAGAATGTATTATTCAGATGTGTTATTTCAATGTCGGACAAAATTTGGTGTAGTGTGTGTGCGCCTTTGTATAGATTAGATCAGCGTTTTTTTTTTTTCAAACCTTTCTATACTGTGACCCACAGCAAGAACCACATTTTGATATTCCGATCCATTATCCCTACGTGTAATAAATCAAAGACAAACTGTTCACTAGATTCATTTATTTAGCATCGACAGTTTATATATACATATATATATATATATATATATATATATATATATATATATATATATATATATATATATATATATATATATTATATGCATATATATTATATATATTAGGTTGATGCAAAAATAATGACGTAATAATGTCGTTTTTTGACGTTAAAAAATACGTCAAAAAACGACATTATTACGTCATTATTTTTGCACCAACCTAATATTACATTGCATATATACGTATATATTATATGTATTACATTGCATATATACGTATATATTATATGTATATTTCTTATAATCCACACATGGATCTATTTGTATTGTAAATTTGTTATAAATTTATTACTCTTAGAAAAACAAATTTAAAGGAAATTTCAACAGAAAGGTAAAGTAAATAATATTTGAAAAACAAATGTCATTTAATTAAATGGATGTGCTTTTTTCTTCATAAGCAGCTGATTTAAGTTGGGAACACAGGAAGACAGTGCTACACGCATATCAGGTGCAGATTTGATCCTGTTTCTGTCCTTCATCTTAAATTGAGTTAACGTGGAAAATCCCAGTTCACAAAAGTAAGTGATTGTAAAAGGCAACAGTAATAAAATAGCCTTTTTACTCAGTTGTGGAAATTCCTCTTTGTTCTTAATCCAAAATGAACACAACTTTAATTTCTCAAAATCATTCTTAGGTGTGAAGGAAAAACTAAGATGCGGCAATTCAGTTTCAATCATTAGAAGGTACACGCACATGTAAGTCACTCACATGAGACGCAGGTATAGGCATGTGCTTTATTAACCGCGCATGCTAAGTCGTCCGCAGTGTGTGACGGACAGAAAATCTGCTGTGTTTTTATTATATCGATTACTTCTCCATGAGTGCTACTGCCGTCGTTTCTGCATTATTAGTATCGCGCCCTCCAACCCTATTTATTGGGAGAGGGAGCTAGCAGTCGCACCCGTAATCAGTTACGCAAAGCAATGCTTCCATCACGCCATCAAAAATTCCTTCGAATTCGAAAAAAGTTTTCAGCTTTTCTTTCTTTCTTTCTTTCTTTCTTTCTTTCTTTCTTTCTTTCTTTCTTTCTTTCTCATTCCCCTCTTCCACTTCTCCGTTATTTTCCACATCTTTTTATTTCTTACCCTTCTCTCTCTCTCTCTTATTCCTCTTGTCCCACAGCCTCACCCTTCTTTTACAGTTACATCAACGTCATTACTTCCCTCCTGCTTCGCACATTAGTTCTCGGCCTTTTGTGCCACACCCGGGGTTACTGACGCCCTGAAATCTGTTCTTGCGAACGAACGAATCGCTCGTTACTCGTGTGTCGTAATGACACGTGATATCCCTACATCCGGTGGCTAGGTGGCCATATTGTTTTTTATGTTTTCAAAACTTCTTTTTATCATCTGTCTATCTTTTCTCGATACTAGTTTTTACTTAACGAGCGTTTTTTCTTTCGTTTATTTATTCTTGTTACCCCCTCTAATCAAACGATTACATTTCCCCCACGAACTTTTTTTTGAGGGATTGCTTGTATATTTGGGTAAATATCTAGTCAACAGAGTGTTGCGGGAATCAATACCCCGGTGAGTAAATATCTACGGGTCCCTGAAAAATTTATCCCACAAACAATATTGGCGGACTCCAAGTACAAAAAAATGAAACAACTAATTACATGTATTGACAAAAGGAATTAGAAATTACAATAAAGGAAGAAAACATTTAAAGACACATTTGACGAAAAGGAATAGAAAATGTGAATAGTCTGATTAGGGGCAGTGTTTTGTGGTTCATGCTATTGTAATATTTGTTTTTTTTTCACACACAGACACACATAAGCACACTATTATAACTAGTTTTAATGTTTTTTCCTGTAAGCAATACTTCAGTGTATGTCATCTAGAAGCTTCATAGTAACTGTTGTTCAGGTACCTCAGAGTACATGTACTCCCTGAGCCTTTCAATAGCAGTTGCCCGGGGTCTTCACAGTATCTGTTGCCTCGGTACATTAGTGTACTTATCATACAGGGTTTCGCAGTACCCGTTGTCCAGGTGCGTCAGAGTACCCGTTGTCCATGAGTTCAGAGTACATATATTGTCCCGGTGCCTCAGAACACCTGTTATCCAGGTACCTCATCGTTCATGTAAGCTGTACCTTAGTGCAGCACTGATTCAGGAGTTTCATAGCACCAGTTGCTCAGGTACCTCAGAGCACATGCACTCCAGGTACATTAGGTCCCTCAGAGCAGCTGTAAATCAAGTTCCTTAGAGTACTTATAATACAGGGGTTTCACAGTACCTGTCGTCATGGTGCCTCAGAGTACCCGTTGTCCATGAGTTCAGAGTACATATAATGTCCAGGTACAACAGAGTACTTGTCTTCTAGAGCCCTTAGAATATCTGTTCCACAGGGTCTTCAAAGCATCTGTTGCCCAGGTACCTGAAGACAAATGCTATTCAGTTTCCTCACAGAATCTGTAAGCCAACTACCTCAGTGTATCTGTCATCCAGGAAGTCTATAGTACCTGTTGTCCAGGTGCATGCAAGTACCTGTCTTTCAAAGCCCTTAGAATTGCTGATGCCCAGGGACTTCACAGTATCTGTTACCCAGGTACATCGAAACAACTTTTATTCAGTTGCCTCACAGTAACTCTAAGCCAAATACCTCAGTGTATCTATCATCTAGCAGCTTCATAGTACCTGCTGTCCAGGGGCCTCAGAATACGTTTTGTCCACGAGTACATCTATTGTCCAGGTATCTACTCCACCAGGGTGCTTAGAGTAGCTGTTGCTAAGAGTTATTACAGTATCTGTTGCACTGGTGTCTCGGAACACCTGTTATCTTAAACCAACTACCTGAGTTTAATTGTCATCTAGGAGCTTTACAGTACACGTTGTCCAGATCCCCTAGGGTAACTGTTGACCACACTCCACGTTGTATCTGTATCACAGGGCCACAGTATACTTGTTGACCAGGGTTCGCACAGTAATTGTATCTTAACGTTACTTGCATTCCAGAGTCCTTAGAACACCTGTTCAAGTGTTTCATGGTACCTTCCGTCGCGTTGTCACATAGTACGTACTGTTGTGCGGGGGCTTCACATTATCTGCTTTCCATGTACCACAGATCACCTGTTGTACAAGGAACTCAGAGTATCTGTCTTTCAGGCCTGAGAGAATGACTTTTGACTAGGGGTTTCATTCTACCTGACCCCAGGCTGCCTCAGATACATATAATCCTTGTCCAGAAACATCAGAACACCTGTTGTCTAAGTGCTCTATGGTACCTACTGTCCAGGAGCTTTACAGTACTTGCCCAGGAAGTCTACAAAATGTCAGTTGGGCGCTAAAATATTTCCTGGGCGTTCTTATAGTAACAAGTAATAGAGAGAGGCTAATAAGGCATCGCTTGAAAGAGTCTTCGTAATTATCAAGTGCTACCTTTCAGGTTGATTTACGAAGGTTATTGTTAATGGCGTATCTATTGAAGCCCATGAGCTCAATGCAGGCATCCCACAAGGCTTTTGAACTGGCATGTCGGCTTCAGTCACTTTCTCACTGCCGTAACGTAGCTTGCCTATGCCTTTTCTGTAAATACTTTCATGGTAATTGTTCTGATTAACTTTCCTCTATGGTATCTAGACTTATGAATTTAAGCGCAGTACTAGATTGGCGACAAGGTCCCGTCATTTTACAGTTGAAATGGCTATATGTAACTCTAAGTCCTATGCTAATAATTTCTTCTATTGTACCTTTAGCTTGTGGGACTCTCTTTCGTCTTTTTGCTTTCTCCATCAATTTTGATCTTGAAAAATTTAAATGCAATGTTAATCGTTAACCTTTGTCTTCCCAATTCTTGTTATTTTGTTATTTTATCTACTTAATAATATATTCAGTAAACCCCTAGCGTCTTAGACGCTATATTGCCTCCTCGCTTGGGGTGAAATGGTTTAAAAAGGCTCACTTATCGGTCTTACCCTCGTTCTGTTTTATAGGTGACACCCACAGTCTTTTGCAGGTGGACCGCCCAAAATCAATATGAACAGAGCTTGGCAGTTGAAGTCGCCTCTAACCTAGCTTAACGGGATAAAAAAAAAACTGGCTTACATTCAATACCCACAAAACCAAGCTAGTAACGTTCTATCTGTCGTAGGATGCTTGTATATTTAGGTAAATATTAAAACCCTGTTATGCTGCGAGTATCAACACTAGATTCTTGACAAAATCCAAAGAAGGATCTGTAATGTAACCGATCCTGACTTGGCGTCCCGACTTCAGTCATGACGTGGCTTCCCTCTGTATTGTCTACAAATATTTTCTGCTTTGACGAGCTTTTGTCTCTGGTGCTCCGAATACATGAATTTATAAATTCTACTAGATTGGCATCTAGGTCCCACCCTTTTAATGTTGAAATAATTAAATGCAACCGCCACTCCAACATTTTCTTTTCTGGCACTTCTCGCCTGTGGAAATCCCTTCCGTTTATTTCCTTCCTTGATAAATAAAATCTTCAAGAATTTAAAAGCAACGTCAATTGCCATCTTCTATCTTCTTGAATTCCGTTCATCTTTTGCCCTTTCCTCTATCCTCCTTATAATCAGTTTTTTCTCTCACTTTCAATCCCTGAACCCCTCCCCAACTGCGTACTATTGGCACCCGTATTGCTTGGTGTGAAATGATTAAAAAAGAAAAAAAGTAGAACAGTTGAAAACTTTCAGTCCTGTAGGGCTGTCCCTCGTTGATTATCGGGCTAAAAGCCCGGCCCCTGTCAAAAACTTGCAACTTAAACCGCAGCAGCATCACACGACGTGGTTATGGCTCTCCCCATTCTCTACAAAGCGTCTGCAGAAATAAATAAAAAATGCGACAGAATGACAGTCGGGTTGCTTACTGTTTGTACTGACCAGGCATCTATTTAGACAAGGTAGTAAAGAAAAGCGAGAAGAAAGGACTAACTATGAATTCTAAGAATGTTCACCAGCCAAAGAAGTAGCCAAAAGTGTATTGTTGTGTTCCATGTTGTCACTGGCTTCAGCTCCTCGGACCTCATTTCTACTTTCACTTTCACTCCCTGTAACATCCCGCGTATTAGTTGCGTTCTCGCCTTGCTTGGAGTGAAATGATTAAAGAAAATTACGAGCTCCTGGAACATTGATCCCGCAAACAATATTGCTGGACTTAATGTGAGTCCAGGAAAAAAAAAAAAATAAATAAATAAAAAATAAATAGAACCCCCCCCCCAAAAAAAAAACGACAATGTATGTTAATAATAAAAATAATTAGATGTGTACGCAATTAAAATAAAAAGAAAAAATCTTAAAAGTAGTTATAATAGTGTATGTGCGTATGTATGAAACAAGTATGCATAGTCCATTTCATAATATAAGACGTCATTTGTTTATATTAATATACGCTTCGAGCAGATATGAGAGTTCGGGAGAAACATGGGAAATTTGTAGTTTAAAAGCAGTAATTTCAGCTTGCTAACCAGACACTTACTCTGTAGGTAAATGGTATAGGACGTCAGGCTATATGATGGTTTCGTGTAGGATACAGGTTCGATTCCTGTTGGAGGACACTTATATTCTATGAAATTTCTCGGACATTGAGACTGGTAAATGTTATTAATACTGTTCGTTATAAATAGAGCATTTACTTAAATATTTGTGTTTATAAAAATAACGTATAAACAATAGACCATTAAAATATCAAAATGCATGTTATCTAATTATCCACTGATATACCGACTTTCTTTTACTTACACACTATGCCATTTACCGGCAATAAATAAGGTCAAACTTTCAACTTTTTACAAATCTAGGGTCAATCGTTATCTATCATCCATATCCTCTTGATTTTCACTTCCTAATTTCTTCTCCTATCTTAATAACATGCTCCTTATACAGTAACTCTGTATATTGAGTAGCTTTTTGGTCTTGTTTTTTTTTTCTGCTATTGTTTTATTTGCTGGGGGTCCTGTCGAATACAACGGACAGTCGATGATGATATGGATGACACTTTGGATAATGTGGTGGTGGAGTTACTGTATAATTGGGATTATTTTAATCTAAATAGATTAGACAAAAATTAATTTCTATCTATATTTCTGAGATGAGGTATTGTAACTTTTTCATTGTTCGAGCTGTTGTCATCATCTTTGTTGTCATATTCACAACGTTTCGACTGTTGAACGCTCCGGCCTTCTTCAGGTGATTTGAATTTCGATTCGAACCCTTTATTACGCCCACCGGGATAGATTGTTCTAGTTCCGCGTGCCCCTGCTGGATATACCAGTTTCAGCTATTTCACTTTAACTCAACCCTCCAATTAATTTGTTGCTATGATATTTCATAAAAATATATGCTACATTTTTTTCTATGCCATTTTATTTCATCGCTCCAAGAAGTACGTGGTTCCTTCTGACGTGGTTAATGTTTACAAGAGTCAGATCAGACCGTAAATGGAATATTGCTGCCATATCCAGACTGGAGCCACCCACTGCTTATTTTCCAGCCTTAACAGAGTTTTAAAATTGCTTACACGGCCTTGTTAGTGATGACCTTTTTTTTTTCTTTTTTTTTATCCTGCAGCCCCTTATTCCTACAGTGGTAACGTCATAAGCCTATTGCGACTCTGTCTTGACTTCCATGTCAACTGTTGAGATGAGCTCCATTTTTTAGTGTCCCCAGCTAAAAGAATTAAAGCCAAGAGCCGCCTTGCTGCGTCCACAGTGTTGAATCACGATCATCACCTGCGTATTCGTTTGGTAAGAAGAGCGTTCAGCGCCGATCGTTTCATCCCAAGAACCGTTACGGTCTACCGCATGGCTAATTCGGTTCGGAACGAGAGATCTTCGAGCCGAGTTCGAATTCCAGTCGAGTTTGTTACATTCACTTACGCGAAAATACTCTAAAGAAACGCATGAACCCATCTTTGGTCCCCCGACCCCAGATGAGGTATTACAACTATTTACATATCTGCTGTCCCCATCTTTGTTGTTATATTCACAACGTTTCGGACGTTGTACGTTCCGGCCTTCTTTAGGTGATTTGAATTTCAAATCGAACCCTTTATTACGTCCACCGAGGTAGATTGTTTTAAACAGCAGAACTGATTGTACTCGCTAGTTATTTTTAGGAGGTGCCCGTGTTTCAGTTTGTAGCGGACCGTCGGGGTGAAGATGTGAAGAACACACGTGGGTTATAATTTCCTGCTAGCCGGTCCAGCTACATGAGGATATTGGGCATTAATTAAGTCCAAAGAAGACACAGAAAAACAAACAAGACCGATAACTATATACAAACAAATATATGCATTAATAACAAGTTACAAAACAAATGGACAGTTACATAGAGTTTGTGTGGTGAATATTATATGTGTGTGTTGTGGTCAGTGTTCGTACGTACGTATATTGTTCTTAGCGTGTTCCCAGAATTTGGGAAACGTTGTATCTGTGAGAGCTCACATATTGGTGTTAGCTGAAATGAGAGAAGAATTACCACCTCACCTCCAAGCAAGAAAAAAAATTTACTTTACCCCCCCACTGAGTCAGGTTGTGACACAAGGTTAGTTTTTAACGTGGGGACCTGAATGTTTTCACTCGGGCCGCTAGTCCAAGCTGGTCTTAGCTGGTCTTGGCTTGTCCTAGCTGGTCCAGGTTGCTCCAGTCCAAGATAGTCATAGCCGTGATACCATTAGCCCAGGGACGAGCTCTGTGACAGGTAAAAAAAGAGATCGAGGCGAAGGGTCAGTCGTATTTATAGCCAGGGGAAAGAGAGACCTCTGTTGAAGGATTAATGAACTGAGGAGGAGCTAACTCCGACAAGTTGTTATACATGTTTTTTTTTAATTTTCTTCAACAGTAAAATTAATAACAATCGGCCTAGATCGTGATGCCCTACTAAAGAAAAATTGCCTCTCTCCTTAAGACTTCTCCCACTCTGTCGGCTGGGGCTTCAGAATACGCTGACCTCCCATGCGCAGAGGGGCAACCCCACCATCAATGCGGCGTCCTTGGTATGACGATAAACTACATCCAGCAGCAAGGCCTCTGATCGGGAGTTTTTGTGGAGCGTGGAAGCACCTCTTAATTGCTGTTGTTCCCAGGTCCATCGTGACACGGGGTGGTAGCACCTGTTAGGGTCCTAGCTATGAGTAAATAGTTAAAACCAATCTGGGGTCAAAACACTATGAAAGTATGAAAAAGAAAAAAATATATATTATCAGTAAAACATTTTTGAAAAAGAAAAAAATATTACCAGTAATACATTTTTGAAAAAAAATGTTTACATATTCTATTCATAGAAACCTATCCTAAAAATCATGTCGGCATTAAATAGCCTAATGAGGTTGATATGACGTAAAGCAAAATAAACCAAACCTTTAGAACTTCTCAGTCTAGGTCTGTTGTTAATTTCACTGATGTAAAAAAAACAAAACAAAACAAAAAAAAAAACAAAAACAAACAAACAAAACAAAAACGAACAAAACAAAAACAAACAAAACAAAAAAAAAAACGAAACAAAAACAGATTACAAGTGAAACACGTCTATCCACAAAAAATAATGTTTATAGTAATAAGAAGTAATGTGGAATAAAAAATATCCTTTTTACACACACACACACACACACACACACACACACATGCGTGTGTGTGTGTGTGTGTGCAGTAAAGGTAACAAATCCATTGGTATATAATCCTAGTGGAAACTGATCCAGAAAAAGAGCTCAATGTATTTGTTAATACAGAGCAATATAATTAATAACCAATAAAATCTAAAATCATCTCATATGGGGAATAGCCTATTTCGGCAGACGAAGATATCGCCCGTCTGTCTTATCAACCCCGGTATGGACTGAGTTCGTGTCTATACATTTAGGGCAGGGGTAGGAAATAGAATTTAACTGTGAAAGCTAAAAGTTCCAGTTAGACACGTTATATATATATATATTATTTAACTCCTGCCCGGCCAATTATCTTTGGAAAAAATGTTTAATTTTCAGACGAATTTTTTTGTTTTTAATATAATAACTAAGAAACTGAAGCATTTCGAATTAACTGAATTAACATGTCTACCAGACATGAGTTGACAATCGGACTCGTCTCAAGCTCAGAATCAAGATCGACGTATAAACACGTCTGTGACTGGTTTTTGAACTTCCGTATTCGAAAAAGACACTTTCGGTAAAAACGTATATACACGTCTACGCCGAGAGGGTGTTAAACGTTTTTTTCTCGACAGTATATTTATTTACTTTCGTCTGCCAGCCTCTAATATTCATGAAATCTTATTAGAGAAAAATATACGCTGTCCAGCAGGTTTCGAAACTACGTGCCCCTGGGTCATTAGATCCAACGCGCTTGTATCGACTCAGCCATTAAGATCTTTTACCTGAACGGTCTCTTTAAGCGAAATCTTTCCTGTTATAGATTCTCGAAATTTCATATCTGCTCTCTTTCGCATCCAAACGTAAACAAAGCAATTTTCTAAAGAAGTAATGGATTTTTTAAATTGATTATTACAAGTTTTATCACTTATTTTTTATTGGATACTCATATTTGAGTAGAGTGTCCATTTATATAACAGTATATTTATTTTCGTTCACCAGCCTGAATATTCGATAAATCTTATTAGAGAAAAATATGAGCTCTCAAGCAGGATTCGAACATGAGTTCCCTAGGGGAAAACCCTCATTCAATCTGACGTGCTTTGAGCTCTCGATTGATCAAAGGGAGCACATATTTTTCTCTAATAACATTTCTCGGTTACATTCAGTCCGGTAGATGAAAATAAATATACCGTTTAATAAATAAACAGGACGTCTACTCAAACACGAGCGTTCACTAGAAATAGCGTTTAAATAATCAAAATCTGTCGGATTTATGAATAAAAAAATCCATCCCTTTCTTAACACACGTACAAACACACACGCATACGTATATATTGATTTTTAAGCGTATCTGAGATGTGGCCCAAGCCCGAACGTATGGGATACCCAGTTGTAACTTGCTAACCATGACGATATTTATTTCTGTTAAAAATACAGAAAATGTAGCAGAAGGCCTAAAAAAAGGGGGATGAGGAAAAGGACGGTTTTCATATGTCTTAACTTTAAACTTAGCTAACCACAAGCACTGATCCAAACATACAAACATTATTCCTAACATCAAAACAACACATTCTTACTAACCTTTCTTACTACATCCACCATAATACGTCATTGTACTCATATGTACAAATCGTCGTCTGTGGGAGGAGGGGAATAAAACAACAAGTTTAAAAAAATCCCCAATGAGTATGTACAATATGAATTACATTACACCACGCTGAGGTGCCCCGCACGCATATATATGTATGTATTTATTTATGTAAAATGTGTGGGCATAAGAATCACGCAGCTGGCAGCCAGTTTAGAAGAAGTCCAGCTCTGAATTCAAAATTGTATGTATCCGTGGCGTAGCATATACTAATATATATATATATATATATATATATATATATATATATATATATATATATATATATATATATATATATATATATATATTTCTTCTTCTTCTTCTTCTTCATAGGCAGTCATCGATGACATCACGGAGTTCATATTGACTTTATAATCTTAACTGCGGTCGACCTAAGACTAGGTCGATTTATTATTATTATTATTACTATTATTATTATTATTATTATTATTATTATCATCATTTTCTTGGTTGTTTTGAAAACTTTTCAGCACCCTCCTCATACATATTTGAAAATTAATTTGTGTGTGTGTGTGTCTGCGTATACTTTGTGTGTTGTCTATGCTGGGCAGCATCGATCACTGCTTGTTACTACCGTTGCTGCTGGCAGTTACGTGATGAGATTCAAGAGTGCTCGGATAACAATGGCTGAGATGACGTCATTGTCTTGGTACGTTGGGCTGTATGGCGACATGAGGAAGAATGCGAGGAAGAGATGGCTGGCTTGCGTTTATTAATATCGATCAAGGTGAGCGGGAGGAACGGTTGTTTAGAAAGTAGAAAAGTGAGAGGCGGTGGGAGTGAAGAAAATAGGGATAGACAGGAAAAAGGCAGCGAGAGAGAAGAAAAGGAAGAGACAGAAGGAGAGTAGAAAAGAGAGAGGGAAGTGAAAGAAGAAAAGAGACAGTAGGAGAGAGAAAGGCTGAAGAAAACATATAGAGAGAAAGGTGAAAAGAAAAAGTGAGATGGTAGGAAAGAGAGATATTAGAAAACAAGCGAGAGGTAAAAACAGTGAGCGGCGGTAGAAGAAGAAGAATAAATATATATATATATATATATATATATATATATATATATATATATATTCATGCAGATGTCATCATAATTTTGCTTGAAAATAATAAACGTAAATTAAAAATTCTTGGAGCTATATTAAAAATTGAAACAACTCTTAATAAAATTAATTATGAATACTGCGCAAATGCTTTAAAATGCTTACAGCAAATAGTTTAAAATATCTAGGTTTTAACTAATAGTTTTTTTTAAAAAACATATGGGCATTTTAAACTTAGTTAACTCCCCTGACGTTTACAAAGTGAAATTTAAATCGTACAGTACATAACCGTAGCGCTTTTGCTTCAAAGTTAAAAAATTTAATTTTCAGATGAACACAACAATTTTGCCTTAGAAAAAACAAAATCAAATCGTGATGATGACATTGTGCTAATGTCGAAAGTACTCGGAATAAATGAACATGAATCAACATGGTAATTTTCTCTCTTGCTTTTTTTTTTTGTTATTAAAATACACCTTTAAATGCCAAATCTAGATGCGCGTCAGTGTTGTTGCTCCCATGTCACTAGAAGTTTCGGGTCTAAAAAAACAACAGACTTCTTCGATGGGCGACCCGAACGAATATGATCAGCATTCGGCCCGCACCTAGAACAAAATCTGCCACTAGCTTCAGGACGTGCATTATATAAGTTGCCCCAGTAAACAACAACCAATCAAGACTTCACTTGGTCTATTCGAAGTTATAGATTAGGTATGCATGGTTGTATTGATCTTCCTACATGCGGCCAAGATAGGGTGTTTTTTTTGGAAGAATAGAAGAAAACCTCCCCTTTTAACTTCTATAAAATAACTTATTTGTTTGGTCTTTTTCTTTTTTCTTTTTATTCTTATTTTCTTTTCTAAACTACACTTAATAAAATTTACAATAGAGTGATTAAAATGACAGACTATTTACAACTTTAAAAACTAAGAGAAAAATATTTAACAAAAATCGCTTAAAAATAAATCAATCAAACTACTTACATGTTAAATACTAGTTAAAAAAAAACTCCAAAAAAACGTGTAAATTTTAGATAAAATATGTTACCCCCCCCCCAAATTATCCTTACCGGAAAAATTCGTTTAAAAACTAAGAGAAATAAAATAACTAGAATTCCTCAAAATAAATGCTCATGTCGAATAATAGTTAAAAGAAAAAATAGCGTGTAAATTTAGCTAAAAATAAGTGGCTCCTAAAAAAAAAAAAAAAAAATTATCCATGAAAATGAAAATTACTTTTTAAAGAAAAGGAAAGATTACTTGTAAGAATGTTTTTGTAATAAAATAAGTCTACTTGGAAGACCAATAAGACACAAAAATGAAGTCATTCCATATGAGACTGAATGCAAAACGAAAAATTGATTCTCGCAAGTTTCTCGTCATCTATATACACAAATTTCACATACATATATTACATCAGCCTTTAGTGATGGCATTTATGACGTATGTACATCTGCATTGGGAACGTTCTTATTTTTTATAGTTTTGGGCCACTCATTGGTCCTATTTATCCACAACCACCTGGTGGCCTTTTCGACGGACTCCAGGATCATTTGAATCCCCCGCCTTCTTTTTTGTCCAGTTATACCTAGGCTAGTAAGGGCTCGTATCATTGACTGTCCGGCGAACCACCTACAGCCGATCTCGACAAGGAAACAATGAGTGTTCCATCCTTTAGTTCTGCAATCATTTAAGAGTCCTTCATATTTACTATACTTTCTCTCAAATGCCTCTTGCATATGCTCCTCCCATGGGACAGTTAACTCCTGCAAAATAATCTGTTTTATGGCGTCCGAATAAACGATTATGTCTGGACGGAGTTTGGAGGACGATATATGTGTTGGGAATTTCAATTGTTTCCCGAGACCGACTCGCATCTGCCAATCCGACGCGGACGATAACAGTGAATGGGATCCTGCAACCTTCTTACTCGGCTTTGCACCTGCTTTAACGAAACGGATAGCTCTTCTTTCTGGGATGAGTTTATTGCTCTGCAAAGCTTCAGCAATAATGGGTGCTATCGCCTCTAAAACCTTGTCATGACGCCACCCATAGCGCCCGTCTGTCAGAGTTGTTCTGCACCCGCTTAATATGTGTTGCAGTGATCCCCTCCCCGAACACAAGCGGCACTTTGGTGAATCTATTTTTCCCCATAGGTGTTGGTTGGTCGCGCTTGGTAGTACGTCGTGCACCATCTGAACCAGGAATCTAGATCGGCTGAAGTCGGTATTCCAAAGATCTGACCACGACACTTTCCGCCGATCTACGCCATCCCATCTGGTCCACGCGCCCTGCTGGCTATAACCTGCCATCTTTGTCATCCACTTTTCCTCCATCCCTGCTCTTACTTCGTCCTGTATCAGGTGTTGACGCTCTTTCACGGTGCTTTTTCCGAATTTGTAGGAGGGAATCAACCCCAGGCCTGCTCTGCCCTGTGCGGCTGAACCCATTATAGTTTTTACCCTCAGATTCCTTTCTGCGATAGCTAGTTCCTTAGTAGCACTCCATTTTCTGCCAATCTTGATCTCAATTCCCGCGCCTGATACTTTGGGATCTCTGGAGATTCTATAATGGTAACTTTCCCTTGTCCGTGAAACCATGAACTCCTCAACTAGTCCTCTGAATGGTAGCTGGATGGCATTGGATGATCCATATAAGGCTGCGCTGCTTAAGCACCGAGGTAATCCTAACTATCTGTGGAGGAAACTGCTAGCTCTCCTCTCTAACGTCTCCTCAGTCGAGATGGGAACGCTATATGTCTGGAGTGGCCATAATGCTCGTGAGAGCACACAGTGATGGTATAGCCAGGCTTTGAAACGCCCTGGCAATCGCGATTTATCTATTTTCGCCAGCCTCGAGTCAAAATCAGTACGTATAGCTTCGATAGCTGGTGTGTCCTTCAGAGCATTACAAAAGGATTTACCTAGACTTTTAACAGGCTTATCGGCCAACGTCGGGATGGCTCTCCCTTCTATCGTGAAATAGTGTTTTATCACTCGGCCCTTTTTTTATTACCACTGATCTACATTTGTTTGGCTTGAAATTAATTCTTGTCCACTCAATCACTCTCTCTAAACCGCGTAATAGCCATCTACAGCCTGTAACAGAATGCGTGGTGACTGTAAGATCATCCATGTAAGCCCGGATGGGTGGTTGCCTAACTCCGGTATTTGACACGGGGCCACGGCATTCCACCTCAGCGGACTTCACAAGCATGTTCATCGCCAGAGCAAAAAGCGTGGCTGACAATGTTACAGCCTGTAATAATTCCTCTCTCGAGTCTATGCCAGTCTGAAGAAACCAAACCGGATGCAACTCTTAGATGGAATTGTCTGTAGTAATCTAGGATAAGCTCGCGGATGCTACTTGGGACGTAATGTCTAACTAAAGCTTCTTCCACGAGTTTATGCGATATGGACCCATAAGCATTAGCCAAGTCCTACCACGCAACAGCCAGGTCTCCTTTATTCCTCATTGCATCCCTTATTAATTGCGACAAAACTCCTATATGCTCAACGCAGCGAGGCATGCCAGGGATTCCGCCTTTTTGTACCGATGTATCTATAAAGCTACTTTTTAGCAAGAAAGCTGATAGCCGTCGGGAAATAACACTAAAAAATATTTTGCTTTCTGTACTCAGTAACGAGATACATCGAAACTGCTCGATATTTTCTGAGTTCTCTTCTTTTGGGATCCAAACATCTGCGTATCGCCATTGTTCTGCAACTTTACCTCACTGCCAAATTACTTTAATGATCTTCCATAATTTCATGAGAAGACCAGGGCGACGCTTGTACACGGAGTAAGGCACGCCACTCAGACCTGGCGACGAAGCTGATCTAGCTGCCATTACTATCTGTTTGACCTCACTCAACCTTGGCACCCTCGTGTCGAACTCAACTTCTGGGAGATTGGGTTTAATGGGTCGATCATTAAATCCTAATTCCTCATCCCTTCTTGGGTCCCTATAAGAGCTCTTCAAAAAGGAATCCACCCTATCTTTTGGGCATGCTAATCTGCCGCTCCTCTTATCTCCCAGAAGTCTTCTGGCGAAACCAAACGGATCAGAGATAGACGAAGCCCTCTTCCTGGCCCGCTCTTTCCTACGGCGACGATGTCCTTCTGCTCTTCGCAGGTTTTTCAGTTTCTGTCTTAAAATATTTCTCAGTTCCGAGAGGGCTGGTCGCTCTTCTTCACTAGCGGCCTTAAATTGTTTCTTGAGGGATCTTAATTCCTGCCTTACTTCTCTTATCCTTCCTTCACGCCTATTCTGAGTGTAGATTTTATTTCTCGTTTTATCAATGTGGCCGAAACGCTCTGATCCGTAGCTGACGATAAGTGGCTTGAAGTCGTTGGTCTATGTTACCTGCAGACGTGCCTTGGATTATAATGCATACGTCTTCATCAAAATCGCGCCATGATTTCTTGTTGCTTGCTGGGGGCCATTTAATCCGCTTAGAGACTACTCTGTCCGGCAAGGTCTGAGTCCACACTGGGTGATGCTGGGCGCTGTGGTTTGTCACGGGGACCTGCTCCACCTCCGTCTTACTTGGTGTAACACATATGCGTTATGAGTTCTCAGCTATTACTGCACATTTCATTTTGGACTGGTGTATTTTTAGGCCACGCTGATTCTTGCACGTCTTTCCACAGTGGCATATCAAGTCAGAATAATACTAAGTTACTAAGAAGCTTGTCCGGGAATATAAGAAAATATACGATATATATATATATATATATATATATATATATATATATATATATATATATATATATATATATATATATAGGTGTGTGTGAGTGTATACATGTCAGTGGGTTTGAATGTATGTGTATGTATGCTTGTGTGTGCATGATGTAAAAAGTGTGGCTATATATATATATATATATATATATATGTCCACACTTTTACATACATACGCTCACACACACACACATATATATATTCATATATAAATATTGCGCATATTTTGGAGCATGTTTATATATATATATATATATATATATATACATATATATATTTCAAATCAATTAATTTATAATATATAT
Source organism: Acanthosepion lycidas (assembly GCA_963932145.1). Taxonomy (NCBI): domain Eukaryota; kingdom Metazoa; phylum Mollusca; class Cephalopoda; order Sepiida; family Sepiidae; genus Acanthosepion; species Acanthosepion lycidas. The sequence continues at coordinate 60,043,830 of OZ010574.1, read as the reverse complement.
ATATATATATGTATATATATATATATATATATATATATATATATATTATAAATTAATTGATTAAATTAAATATCTATAAGAACACCGGATTATATATCTTACTGTTCTTTCTTTATATATATATATATATATATATATATATATATATATATATATATATATATATATATATATATAATATATATATATATTCATGAAGATGCCCAAAATGTATTTGTTTGCTACCTGTTACAGGTCTATTAAACCCTTTTGGTTTTAAGAGATCCGACAAATCATATAAGCGTACCTCGGCATGGCATGCAGCTGAGGTGGTTATATTCGTAATAAAGTGAACAGCCGTGATATACTGAAGCATTTTCGTCAACAGACACACACACACACACAGACACACATATATAAATATCATTTGAACATGAGCTATTGAAAGTTAGAGTTGTGTCCTTTTAATTGAAAAGAGTGTTTGAGAAATGTTGTCCGGCTGACTATTCTCTTCCGGCTTCTTGCTTTCCAATCAATTTTGATCTTGAAAAATCTAAATTCGAAGGTCAATCGTCATATTTTGTCTCCTTAACATCCGTTCTTTTATTGTTCTCTCCCCTTAATGTTTTTTTTTCGTATTCTTTCACATCCAGTAACCACTGGCGTCTTAGTGGCTTTATTGCTTTGCTTGGGGAAAATGATAAGAAAAATATTATAGAGAAATAGAAATAGAAATGTGGAGATATTTAAAAATAACACGGACGGAACTAACAGATTTAGTTCCATGTTGTCTTTAGATGGCTAAAACGTAGGCAGTTGAGAAATATCGATTCTCCGAGGCAGTGTTCCCCCAACATTTTTAAGCAACGGCACACCTAGGAGCAAATGAAAATATCACGGCGCACTTAGTAAAATTTGTAAAGGGTATGCATTTAAATCTTACTTATTATAAAACGCAGACTGTGTGTGTCTGTACGTTTATATATTGGATCGGATTTCCTACATTTTTCAACCGATTTCAACAAAACTTCACAGGACTGCATAAAATTAGCTTGCGGAGGTTCTGACAGTGCCAATAATTAGAAAAACACAATTGTTTTTGCACGAAATCAATTTGAAAACACGATAAAACACGATTCTATCGCCAGAATGAAAGGGGGACAACTCATATCGAGTTATACTTATTATAAAACCCAGGTTGTTTGTTTATGTGTGTGTATTCGTTTATATATGGGATTGGATTTCCTACATTTTTCAACCGATTTCAACAAAACTTCACTTTTTGGGGGCAGGTAGTGTTTCTTATAGTCTTGCACACTTTTTTCTTTATTTTTACATTCAGAATGCTTTCAAAATTCCATTTGCAAGACAATTGTTTATAATAAAATTCTATTCAATCGATAGACTCATAACGATTGAAAACAATGTTTTGTTTGAGTTTGGGTTTGACCAATTCGTAAAAAAAAACAAAACAAAAAACAAAAACAAAAACTAATTAAGACATGCGTGTCCGTCAACCTTAAACAATAATCTTTGTCAATTTTATTTTTCAGTCTTTATGATGGTCGATACTTGATCTATCTCTTACTGGTACATCCCCGGGCAACGCCGGGCTCTCCTGCTGGTATGAAATAAAACGATAGATTAAAACAATACACAATACAAACTCAAATATGAACTTCACTTCAATGTTTCAATTCAAGTATTTGTGCAGTTTATTTAGTATGAAACTTGTGCCTGTTGTTTTTTCACGATTTCTTCAATGTTTGGTCGAATGTGCAATAAGCAGATCCTCATTTCTTCTTCAGTTGAGAGTAGTCTTTCTCGTCGCTTTCGATATTATTTATTCATTTGTTCAAATACTAATGCAGTATCATTACTACTTCCACACACGCATATATATATATATATATATATATATATATATATATATATATATATATATATATATATATATATATATATATACACATACACACACACACATACCGTGGCAATATTTCGCGTCACAGTTCGCGCGGCACACTAATGTGCGGTTTTCATTTTTCGGCTTCGTTTCTTATAGTCGAAAGGAATCGGTTGAGATTAAAGAAAAAGGCATCTTGAATGTGTCGAGTTAAACGTTTTGGAACGTAAATAAATTCTTCAAATTAAATAGAATGACACAAGAGACAGGAAGAAGAAAGCCTCTCTGGAAGCGTGAGAATGATTAATTGATTTGTTTAACGGCATATCAACATCTTATGGGTCATTTAATGCTGAAATTGAATTTTCTTGGGAGCTTTGAAGTTGATTGATTGATTGGCTTATCGGCATATCAATACCTTATGGGTCATTTAATGCCGAAATTTAATTTTCTTGGGAGCTTTGAAGTTGATTGATTGATTGATTGGCTTAACGGCATATCAACATTTTATGGGTCATTTAATGCCGAAATTTAATTTTCTTGGGAGCTTTGAAGTTGATTTCATAATTTCACTATAAATAGTTACGGTTGGTCATTTTTTTTATATAAAATATATTGTTGGTATTTTTACTATAAAAATGTATTTTTTAACACTTCCATAGTGTTTAGTTTGGGGTTTCACTATTTGACCATAGCTGGGACTTGAAAGGTGAAAGCGAGAGAAAGACATCACACCTTCGTCTGGCAACCAGTCCGTTTCAAAATTAAGAAGGCTGAAATGAGTAAGGAAGTCAATATTTAAGAATAAAAAAATCTGGCGCTGGTTTTGTTTATTTTTCACTTTTCATTTGTATCAGAAAAAGGTAAGCAATGAAAAGCAGGGATGTTGCCAATTGGAAACAAGTTAAACGGCGAGGTTTTTATTTTGCTGGCATTCTTTTTACTATGAAAATGCATTGCGGGTATTTTCACTATAAAAATGTATTTTTATATTTTCATAGTGTTTGACCCCAATTTGGGGGTTAACTATTTGCCCATAGCTGGGACCGTAACAGTTGTTACCATCGTGGGTCAGGGTGGACCTGGGAACAACAGTAATTAAGAAGTGGTTCCACGCTCCTCAAAATCTCCAATCTCCCGATCAGAAACCTGGCTGCCGGATGTAGTTCATCGTCATGCCCAGGACGAATCGTACATTTTACCAAATGGGCAAACATTAGAATTTTTATTTTAGACTACCTTCTTTGTCAGATATAACTTGTCAGAAACCCCTCAGAATTCAAGTCCCCCCACAAAAAAGTAAAAGAAACGAAGAATAGTGTAAAATAAAAGCCGGTATGACGCTTGACGTTCAGTGGTTAGTAATTCGCTCGTATATCAGATACTTAGCTCGTGTAAAAACAGGGAAATTGTGGAGAGCCATGAACAACATTTTTCTCGACAGAATCCATCTTGCACGTTTATAAATCTACCAGACAGTTTGGTTTGGCTTGGTTTGGTCTGTTTTACGGCATATCAACTTCAATGGGTTATTTAATGCCGACAATTTTTTTTCCTAGTAATACTTTTTCCTTCAAAAATCTATTTCTGGTAATATTTTTCCTTCAATAATGTATTGCTGGTAATAATTTTTTAAATTTTTTTCCAAAAAAAGTATTGCTGGTAATATTTGTTTCCTTAAAAATGTATAGCTAGTAATATTTTTTTCAAAACCGTATTGCTGGCAATATTTTTTTTCAAAAATGTATTGCTGATAATAGTTTTTTTTTTTTTTAAATTATTGCTGGAAATAATTTTTTACAAAGTATTTCTAGTATTAAAAGCTTTTTTTTTTTTACACTTTCATAGTGTTTTTGCCCCAGTTTCGGGGTTAACTATTTGCCCATAGCTGGGACCTTAACATGTGTTACCACCCCGGGTCAGAGTGGACCTGGGAACATCAGCAGTTAAGAGGTCGTTCCACGCTCCTCAAAACGTCGTGATCAGAGGCCTTGCTGTTGGACGTAGTTTATCGTCTTACCCAGGACTCGGGTGTAGTTTATCGTCACCATTCAGTGCATTGAATATTGATGCCATATCTGGTCTGGTGCCCATACTGTTTATCTCGACATTCTTGACAAAATTTAAAAAATCAAACCAGACATCTAGTGGCCAGCTATTTTCACACCAACCTGCTGTGGTTTCCCTCGTTGAACTAGCTGGATGCAACTGTCAGTTTAATTCTAATAGTTTATTTTCTTGCGTTTCTCGCATATGGAACCCTCTTACCATTTCTTGCTTCCCTACACGGATCACTATTTGGTGGTTACTTTTCGAGCGAGTATTATCGAACAAACACTATTAGTGCGAGTGATATTCGAAGGCGTCTGACACCAGTATTGTTCAACGGCGTTACTATAGTTGCATCTGCGATTACAAAGTCTCTGCTACAACAAGCATTACGAAAGTGACAACGAGTATTCGTTGACATTACAAAAGTAGGAACGAGTGTTCGTTAACATCACAAAAGATGATTAAAATAAATCTTATAGTAATGATGAAGGACTTGTAGATTATCTACTGTTATTTTAAATGCCACACCCCTTCAGGATGTAAGCAATCCTAACTCTTCAGGGAAGGTCTTCTTTTATTATCTGCGAATTACCATTATTTCTTGGGAAATGTAGTGGAGTAGTTTCTGCTACCATCTACATTGTCTCGAATACAGAGTTGCCACTTTTTCTAGACTCGCTGCCGCCCAAAGCTAGACAGCCTAGACTACTCTACTATTTAACCCATAGATGGATTAAAATGGATTCACGCTTTTTTTTTTCAAGGGCAGTAGTGCGAAGTGAATATCTTCCCACGAACCGCTGGTTTGCGGAATCAACTTCTAAAAGAATGCTTCCCCGATTACTACAATCTTAACCTGTTCTAGGGTTAACCGATATCTTCCTCACATATCCGCATAATCTGTGTCCCTTACTCTGTAACTGTCTACCTCGAGTGGCACTCGAGCCTTATACAGGGTGAATATCAATGTAAAAATAAATGAAAATAAACAAGTTTTATTTTAGGGTAACACAGGAATATGTCATTAGTAAGTAGAGGTGACCAGACTGCTGATACATTGACTTTTATTTCTTTGATTTCACGTTAGCTTTTTTTTTTTTGTAAGAACAGACTAAACCAGTATTTGAATTTTGATGTTGATTTTCCCTTGCATTCCGATAAGTAGAGTTAAAAATGAAAACCGTAGGTAAATTTAAAAAAAAATTAGAAATTCCAAGAATGATGTCTACAGGAAGAATTGAAGTTTAATTTTTAAAACCACTTTTTTGTCATTGACGGCATTTCTCTTTTCGTCGGGTAATTAGAATATTGAATTGAAACCAGTGAAATTAAAGGTTCTGGTTTTTTTTTGTTGTTCTAGATGAGGCTTGTAAATTGCGAGCTGGCATGGTGCGGTGACATTCTGTTTTATTGTTTGTTTTTTTTTCTTATTTTATTTTAAACTTTACACTTTTTGTTATTTTCTTTTTACTTCGTTATTTTTTCTTCCTTATTAACTCTTTGATTCGTCTCTCGAGTATTTTTTCTTTCTTTAAATCAATGTGAATTTTATTTTTATTTTCCTTCTTTTTCAATTTTCCCTCATTCATTTTTATTAACAAACATGGATGTTATGTCCATTAGCACGCTTCTCTTATTTTCCGAAGTAATCGAAAAAAAAAAAGAAGAAAATTCCTTCGCTTAATTTATCCATGAAATTGCTTTTTTTTGCTGCTTTCTTTTCTTTTTAATCCGCTTCAATTACTCATTTCAGAAACCGCTTCTTTTCCCACTGCTTTAAGCCACACTTACAATCGTTTTTTCTAAGTGAATAAGTCTGAATCAGGCAGCTATTTCGAACAGTTCAGCGACAAATTCCGTAACGTTTTTTCCATTATGGAGTAGTTTTTTTCCTTTCAAAATCACAAGTAACATCGCTTGACATATCTACCAACGGATCAAAATTCAACTCTCTACTAGATCCAATCTATTCCGCTTCTGTTTCCCGTTTTTAAATTGAGATCTGCAAGCGTCAATTCCAGTCGGATGAAGGAACAATTTCAGGTGCTTGGGGGCTTGCAAATTTTCACACACTTCCGGTTCTTCTTGATTGCATCTGAAATGAAGGCCGGTGGAAACATTCACTAAACTAAATTGATCTCGAATCATCTCAATGAGTAACAACGCGAAAACTAACTGAAGGTTTCATTCCGACTGTAGAGTTATAGCTAATAAACGTAACCTGAGATTAATATATTTGTGAAAGGTCCGTTTAGGTCACTGATTGTCAATTTTTTTTTTCTAGCTGCCGCCTCCGTTTTGGTTCCCCGTATATATATCTAGCGCCCACCTCCCAGGTCAATATGGAGACACTTCCTTCTTAGCATTAGCTGTACTACAATTTCAAAACGACAGCTGCTTTAATATTGTAAACACATGTACGTCGTCTTTTCTGATATCCCACGAGATAAGATGTCGCCAGACGAACATACGTGAGTATATCGCTACAACTACAAACCTAGAGCATTGGTTTCTGCAGATATTACGTAGCAGTTCATCACTCTTTTTTTGTTTTGATAGACATGTTTCTTTCCTTTAATATTTTGCTTATTTGTTTGTTAAAGGCATCTTTCACTATTCCTGCGCTCCTTCGGATATATATATATATATATATATATATATATATATATATATATATATATATATATATATTACCCGTAGAAAAAAATTTCCGACTAGAAAAACACGATTTTAAAACCTATGCCAAATTCACTATAATTGAGAGAATATAAAAGTTTAGAGCAAATCACATTAAAAAGATTTTAGAGTTCCATGAAAATAAGTGGATACAACATTTAAAAACACACTATCCAGTCGGGCTAAACCATAAATTTAACAATATAGATAGTATTAAAATATAACCCCACAAACCAGGACCTACACACATTTCTCACCCAGACAAGACAGACATGCTTACGGAGGTGTTGAGGCCTCACACTTATACACCCACCCACACGAATATACACACTGTTTGACCAACACATGGACTGACCAAAATTCATTTAAAAAAAATAAAAACAACAAATGAAAACTACACACAAAAGTTCATTTCCTCCATCAAGACATTCATTTCTGTAGTTCACTGCTACTAGTTGAGGAATCTAAATGAAATAATAATAAAAACGAAAGAATATTAATATACAACTCAGTGTGTCTGAAGATTTTAATTTTTTAACATTTTTTATTGTTCAATATATATATATATATATATATATATATATATATATATATATATATATATATATATGTGTGTGTGTGTGTGTGTGTATGTTATGTTTGTGTGTGTATTTTTGCATTTAGGCAGTAAATTCTCTTTCAGGCATGTCTGATGGAATAAGTTACAAACGTTATATCTGCTTATTTTGATCATAATCCTTTCATTTTCACGTATATTTTTCTGCATATTACAATTAAATGAGGCAAGAAATGCACTGTAATATTGAGAATCGCTTTTATCACGCAAGTACTTTCCATCTCTTTTTAAGATCATCATCAGGAGTGCAATTGGTAAAGCAAAAACTATGTGTAGTTATCCATTACTGATTTTTTCTTTTGCGTTTAAATGCCATGGCTGACAGTTATGATTTAGCGTTCATTAAAAAATGAATAGTTATCCATTATGGAATTTTTATTTTTCGTTTCACGCTTTAATGCACGCTCGACCATAACATTCAATTATAAAAAAAAAATATCTCCATCGCTAAAAGAATTACTATTTACCCAAACCAAGATGAATGACTACAAAATGTTGAAAAAAAAATAAAAGAAAGTGGTTAAACCCATGACCTCATCTTATTCAAAATATATAACGCATAAATTAATCCCGAACTAAATTAATTTAAATACTAATTTGCATACAAAAAACATTGTAAAACATCACTTACCCACTTGCGTTTATTAGACATTGAATTCTATCACTTCGTGTGACCCATAGTTTGCTTGACATTTCAGCCAACCTAATGAATATTTATGAGCGTTCCTAAACTCAAAAATGTTTGAAAAACAATAACATTTTTGCTCTTGTATATAAATACTTGTTACAAAACTAAATCCTTGCATTTGCCTTCATAAACTGCCACAGAGGACGAAACGCGTTGAGTGAGATAAGTTTTCCTTTTGTCTTATTCACATTGTTCTTTTACATATATTCTAGAATTTTTACACACACACACACACACACACACGCACGCACGCACGCGCGCGCGTATATATATATATATATATATATATATAAGGTTGGTGCAAAAATAATGTCGTTTTCTCACATATGTTACTATGTGAGAAAACGACATTATTTTTGCACCAACATTATATATATATATATATATATATATATATATATATATATATATATATATATATATAGGTAAAAGTAGGTGGGTAAGTAATCCAAGTAGACCATAATAAAATAAAATATTAAAACTGGTCCACAAAAGAGAGCTCAATATATTTATTATAGAGCATACAAATGAATGACATAAAAATGAAACTCTATTACCCCATTCAGATAGCCATTTCACCCCTGGGGCTTGTCAATGCAAAAACGTTTGTTAAAAATGAATTTTAACGTTTTTTTTTTTTAAATTAGAAATTAAAGAAGGAAGGAAAGAAAGAAGAAAAAAAGAAAAAGAAGAGAAAAGAAGAGGAACAAACAACAAAAAAGAGAAATGACATTAAAAGAGAGATAAGGAGACAAAAGAAAACTGAAGTCGTTTAAAAAAGCATAGACAGGAAGTCATGATATAGACAAGTCTAGACAGAAATTAAAAACGGTTAAAAATTAACAATGACCCTATATATTTAGCATATCAACTCTTGTTCAAATGGGAAAAACTTACATAGAAAAATGCAAGCCTAAAGGTAAAGAAAAAGAAAAGTTTTAAAGATTATAGATAAAGGGAAAATAATCTAAAAATAATGCTATTATATAATTTTAATACTGTATAAAAAATTATTTACTTATTAAATAGTAAATAATCATTTAATAACTTATTAATTAATTATTTAGTCTAGTGTAATTATATTCTTATACTCTATTATTAAGTAAATTTATTAAGTTAATATTAATCCATTCAATATTATATATTTAATTAAATAGAAAAAAATTGGATTAGTAAATTATAAATTTATATTAATAATAATTTATATCAGTTATTATAATAAATATTAATATATTATATATTTATATTAATAATATTTAAATATTAAATTAATAATTTTATTCTGTATTTATATCATATTTATAGTAGCCATTTTAATATTTTATTAAGGATTATAGTTAAATTCAGTATTAAAAAAATAATTAATATCATAATAAAAACAATTTTGGGGATTTTTAGTAAATAAGCAAGAAAGACCTAAATTACTACTACTACTAATAATGATAATATATATATATATATATATATATATATATATATATATATATATATATATATATATATATTAGTAGGAAGAGATGTAAGTAAGAGATAGATGTTCTTTATTCCTCAAATTTGACAGTTCATCACAGAAAGCGAAAGGGTAAACTTTGTTAATGTTTGTTAATCCTTTGATAAAGTTAAACTCCAATTATTTGGATTCATACTGGTATATTTTCTATGATTTGTATGCCCTCACTTAATGGTTGATGTCTGTCTTTTTCTGCGAACACACCAATTAACGATGACTTCCGCTGCGTACAAAGACGTACGTAACAAGAACAAACCGAAACTAACGTGAAAATAAACACTGAAAAGAAACCTGTCACTCCTGACTGCGTTTTGCGCTCAAAGTGTCTTTTGTAACGAGATCGAGGCTTGACGCTATCGCCTGACTTGTACCAGTTATAGTTCTATTATTTAGCGGTAAGGGTATCAACTGATTCTCATTCATTCGATCGGATAGCGTAGAATATAATTAGTAGAGTGGGATAACAACGTTATTGTTAAAACTCAGGATCTCGAAAAGACAATAATTGGTACGTTAATTTACACAAAATATACACAGACTAGACATTGCGGGGATGGCCTTATGTCACGTTGAATAGAATCGGTGACCGGGTTCAAACATTGGCCGAGTCGGTTTGCTTTCATTTTGCACAAATACCCTTGGGTAAGGCAAGAATTCCTTCTGGCAATCCTGACTAGGAATCTCGACTCCAGTTACGACGTGACAACTTTTCCCTCTGTCTTGGAGCAAGAACTTCAGGGGAATGCATGCACACTTGTTGGCATAGTATCTCGTAACGTTCGATCTTTGCCTTTCTATGGAATCTGGGCGTGGAAAGCGTATCGAAACTTCAAAATTCTTGCAGCCGTTTTGGGCTTATATCCAAAACTTAGGCACTGTCAGAATTCCACGTCCCCGAGCTCTTCTGACCAATCGCTCGCCATCCTGGCCCAGCCTCCGCATCACAATGGGCTTCGAATTGGAGACAGCAGAATCAAGCTGGTAGAGAAATTGAACTATCTGGACAATGAAGGAACAGACTACAGAAAATGAGACAGAGATTCGAAATCGCATTGAAAAAGTAAAAGATTCCTTCCAGAAACTAAGCAAAGCATTAAGAAACAGGAAAATTTCCTTACAATCAAAGGAAAGAATACTAAACTTTTGGAATAGCGAAAGATGCCTTCTAGAAAGAAAGCAAAGGAAAATGTAGCTAGAAACAAAGAAACTGCTGTTGAACAGCTATGTAATATCTCTCCTCTTATATGAAAGTGAATGTTGGACAATTTCCTTACATATGTTAGGGTACCAACTATGGGCAAATAGTTAACCCCCAAACTGGGTTCAAAACATTATGAAAGTATAGAAATACATTTTCATAATAAAAATGCCAGTAATACATTTTTGTAAATAAAATTACTAATGCTCCCAACAAAATTAAATTTCGGCATTAAATGACCCATAAGGTCTTGATATGCCGCTAAACAAACAAACCCAACCCTTACAGATTTTGAAGAGACTCGTAGCGGCAATTGTGCATAGTAATTGGATACTGAGTGTAATATAGAGGAAACGTTCTTTTTAAACATTTCACCCCCACGAAAGGCGATAATGCCATTAAGACGCAAGGAGTTACAAGCAGGGAAAACGAATGATAAGATTTTAGTGAGGAGAAAAGACAATAAAAGAATAGAATTCACAATGACAGAAGACAGGAATTGACGCTGCATTTAAAATTTTGAAGACTGTAATTGACAGGGAAGCAAGAAATCGGAAGGAAGTTCCACAGGCGAGAAGTGCGAGAAAAGATACTGTGGCGGTTGCATGTATCTAGTTCAGCAGTAAAACGGCGGGATCTAGTTGCCAATCTAGTAGCACGCTTAAATGCATGTAGACGGGGCGACAAGGAAAACATCATGAAAATATTTGTAGAAAGAACAGAGGGAAGCCACGTCACGTCGGTGAGAAAGTGTCTGAAGTCGAGATGCCAAGTCAAGATCGATTACATTACAGCTCTTTCTTTGGATTTAGTCAAGAATATTGAGTTGTAGAGCAGGAGCACCAGATTAAATATGCAGAGCCGATGCAAGGGTCTCGTGGGCTCTCACCGAAGCTATCATACATGTTCCCCACTCTATTACATCCCAATTTTCATAAGAAAGTATTGATATGATATATGATATAAATTTTATTGTAATCTAATTATGTTTTTTTTCTTTTTCTTTTTTTTTATTAAGGCATTTCACCCCAAGCAGGGCGGGAGTGCCACTAGCACGTAAAGTATTACAGAGGATTGAGAACAAGAGTAAAGAGGCGTGTTTGAGAAAAGGATAGAGAGAAAGACGGGGAACAAATTCAGGGTATCAGATGTCGATTGATACTACACTTGAATATTTGAAGATTATAGTCATCGGGGAAGCAGGTAAGGGGAAGGGAGTTGCAAAGACAGGAAGTGTCAGAGAATAATATGTTTGAGTAGAAGAGACGGTTATATTTAGCCATTTTAACAGTGAAAGGTTGGGACCAAGATGCCAGCCTGGTAGCACGTTTAAATTCATGTAGTCCGGGAACCAGGGAAAGTAGCTCGTCGGAACAGTTGCCGTGGAAATACTTGTAGAAGAGACAGGGGGAGGCCACAGCACGTCTGTCGGATAGCGATTGTAGACTAGATTCCAGATTAGGACCTATCATCTTGCATACTCGTCTCTGGATTTTGTATAATAATGATATGCAATATAGGTGAACAATTCAATTAGAAAAATTAAAAATAAATACAATACATCTAAATACAGATTCGAAACATGTCATAATAGATCCTTCCACCTTAAATGAATCAACAATGTCTTTTGGGAATTTTTAATATCAACTTCAGATTTTTCTTGTTAAAAAAGTTAAAGAATTTTAACAGATTCAAAATTATGGATTAAAAATAGTGAATTTCATATAGAGATTTTTTTCCGAGATTTAGCATAAGCAAAAAATTCACGGATGTGTCCCCTACCCAAATTCCCCTCAAATGAACCCAGAATGGCCTCAAAATCCGCGAAATTGTTTCATCCTTTAGTCTATTGTGCTAAATTCAATTTGTAACGTATATAAATATAGGTAGAAAAAAAAAATATTAATAAGATAGCCACGGCCACAAGGCACTATTCGAGCCCCCAATCAGGCTTGGTCAGGGGGTTCGAAGATAGTACACAACGGTCCTGCCGATATTCCAGCAGTAATAAATGCACGGACGAATGGTAGATTTATAAACGTGCAAGATGGATTATGGCGAGAAAAAAAATTCTGGCAACTTTCCTAGGAGTAAATGAAGCAATTGATTCGATAGAGTTGCTCGACAACATGTCAGTGGAAAACGTGAGCCCAAGAAGGTGTAAAGTGTTGCTCTCCTGAAGATTAACATCAGCCATGTTAATGGCAGACAGAAAAAGGTTCTCTGTAGTGAGTAAATGAAATCAGTTTTGTTTTGGAGATGTTGTTTGTTCCGTTTAATCACTGATTTTTTTTACGTCCTTTTCGAGAGCAAATGCCATGTAAGCAAAGAAGTTTTCAAGAAAATGAGAAATAAAAATAGCACTTCTACTTAAAATCGGAAAGAGGCCGAACAGGGATATTAAAAGATCAAAAGTTAGAACAACAAAAGGTAGAAAGTTGTGGAGAGCCATCACCATCCATATTATGAAAAGAAAAAAGTCAACAGGGAGATTCTGCGTGGCGATGACGCCATTCCACCCAACAAATCTACAGAAAGTGATCTTATTCGTCTAGGCACCGGAAATTCTTTTGCTGACAGTACCTCCCCATTGAACCTAAAGTAAATGTATTAGGACTTAGCTTATTTGCATCTGTTGAACTTATGGAAACATGACCGAACTCAGGCAGCAGGAAAGAAAAGAAAAAACTGACGACATTAATCAATAACTTTGTTTGAAGTTCGGGCTAGCAGAATAAATAAATCGATAAACGAATGGAAAATAAAAAGGTGTTGAATATAATATAATATCTAATGTCCTAATGTTAGAAAATGTCCTCACAGAGGCTTGAAGAGAGAAAATCTGGTTCTACAGAAGGATAGTGAGAATTCCATGCATATGAGAAACGAGGAAGCTTTAAGAAAAAAATAAGAATTTTAAAGAAACGGATACTAACAATCAGAGAGATACAGTTAAAGTTTTTGTGACGCAGGATGAGGAAAGAAGGCCTGAAGAAATGAACACTCACAAGATATTGAAATCAAGAAACGACACGCGAGCCCACTTATTTACGGCCACATCACGTTGAAACATCGGTTCCTCTACGATCATCGAAGTTAAGCAATGTCGAGCCTGAGCAGTATATAGATGGGTGACCGCTTGGGAAAAGCACGTGCTGCAAGCTTGGGTGTACCGGTGGTGTAATGGATAATGGCTCGGGATTGTTAACCAGGGAGCCGAGTTCCAACTCCAGTTGGGTTTGTTGTATTCACTTGCGCGCAGCCTCGGGAAAGGTATGAACACACCATTTCGCCCATCAGCTATGGGTTAATTAGTAAGACTTATATCACTAAATTATTATTATCACCAAAAAAGTTTTACAGTCTAAAAATATTTCTGGCTTTAAATAACCTGGAAAGGGCTGATAAGCAGTAAAAAAAAACAAATCAGTCGATCGAACCAACTTAACGATTTTGAGTGAATTGACAAAGGAAAAAGAGGGATGATAAATATTAAAAGTTATGTTTTTACTCCGTTGTTCACATAATATATGGCCCAAGAGCCAACAAAGTTAGAAGGTTACAGAAACGCGTGTTTTTATGTACGTAAGAATTATATATTATGAGGACATTTAAGATATACTTTAAGAGTTTAAGATTGTAGTAGTCAGGGAAGCATCCTCTCGGGAGTCTGTTTCGCAAAGCAGCAGCTTTTGGGGAGAAGCTGTCCTTCTCTACCAATGGAATACAAAGAAAATGAGGATGGCTCGTTCCTGTATACGTGGCGTGACGGGTGTGAGGTTTGAACTGGTGTAACTAAGGAATGTAGCTCATCAGAACATTTTCGATGGAAATAGCGATAGAGTAGTGAGAGGCTTGCGAGGTACCGTGTGAGGTGGAAAATAATTCATCACCCACAGGACCACGTAAACGCTTTTGCCATGGCTGGAAAGATAGAACTGGGCACCTCTAGGCGAGATATAAGAACAATAGTCCATTTATTTTGTATAGATTCGAATCTTGAAGAATATGGCAAGTGGTATCAAGTACTTTCTAGCGCAATAAAAGGGAGCTGACCATTTTTGCAGCGTCATTAGCGGCAGATCGTATATATAAGATCCACTTGAGCGACAATTGAAACTCAAGTTCACCTCCAAAGAATCTCTTTGAGAGATCAACAAAAGATAGGAAGTTGGGGAGAACCTTGATTAAACACGCTTTGAAGGAACACGGCACATAATTAAGGTGCTCTAAATGATAACCATTGAGCTATATCGCATCACTAAAGAGAAATAAGTCAGATGATGAACAATTCCGAAATGATTTATAAACTGTTCATTGAAGGAGTTCCGTTTCAGTTACATAAATATCTAACGTTCGGTCGTTAATAGGCGTTGAGGTATGCCTGAACAAAGTCTATAAGAGTATTGCGTGATTACATAAGTCAGCTTTGAAATGCTACAAAAAAGAAAAAAAAGAAGAAAAAAATGGATGACAAAACGATGCCTACTAAGTTGGAAATTGTCCAATCGTTTTTATATGCGCCAAAACTCGGATCAAAAGCCTGAAACATCAACACGCCAGGGAAGGGAGATGAAGAGACACAGGCGAGGGGTGAGGGTAATGCAACCATTGAAAATGGAAAGAAACTGCTTCCTTTTCGTACGTTTGATACTATTGAATTTGAACTCAAAGAAATTCCGTTTACATGCGACTAATTCAAGTATATTACAATTACACCTGACGCGAGGAGTTCAGTTGCAATGATAATCAAATTCGTTGGGGTGGTGATCTCGGCTCAACTTTTACACGATTAGACCTGATGCGAGCGGTTCAATTCCGGTAATCTTGGCTCAATTGTTACACAATTTCATCCAACGTGAATAATTCAATCAAATTCATTGTGATGGATATCTGGTGATCAAATACATTGCGATAGGTATCTCGACCCAAATTTTGGGTTTACACCTGGTGCGGGTAGTTCAGTTCTGATGCTAACCAAAATCAGCTCTGCAGTAGGGATTAGGCTCAATTTTTAAATATATATACCTGACACGAGTAGTTCAATTCCTATGCTAACCAAATTCGTTGCTGTGGCAATCCCGACTCAACTTTTAAAAGATAATACTTGACACGAGTATTTTAATTCCTATGCTAACCAAATTAATCAAATTCGTTGACGTGGGATTCTCGGGTCAACTTTTACGATTATACTAAACGCTAGTTCGATGGCTATACTGATCAAATTCTTTGGGTTGTAATTTCTGCTCAACTTTTACTGAATCACACTAAACTCTAGGAATCCAATTACATTTCAAATAAAATTCGCTGGGGTGTACATCTCGGCTCAACTTCTATACAATTATACCTGACACGAGGGTTTCAATTCCGATGCTGATCAAATTCGTTAGGGTGGAATCTGGACTCAAATTTTGCATGATTGTATATGACGCAAGGTGTTAAAGTTATATGTTGAGCAAATTCATTATGGTAAGTATCATGGCTACACAGTTGCATATAACACGAGGGATTCTAACCAAATTCGAAGTGGGGTTATCCCGGTTCAAGTCGTTTCCC
This sequence comes from Acanthosepion lycidas, assembly GCA_963932145.1. Classification (NCBI taxonomy): domain Eukaryota; kingdom Metazoa; phylum Mollusca; class Cephalopoda; order Sepiida; family Sepiidae; genus Acanthosepion; species Acanthosepion lycidas. The sequence continues at coordinate 60,027,649 of OZ010574.1, read as the reverse complement.
TTCTAATCAGTTCACTAATGGTGGCAGTTTTTTAAACTTGCAGCTGTATAAATTCGTTTCACCTAAAATCTCGATTTTAACAGTTTTTATTTATTGCGCTGATCTCGCAAGCTTTTTCTCGTGAGTTGGCTTCTCACTAGGAATTCATAATTATTTTATTGCCGTCATGTATTACATCCGGTCTTTTTTTTTTGGTGGGGGAATATTTGAAAATGTTGAGTTTATTCAAACCTACCCCGTTGAATTAACCTCTCGTCTTTGGCAAATATGACGATTATGACACAGCTGCTTTTTTGGCCCTAGAAATTTCAATCGTCTCTGCCTGATGTTAAGTGTATCTTTTTTTTTCCATTTTCTCTAAAACTTCAAAACTTAATCGTTGTTTACATTTTCAGAGCATGGTATCCTCAGCATCCTTCTGTAGAACCACATTTCTTTAGCTTCAAATCATTTCTTCGTTTTTGAGGAGATTATCTACATTCACTACCATATAGGAGCACCGATATTAGATAACAGTTCAGTACTCTTTTGTTTGTTTCTAACAGAATTTTTCTTTTTTCTTAATACTTTGCTTAGATTTTGGAAGGCATCTTTCGCTAACACAATGCATCTTCGGATTTCGGTTTCACACTTTTCGTCTTCTGTTAAAACACTTCTTAGATATTTAAATTTTTGTACTTTCTTGATTTTGGCATCTGCAATTTGTAAATCGCATGTTGGGCTCATCTTTTTGCTGTTAACCATAGATTCTATCTTCTTTCCTTTACTTTCTTCTCTGGGAGTTCCTGCAGTTTCCTTTCTATGTCCGCTATCAACACTGTGTCATCTTCATATCTTATGTTGTAAAGATTGTGGCCACTAGTAATGAATCCTGGCAGTACTTCTAATTCTCTCAGGATCGCTTCCCTGTAACGGTTGAATAAGTCTGGTGAGACGACACATCCTTGTCTTATACCTCTTTCTATTTTTGTATATTTAATGAATTCATTTTTCTATCTATTTTTCTATCCGTATCCAGGATGTTAAGTATAAATTTCCTTTTTTTTCATTTTTTTTCTAAAGCCTGTCATTGCTCACATGTTCACTTCATTGTATTCTCAGCATCTTTCTGGGAATTATGTTATCTATGCTGATAAGTCTACGATTTCCCAGTTAATTATCTTTTGTTTCAACATTCCAAGTGCGTTAAGAGTAGAATTTAAAGAGAATTTACGGGTGAAACATTCAGCTTTATCAGCAGAAGTAGTTAAAACCTCAAATTGATTGAAGAGAGGCGGAATAGAAAACTTACTCTTAATACACTATTACAGAGCCGCCAGTAATCATGAGAGCCAAAGTTGTTAGAGGCAATACGTTTATTCATTCTCTCAGGTCTTAGAATATCTGTATGCTAAACCGAACATTTTCAAGATGTCCAAAGCAACAGCACGAGCTTCACCATTCATATTTAAAGATTGGTATGCTATTTCTGCGATGACCGCCAATATATCAGCAGTTGACTTAAAGAAACGAAAGCCATATTGCTTGTCTAAAAGAAGGCCCGATTATGTGAGATCTTTAAGCAATTCATCATGGAATAGGACCTCTAGTAGTTTATCAAAAAGAGGTAGAAGTCTAATAGGCCTATAGTAGGGAGAGTCGGATGGATCACCTGGGTTCTTACAAACTGGAACAATAGATGAGGATTTCCAACAAGCAAGGATGCAAGAGGTACCGAAGCATTTATCATACAGTTTAGAGAGAACCGGATCCAGTTTGGGAACACATTTCTTAAGGACTATTACAGCAATATCGTCAGGTTCACATGCCTTGGTGGGATCCAGATGATATCAGAAACCATAGAAAGTGTTATATGCATATCACTCAACAGAGACTCAGTTCTAAGTGGAAAGTTATGCAAAGATATTCCAGATAAGTAGAGTCCAAAGAGAATTTAAGGGCGAAACATTCAGCTTTATAAGCAGAAGAAGTTAACATCTCAAATTGATTGAAAAGAGGAGAAATAAAAAACTTGCTCTTAATAGGTTGGGGTGGGGTAATTTGGGTCAGTGGGGTAATTTTGGTCAGTGGGGTAATTTTGGTCAGTGGGGTAATTTTGGTCACTTTTGATTCTGGTTAATTTCTCCTAACTCAATTAGTTTCAGAGCAAGCTACCACCATTATGGATTGCATTAGAGTCTATCCTTGTGATATAACCGCAACAATTGCATCATGCATTTTGTTCTTGGGTGTCAAAGAGGAAGGACCTATTTTGACTCAGGTGTGTTTATTTTTACTTGTAAATTAAACTTTCTCCTGAAAATCTAGAATTGTCAGAAATCATGTTCAGATACCAATTTTGCATGGGAAAATTATCAAAGTATTCAAAAGTATAGCAACCAGTTGAGTAGTATTGGGCGAAATAGAAAAATTGTAAACTTGGTCTGGTGGGGTAATTTGGGTCCCATTGGTATCTAAGGAAGTGCATGTTTGGTCTCAGACGTATCTATAAATCATATCAGCTAAATGAAATTTAGTGATTTGAGATTAATTTTGGATTGTTATACCAGAAAATGTTGCCCAGTTGGTGATACAGGTCCCTTCTTTCTTATTTTAGAATACCTCGTACATACAAACACAAAACTGAATCCTACAGCCCAGATGTGCTGCAAGCCGGAATCAGTAAGGTCCAGAATGATGGTGCAAATATGCTGCAAAGAGTTTTAGTATTAGCAGAGAAACACTGAGACGCTGGGTCACCAAGAAACCAGTTGAAGCTGGAGCTGGTCGAATGCGGATGTTGACGGACTAAGAGTCGTTGCTCTGGAAAAGGGCTTTGCACTAGCCTGGCCTTGCGGAACTGAAGAAATAAAGCTGATGACAAAGACTTATTTAGACAGCGTGGAAAAGAAAACAGTGTTCAAGGACAATTCCCCCTGGTGAGGACGGGATGATCTCATTTAGACAACGCTGGGGAGATCGGGTTCATTTAAGAAAGCCGGAAGTCCTCACTGATGCTTGTGCAGAAAATCTCAACCAAGAAACATTTGGTAAATTTTTCAACAAGTTCTACGAGGTTCTATTGACACGAAATTGCCAAGAAGAAACGCAAGTGTCTGCAAGCAAATGAGGGGGGCGGGTACTAAAAACTCCAGCTGTCTTGGGAAGGCTTCAAAAGGAAGCGTAAACAAGCAGATGCAAAGCAGAAAGCAAAAAGTTTCGCAAGGCTTTGGTTGATGCGATAGAAAATGAAGGTCAATGTGAAGAGCAGGAAGGCAATGAGGACAGTGGAAATGAGGATGACACAGCTTGTGTTTTGTGTGGGACACTGTGGAGAATCTATACGCGGAATATAGCTAATTTGTGATATATGTGACAATTATGTGTGCTCTAAACGTGTACCTAGAAACACAGATTTGGAGGCTGAGTTTTACTGCAATAAATGTTCTGCCTAGTTGTCATGGAGATGCTTCCATAGATATTTAGAGCTCATTTGTGCTATTCGTGTTGAAAGTAACCAGTTCCATTTATGAATTTCCACATCTCATCTTGTTATTGACTGTTTTTTTACCCTACCTAATATATCGAAACTATCACAAAAATAATTGTGGAATGGGCCACCATTAGCGGAGGAAGTTGTACACTTTGACGAGCATAAACATGTATGAAATACCCCATTTGCAACTATAAATAAGATTTGCAATCATAACCTCACTCCGTTAAAAAATTACGACTCAAATTGTAAAACAGGCCAAAAATGACCAAAATTACCCCACCTTACCCTACACTATTACAGATCCGCCAGTAATCATGAGAGCCAAATTTGTTAGAGGCAATACGGTGCCTCATTCTCTTGACAAACAAAGACTTAGCTCCTTCGATGACACGTTTACATTTATTACGTGCAGGCGTCTGTTATGATGGGAACACTCACGCTGGTATAGCCGGAAATAGTGATTGCTGTGGACTATAGTTGCAGAATATGATCGTGTCAACCATAGAGAAGAATGAGGTTTCATCTGGTATTAACGAGACGGAATCAAAGCAACTATTCCGGCTTTAACCCAAGAGGAAACCTCAGTGGTGCAATTCTCAATATGAAGGTTAAAAATGTCGAGCCAAGAGGAGTCTCGAAGAAAGTCCCGAAGTGAATCCCAATCAGCATGCTAGTAATGGAAAGATGTCTTATAAACATGAGGTTCCTGTTTAACAGATGATTGTAACGAAATAGCAATAGATACTATACAGTGATCCGAGTTGGCAAGAGGACAGTGTTACGAAGCTCGGCAAGAACTTAGGGAGGAGGTAAGTCAAGTAAAGAGGCCTGTTGTTTAGATTTGGTAAGGAAAGGCGTAGTGAAATCCACGATCTAAGCAAGGGATTGAGTAATGGAAAAATTGAAAGTTTGAATACCGGCAACATCGGTAACATTAGAATGTTTAAGCCAAGTGTCGTGATGGGCATTAAAACCACCGAACACGATGATGTTCGCTGATGGATGAAGAGAGTGCCGTTTTTATACCCTCGCAGATTATGTTTAATATACTGCAATCCTGAGATGTGGCGGAGGGATAAAGGAAAACAGAGGTAGCTATATGAGATCTGATAAATCTACGACCTCCCACTCAGTTATCTTTTGTTTCAATATCCAGCCAATCGGCGTCGATTGCAGAAAAACGCAAGCAAAACTGTCTATCTCGTTCGTTTTACTTCAGTGTAGACAACGGACATTTGCGCGGGACGAACCGCTAATAGCGACGTTATTGTTTATTTTACGTGTGCGGACATGCGCATGTGTGTACGTGTATCTCTCTCCGTACGAGACTGTACCTGTGTATGCATGAGTGAACGTGTCTATGCTTTCTAAGCGTATCTTTAAGTGAATGTGTGTTTCTGTGCGCGTTTATCTGTATGTTTGTGCGTGCTAGGGTTTGTATGCAACATTGTATGTGCATCTATTTATGTTAGGTAGATGTGATTGTGTTTATCGTTGAGTGTATGTGTCTCTCTATGCGTGTGTGTAACATTTCGTGTGTATTTGTGCGTGCTAGGTTTTTTATGCGTGCATGCAACAATGTGTGTATATGGTTGCGTAAGTGGGTGCATAACTTTGTGTGTATATCAGTGTGTGCCTTTATGCGTGTGTCTATCTTCGTGTGCATATCTATATGTGTATGTGTGAGTACCTTTGTGTGTATGTGTGTATTTTTAATGCAAATTTATTCATGCGGCGTCGATAACCGTAATCCTATCTGCACAACAACTTTATGCTATTCACACGTCCTGACTCGGTCAACTCTAGTCTGTTCTGTAATAATCTTCTTTGAATACTAGTGTTGGCCTAATACAAGGTCCGAGAGCCACTCAAGGAAGCGGGTTACTGAATGGCGTTGTTGTAAGGGTGTTAAAGAAAGGTTAAGAAGCGTATATCACGGGGATATGTAGAATAGGTAACGGTTGAGGCTAGACCTGAAGACGTTAGGATCGTAGTGAAGCGTAAATTACTTTGTGTGTGTATCTGTGTGTGTTGATAGCTGTAAATTAATTCGTGTGTTTATCTATGTATGTCTCTGTTAGCATGTGTATGTTTTTTCGTGTGTGTAATTTGTGTAACATTGTATGTTTATGCGGGCTTGTAGCTTTATGTGTCCATCTGTGTAAGCATTTGCGTTTATTTGTTCGTGTGTGCATCTGGGGTGTGTATATTAGGGCAGGTTGATTTTTCACTTCTTTTTCGAAAATCAACATTGCACTCAGGACGAAACCTGGGGTTTGATGTGGTAAGTATTGACACCATAAATTAAGTTCATAGCTCTTACCAAATTTTAAGCATTTAGGTTTAAATATCGTCTGAAAAATGTAGAGAAATGCCTAATTACCGCAGGTTTTTGCTTACTGACTTCAAAATTTTACTATTTCAAGAATAAATCCAAATGAAGTAGATATCTTCTGCATTAAATACGCTGAATTAATCCCAACAAGTAAAATATGCAATACTTTTTACTATATTCGATAAATGAAAATTGTTAAAATTGGAAAAGATTACAAAAAAGTCTACTCAATGAATAAGATCTTACGCCATTTGTCAGGTCATATTAATAAAAATAAAAAAAAATAGATAAAAGTATCTCAATTAGGCGCCATACGTGATACACGCTTAGGCGATCATGTATCTTTCTATACATGGCCGGCAAGGCATATTTTTTCCCACAGTATTTCTTTCTGTGGTAGACCAGTTGCCATCCAAGGCCATGGAACACGGTCTGTCCTGCTATTTACCCATAGCTAGGTGGGAGAGGAAGAAGAAAATTCATACCTTTCCCAAGGGTATTAGCACATAAGTGAATTGTTATACCAGAGCATTACCTATTCTATTGTAATAGACTCTCCCACAGATAAGTATTAGGTTGGTGCAAAAATAATGACGTAATAATGTCGTTTTTTGACGTATTTTTAACGTCAACAAAAGACATTATTACGTCATTATTTTTGCACCAACCTAATAGTAGCAATGGCCAGTTGAGCTCAGTGGAGTTGAGTGAGTCAGTCAATGTCGGACATTGAAGTATCAACCATCACAACTATTAGGTTGGTGCAAAAATAATGACGTAATAATGTCGTTTTTTGACGTATACGTAAAAAAACGACATTATTACGTCATTATTTTTGCACCAACCTAATAGATTGCTGCGACATTAACTCTTGTTTCAACGTTTTTTGTACGTCGGATCCTTTTAGGACCGACTTAGCGAAATACAAACCTCCACTGTGAAAATTACTCTACAACATGAATGTAATGGATTCGACTAGAATTCGAACTCGGCTCTTCGATTCCTCAATCCGAGTCGCTATCCATTAAAACCATAATACTGCTGGGCACAAATTAGAAGACAAAATGATTTAAATTTGCATTATTTATTGAAAATCTCAATAAAATTGCGCTGTGTAACACATTATAACATAGCTAAATTGTTCCGTATAATTTCCCTTTGAAGTAAATGAAGGTCTTATTTGATATCACAATAACTTAGTAATAATGTGCTTGTGCCTTGCTTCTTGTCTATATACAATTTGTGAAGCTTCAGTAGTTAAATTAACTGCTCTTAACACATTTTTTGAATGTGCAAGTAAATTCGGCATCTCCAATGTTGTTACATCCATTAGAACCTCTTGCAGTCCATTATTTGAAAAAAAAAAAAAAAAATAAATAAACATTTTGTAAACGCAGGTTCACAACTTCCATTTTATGGAAGGTTAATCAAATTTGACAAGTGTGTTGCTTCAGAGTCAAATGTAATTTTTTTAAAAATCTCTTCACAGGTGGCTCGCTAGTTATGAAACAAAAATATTTTTGTGCTGTAATTTTTTTAATGCAAAATTCTGCATTTCGGTCGACCTTTGCTCTATTCTCTGGATCCCGCTGAAGATGTACAGTTGTTGGTTATAGAATTTATCATCCCTTTTAATATCAAACCAAATAACTGTATATATTTCAACTATAAATTTATAAGGCTGTACTATTTACCATAGAGTTTTAGTGGATAAGCACCTCTGGCCCATAAACACATTAACCTGATCGCTAAAGTTAGCGATCTTGCTGGATTTGGAGACAAAATTTTCCAGACAGCAAATCTAGGGTTCACTTCCCCTCGAGAAATTCCTGCTGTATACTTTAAGAGCAGTTTCGATATTTACACGAGCCCCCTACGAAGCGGGATGTAGCACAAGGCCGGTTTAACGTCGGGCTTTTCAGGCGTGTGCGCTCGGGGAAAAATTCCCCGTAGACCCCGTATACACGGGGGTCGGGTAGTCGTCTACCTCCCCAGACGAGACTCTGCCCTTCGGCATAGCCTCGTCTGGGTTCCTCTCTTCCCGAGGGCAGAGAAGTCGATAAGCAGTGTATTTTAAACTCAGAGGTTTGATATACTCAGAGCAGTCTCTGGATACCACGTAAATTGTCAGTTGCCCCTGCAATAAGATATAAATTATCTACAGCGACATTGATAGTGTTAAATTCTACCTGAGGCAAATTATGGTAATCATTTTTGCAAGGTTTTCCCAGAGGACCAGTAAAAGTACTAGAGCTTCTTTTAGTTCCATCAATGTACTTAAAAAGAGCTCTAAATAGAAATTCATTTTGATGAAGCGAACAGACAGTGGTAAGCAAGTTTCTTTTATTCTTTCTCTTCAGATCTTTAACGATCCCTGCTTCACAATCAGTCTTTATCCTAGTATTGTCCATAAGAACTGTCTTAAGAAAATTTCTTAATGGAATTTATGCTGTTAAAACAGCAGCAACATCCTCTGCTAGAACAACACTCGTTGTACCAATGCTAGGGATAACTTTATAGGTGAGATATCTACTTTTCGTGCCCATCTCTGATATAAGTCAAATGGCGGCCTACTCCTTTGGTCTTAAACTTTTTCGCTATTTTCTTTTTTATTGCAACTTTGCCATTGACACCAATGCAGATGATATTTTTATAGTTTTGAACATGCTTCTGAAGAGTAGTTACTTTTACTCTAGCTTTTTCTCTGTCTATTTTTGAAACATCATTGATAATGTCCTTTAAGTTAAGGTTGGATGAAGAAAGCCCATAAGCCCAAGCTGTAAGCGTTCTGAAAACAAAGGAAGTATTTGTCGCAGATTACTTCCACAACACAAAGAAAAATCACTGTAAGTACAGACTCGAATATCGGGGGCAAAAAGAAATGCTGAAAACTCGATTCGTCGGTACTATCTCAAATCATAATGCGTGTAACCAGTCAGAAAAATAACTCACTCTCTAACAAACGCCGTAGCCAAAAATGGCAGAATTTTCCGCTCTCGAATCGAGAACACCAACTGCTTTTATCGGCAGAACCTATTTTTTTTTCATTCGTCGACAGCTGGGATAGGGTGTTCAGTAATTTGCATATCAAAATACTTTTATAGCGACTCATGCGACGGACTTGTTTTTTAATTCAAATATTCCATTTTCAGCATGTTATGCGGAATACGTACCCTTTTGTTTGGTAAGTAATTTTCTTTTTCGTCAGTTTTTCCGTCGTAGAATACACGCGACGCGCTGTCGCTTGGTTTGACGAGGTAAGTCGTCGTTTTCTTCGCTACACAAGCCATGCTCCAAGATTGGAAGATAAGTTTCATGGCATATCTAGCGACTGTAAGTTCCTTTAGAATGTCTGCGTGGCTCAAAATTGCTGTTACCTCACTGGAAGATATTAGTGGAAAAATATTTGATATCGAGGCAACATGTGTCGAATTTTGTTATTGTTATCTTTAAATTTGTTTTTCTAATGTCTCTGCTTTAACTGCACATTTTTTTAAATATTTTTGGGAAGCACCTTTGTCACTAGTTCCAAGTTGGAAACTGCCTTTTGGTTCTGTTTTCTCTCTCTGAGCTTTTAAATGTTCTCTTCCCTCAATGGGAACCTGAAATTTCAAAATGTGTATACGTTTAAAAACATATCTACCATACATGATAAATATGAAGGAAAATATCACAATATTATTTACTAGAGAAGGGAAGATTATCAGAAGTAAATTCATATTTTTCAATTAATTCAAATACTGTAGAATCCCTGACAACCCGACTAAGAATGCCTTCCGGATATGAGGAATTGGTTACAAAGTCCGGATATGAGGGGTTATATTTAGATTAAAATAAAATAACTTAAAATGAAAAATTATGTAATGTTAATGAAAATTCATTAAATTAAGTATGGCATGTATGCAAAACAAATAATGTAACGTAGTTTTTTAATCGCTGCTGCATGATGATTCTTTCTCTTCTAATGTCATTCTCAACTTTTTCCGCATTTCCTTTTGCTTTTGTTCTTGAATTTTTTTTAAAAGAAAGAAACATTTTAACTCTGCGTGTGTTATTGCAATCGTCATAGATTAATGCTGGCTTTCTTTCCATAAAACTGACAACCTTTTCAATAAGCTTTTTCAGTTTCAGTCCAGGTTTCATCACAATCATGCTTTTTTATTTTCTTGTTCCGTGTGATAGTGTGAACGCTGGAGAATAGTTTCTTTGGAAAATTTTATATCGTACAATGTTAACTTTCCTATGTTGAATTCAGCCATTAGTTACAATGAACTTTCACCAGCAACTAGTCTGTTTAAAATTTCTACTTTTTGCGATAACTCCAAAGTTGTCCTTTTCTCTTATTCCTATCATCTTTTGCGCCAATACAAGCTATTAGAGTGAAATAAGCGTAGGCAATTATCCAAAGTAAATTTCCTGAAAAACAAAAATTTCAAATCAGTTACAAATCACCCAAATAGTTAAAATATACACATCAAAATCATGTCTGGATATGTGGGATTCCAGACATGAGGGATTCTACTTTATTGAAAATCAAGATATGAACTCGTCCAAATGAAACAAGGAAAAAAAAAAAAAACAAGTATAGAATTAACATTTTCTTGTGAGGAGGATAAGTGCAAACATTTCTCTGTTTTAATAAAATTTCAAAGGTACATCTGAAATAAGAAAAACAAAGAAAGACTACTACTTATCTAAATGGAAATAGTTACTTCCACAGGAATAAACAAACACAACGTTTTAAATAAACGCCAGTCACTTTGAAAATCAAAAATTATGTAGATTAAGCAAAATCTTTATTTTCTGTTTTAAATAATTAAGTCAGTTTTATAAAAATAAAAAAGAATTAATTAATTTTAAAGTGACAAACGAACAGTGGTCGAGATTTCAATATTGAATTTAATAAATTTTTATAGCGATGAGAACTTAGATAATAGCCACTAAAAGAAAGTTCCGGGACAAGATTCATAAACAATATATACATTTTACTACTGTTGATTTAAAATTCGTCCATTCATTGAATACTGCTGCTATAACTTGTCTGGTGCTCCTGCTCTACATCTCAATATTCTTGACTAAATCCAAAGAAAGATCTGTAACGTAATCGATCCTGACCAGGCATCTCGACTTCAGTCACTTTATCACCGACATAACAAGTCTTCCCTCTGTCTTTTCCACAAATTATTTTCATGGTAAATGTTTTGATTTGTACGAGTGATACTTCGATTATTTAGCGGTAACTGATTTCCATTCATTCGATCGGGTAGCGTAGAACACAATTAGTAGCGTAGGATTGTTAAAACCAAGGATTTCGAAAAGCCAATCATTGTTACGTTGATTAACACAAAATATACACCAGACTAGGCGTTGTGGGGATGTCCTTATGCCACGTTGAATGAAATCGTGTCAGTTTGCTTTCATTTTACACCAATGCCCTTGGGTAAGGCATAGATTCCTTTTGGCAATTCTGACCAGGCATCTCAACTCCAGTGACAAGGCTGCCATCTGTCTTTTTGTTGTAGGATACCTACGGAAGATAATCGGTATGTCTCCATTCATATAAATACAGTAGTGAATATAGTTTGTTGGTCTGTAGTTGGAGATTCATCTCTAGCTGTGCTGGTCAAACTCTCTGCCTTCGGGCAGAGAGGATCCCCTGACGAGGCTATGTCGAAGGGCAGAGTCTCGTCTCGAGAAACAGTTACCGGACTCCGTTTTATACGAGGTCCACGGGGAATTTTTGGCCGAGCCTACGGGATCGGATACCCACATTAAATTCGGCCTTGTGCCACATCTGACTGCGTATGGCAGTTTATAGTTATCCTGCAGTTAGAGATTCATTGGGGAATTCACTTGACGCACTTCTAGCTGTTGACTACTACTTCTACGCGCCGCTAGCAAATCTTCTATGTGTTGTTCTTGTCCCAAGTATTATCGTTCATTATCAATCTTCGTTTGATTATTCTATTCAGTAACCTTCCCTAGGTTACAACACTTTTTTACAAATATTTTCATGACAACTGCTCTATTCATCATTTTTTTTCCTTGGTGTCCCGACTACATGAATTTAAGTGGGCTACTAGATTGGCAACTAGTTCCTACCGTTTTACTCTTCAAATAGTTAAATGTAACCGCCTCTTCTACTCCAACAGCTTCCTTTCTCGCACTTCCCGTTTGTGGAACTCGCTTCCGTTTACTTCCTTCCCTGATAACTACAATCTTCAAAAATTTAAGCGAAAAGTCAATCGCCATCTTCTGTTGACTTGAAACACGTTCATTTTTTCTTCTTTCCTCAATCCTCCCTATTTTCAGTCTTTCAATTTCACTCCCTGTACCCCCCCCCACTGCGTACTAGTGGCATTGTCGCCTTGCTTGTAGTGAAATGATTAAAAAAAGAAGGAAAAAAAGTCAGATTAGACCAAAAATGAATTATTGTTGGTGTTTGGACTAGCGCTAAGCTATCCTCGCATTCCAACCTCGAGTTCAAAAGCGTCTACACGGCCTTGTGGGTAATGAATAATGTTCCACCCTGCAACCCTTTTTCTACGGATGAAACGTTTCTAGCATATTGCTATTCTATTGCTATTTTCATGGCAAATATTCAAACGAGCTACATTCCTTATTTTCACCATTTCAGACATTCACAGCTAGGACCCGCCATACGACATACTCAGGGTCAACTCATCCTCATTCCATTTGTATTCCATTGGTAAGGAGGAAGTTCCATTAAGACAACAACTTCTAGCGAACTGTTACTTTGTGGGACGTACTTCCGAGAGGATGCTTATCTAATCACTACAATCTCGACCTCTTCAGGTCTAGCCTCAACCGTTATCTATCTTACATATCCTCGTGACATGCACTTCTTACTTTCCTTTAACGCCCTTACAACGTCACCATTCATTAACCCTCTACCTTGAGTGGCTCTTGGTCCTTGTATTAGGAGAAGACTGGTATTAAAAAAGATTATTACAGAACAAACCAGAGTTGATCGAGTCGAGATGTGTGAATAGCATGAAGTTGTTGTACAGGTAGGATAACGATTATCGGCATCGAAAATGGAACTGACGGCACGAGTTCAAGTCCCGTTCAGGCCAATTCTCTTTCGGTAAAGGCATGATTCTATTTCGTCTCCCAATTAATTGTCAGAGCAGACTGAACTCTCTAGCTTTGAAGAAGGTCAACTCTGAATTCAAAACCGTAGAGAAATCAGCGAGAATATCATGGACGGATCATGTGAACAAAAAGGAAGTTTTAAGGAAAACAGAATGAAAAAGATACTTCAAAAAATCGTTTCGTCCCAAACAAGGCGATAATACAACTGGAACGCAGTAAGGGTGGGGTTACAGGGGGTGAAAGAGAATGAGGAGACTTTAGTGAGGGAGGATTGATAAAAGGACAAAAAACGGAACAGAGTTCAAGAAGACAGAAGATGGCGATTGATGTTGCATTTAAATCTTTGAAGATTGTAGTTATCAGGGAGGCAAGAAATCGGAAAGGAGTTCCACAGGTGAGATAGGATGTCTGGTGAGTGTTCCAAGAGGAACGATTCCACAGTGCAGAAATTGGTACGAATACCACGAATGTTAGATTAAGAAAGTTTGAGGAGTTTTGTATTAGATATATTGGAATTGCTCCCAGAATTTGACACTCAGCGGTTATATTGAAGGCAACAGAGGCAGAATGAAAGAGCGAGTAACATGCCTAGCGAACGTGGGTAACTGGGTGGCAGAACCAGGACTAGGAGATATAGGAAGGAAACAAACTGTGCTTAGAACTAGAATCGTAATCGTCAACGCCCTGTAGAGACAAATCGCATAAAAGAAGAGGAGAAAGAAGCAGAAAATCACTCGGCTCTTTTTGCCAATGGCAATTCAGATATTAAAGTAAAGAAAGCTGTGGAGTGCCATGACCGCCTAATCTAGACAGAACATGGGACGAAGAGGGGATAATATATTAATTGCTCCTCAAGGACACATGGCACAGTGGATAAAGGCGTTGGTTAGATCCAGTGACAAACCCAAAGAGTGTGAGTTCAATACCCGGTTAAGGCAGTGGAGAACTTTCAGAGGGAAAATTAGCAGGATATAACTGATAACTGACATCCATCAAACATGACACGTGGAACTAGAACAGTCTACCCCAGGGATCGAAATAAAGGGTTCAGTTCGAAATTCCGACCACCTGAAGAAGGCCGGAGCGTACAACGGCCGAAACGTTGTGACAAATATGGCGACAAAGATGAGGACAATGGTCCGCATAATGTAAATACTGCTACCTAGTAAACCCATTAGATTGACGCGTTGTAACAGAAAAATAACATGAGCAAGGAAGTCGACAGGTGAGTATTGATTTTTGATGTGAGGCTTTGATGAGGCACATGGCCGAAAGTATGGAACACCCAGTGAGGCTCGAACTCACTACTCAGTCGTAATTGTTCTAACGAGACAAGCTTGCTAACCATTACACCGCCTCGAGGTGGCCAGAGTCGACAAGTGAATATGTTGCATGACAACGGCGGCCCTCGTGTTGCAGATGTGACGCCTTAAATGACTATGGATCCTTGTATTTTGATAGTTTTTTTGAAAATCTTCAAAGATACATTACAGACTGCAAGAAAATTTCTGTCAATAAGAAAGCACATTCTGCTTGTCTCGTTTTTTTTATCACTATGTTTGGGCGATTGGCTTTGATTGTTCTGTCTGTGTATTATAAACTGCCATAAAATGGTTACAGATCCTATGTCTGTAACCGTATCTGGGTGATATTCATACCAGTTTTTTGCAGTTTCTTTCCTGTAAAAGATGTATATTTTCAAGTGCAGATATTGGTCCACCCTGTCATGACGAGAGTTATATTCGGTGGATGCTAATATCGTGCAACCTAGTACAAGATGGTCAGTTGAGGATATTCATTACAGAATCTGCATTTCGGGGTAACACAATATTTCATTCTTTTTTTTATTATCAATATTTTATTATTATTATTATAAAATCGTTAACACCTAACAAAACATGTACTTTAGTAAATTAATGGAGTTCAACACGTTTGTAGATGAGCTGTTTTTTTTTTTTTTTTTGTAAAAACGGAATAAAGCAAAATAAATAAATGATAAATATATATGAAGAATTATAAGAAATAAGAAATTATAGCCTTACACCGAACGGTTGCAAACGATAATTGTTACCATAACCATATTCTTCATGACAGAAAAGTGGTAAAAACTCATTTTGCAATGATGAAGACAATCTTTTAAAATAAGTTAAAACCTTCCCTTGGGTTCAATAATAAACCCTCCCCTGGGTTCAATAAGTATGCATATGAAATCTGAGGATTCTAATTCAAACCGTATGGCTGCATTAGCGATATATATATATATATATATATATATATATATATATATATATATATATATATATATATAATATATATATATAATATATATATATATATATATATATTTATTTTAAGATGATATAATAATACAATACAAAAGGATTGAAATTAAAAAAAATGCTTCGGCTGCAAGTTGCTTATGGTCTTCTGTGCGAACTATTTTGGGTCGACCAGCTCTTGGGGCATTAAGAATTGAGTCAGTAGTATCAAATTTGTCACGAATGTGGTAGAGGGTTTGTCTCTTTGAGATTCATTCTTACCAAATTCTTACCAAATGTTTCACCTCATTCTATTCTACCGGTTTCAGGATTTTGAGAAGTCTGATGCTCGTTTTTTCTTGTATCAACATTTAAATTATTTGCCATTATGGGTTCTCTGAACTATATTTTTGTGATGTCAACGAACACTCGTTGCCACTTTTGAAAAGTCAACAAGCACCTGTTGTCACTTTTGTAATGCTAGTTTTGACAGAGACTTTGTAATCGTAGATACAACTATAGTAACGCCGTTGAACAATGCTGGTATCAGTCGCCTTCGAATAGCACACACAATATTAGTACTTGCTTGATAATACTCGCTCGGAAAGTAACTACAAAATAGTGATCCGTATAGTGATCAGTATAGAGATATAGTACAGTGAATAGTATAGAGGCTAGTGTAGAAAGAGTGATCTGTATACTAATAGAGGATAGAATAAAAACAGTGATCAATTAGACGTCACGCTAATTCCCATATACACATTTCCTTTACGTCTACTTATTTCAAATGGGATCGACTGTGTTTGCTCTCTGATGATCTGTGTTCAAACTCCAGTGCCGGCAGCGACACTTTATTCCTATATAACATATCTGAAAAGAAAAAAAAGATTACATTTAAATAAATTTAGTCATAAAATTTAATATAACACAAACACCATAGTTATTATATAACCATAACACATATGCTATTAAACCTATTGTCAACCTACTTTTGGCTTACCCAGTATATATATATATTCGACTCTCCCGTCGTATTCGACGTATGAGGGTGAAGCAGCTTGGTTCCTAGGAACCGATAGCCAAACACTAGCACATATGATTGGTTTTGTGCAGAACCAACCACACTTTCTGAAGGGCCGAATAATGCCACAAGGTCCCCAAACGACCCTCCACAGGTTTTGAATTAAGAGTTGTCCTTCTCCTAGACCAGTTGTCATCCAAGGCTATAGAACCCAGTAAATCCTGCTATTTGCGCATAGCTGGACGGAGAAGAAGAGGATATATATATATATATATATATATATATATATATATATATATATATATATATATATATATATATATATATCCTCAACATGCCTGCCCGCACACACAATTCCGTAAAATACTTGTCGAAAACACAATTATACTTCGACATGAAAACAATAGACAAAAACTAAAAATCCTTGAAGCATTATACATCAAACAGTTGAAACCCAACCTAAACAAAATCAGTTATGGCATCTCTACAAATATTCTTAAATGTCTATAATTGGTAACAGAAGCCATTGGTTTGTACCAATGGCATCCCATACTTTATACTTCTCCAATTCACTCTCGTGTGGTCATGTGTGACGTCATGAGATGCGGTGCGATTTTTGCTTCTAGCGTCTTATATGCACGTGTTTATCGTTGCTTAGAAATCATCTATGTAAACAATGACAGACTGTCATCACTGTCTTGTCCATATATTGCTTAATATGTTGTAATTGACATCTTTGATAATGGCTTATGTAAGCCGAAACCTTAGATTGTATTAAAAAATATGGATCAATATTGTGAATTTCTTTCTTCGTTCAACGATAATGTTATTAAACTTATCAGATGTTACGAATAAAATTTACATAAAATAAATAGACAACACTTGTCTATATTATTTAATGAAACGTGTATGAATATATATATATATATATATATATATATATATATATATATATATATATATATATCCCTTATATATATATATATATATATATATATATATATATATATATATATTCCCTCATCAATAGAAAATAGGATTAGCATTAACTCCGCTAACAAAGAAATATTCCAACAACACGATAGCTTCTATAACGTTGCCTTAAAAAATAGTGGTTATAAAAATGCAAACATTAACTATAGAAACAATTGCACTAGCCAGAAGAAAAAAAACAGGAAAAGAAAAATCATTTGGTATACCCCTCCGTTCAACGAAATGGTTAGTATTAAACTAGGACATAAATTCTTAGCCCTAATTGATAAACACTTCCCCACCAATAGTAGGCTTAGTAATATAAATAAGAACACCCTTAAATTGAGTTACAGCTGCACTGAAAACCTAGAAAGTATAATAAAAAAACATAATAATAAAATCCTGAACAAACCCCCATGCCTGAATAGTATTAATAAAAACCCTACACTTAAATCTGACAATAACAGTGAAAAATTGTGTGATTGTAGAAACCCAGAAGATTGCCCATTAGAAAATAAATGCTGCATCAAATCTGTGGTATACCAATGTACTATCTCATCCACTGAGAGTCCTAATACTAATATGATATACATTGGGTCCACAAAGAATGATTTTAAAGCTAGATAGAGGCAGCATAAGTGCTCTTTCAACAATATAAATAAGATGAGAAACTGCACATTATTAAGTTTCTAAATAATAAAAATCTATTAAACAATAGACATGAGTTAACGGTTTTTTGCCGACATCATCAAATTCACGCATTGAATAATTTAGCTTAAAAACAAACAAATTAACTTTTATAATCCATAGCCCCAATAAAAAGTTTTAACACCCTACAAAAAAAGATAGCCCTTTATGAAGTCGTCAAAAAACAAATGTTACGACAGTTTTTATATACACAAAACCCTTTCATAAAGAAATAAAATAAAAAAATAAATAAATCTCCATAACACGTAAACCAGACTTGTTGAAAACATCTTCCGTTTTAAATTCAGACACCCCCACCTTACCCTGACTTGACATCTATGAAAGTAACTCTATGCTGATACATATTATTAGCAGACAACACCCCTACCTATTTTAAAAATTCGCCATGGCTGTTACCATGGAAATTTTGATTTCAATTGTAAATATACTATTAAACACGTAAATTTCAAAAATAAGTTATTCCAAAAAAATTTCGCTTGAAGATGGAACAGAGCTTACTTTAACTCAATTTAATTCTAATAATTATATAGAAGTTTTCGGCTCTTGTTTTTGAAACATGAGACCTCTTATGTAGCGTGTTGGAATCATATTTTTAAATAAATAATTATATTTATGCTCTACTTTTGTATCGAGCACTATTTTTAAAAAATAATAACAAAAATACTAAAGAACTTTGGATTACTTACCTAACCAGTTCTTTCCTATTTTCTATATATTTTCACACACACACACACACACACACACACACACACACACACACACACACACACACACAAACACATACATATATATATATATAGTATAAATATACTAATAAAAAAATAGAAATACAAGTAAAATAAATTGACCTAAATTCATCCAAGTGATAAATAAACAAACCAATCCCAAATAAAGATAATCGATTAAAAACTTCCCGCCAAAATAATACTTAGAATGAACTACAACAATCAACCCCAAAATTGAACAAATAGCTTTAATTAAATTCTCAAACCAAAACAAAACTGTTAAATAAGTGATATAAACAAATTTTTACTACGTTAATAAATAAATAAAATAAGAAACAAAAAAATAAAAACAAGCAATATAATTTGACTCAAATAAATAAACAAACGACTTCCGGTAAAATAACCGCCATAACAGAATACCCACAATGCACCAGTAACCCGTATATATATAAATTGCCGAGAAAAATAACAGCATATGTGGCCTGACGATTGCATATAGCATGAAACAGACTGTCGCCTCTAAGTGTTGACTTCTATGTTCACTTTTATATTTACACACGCTCTATCTCTGATACTGAGCATTTTATTCCATAAATATAGCACACCTTAAGACTATATTTCTTTATATATATATATATATATATATATATATATATATATATATGCGTGTGTATATATGTGTTGTTGTTATTATTATTGTTAAAATATATTATTTCCTTGTAAAAAGTGATAAATTTCATGAATTTCGTATTTTATTTTATTTCCGAAATTACGAGAATGCCGATCAACATTGGAGTTTATCTCATCCGGATGTTTCCATTACCCGAGAGCTGTTCGCATTTGGCTGTAAATATTTAAGCACAAGTTTAACATGATTTCTTCATTATGAATCAATTCCATTGTGGATTGCCATATGGGAGAAGCAGTCACTTCCGATAATTTGAAAATATTGCAAGTTTTATAGATACTTTATTCTCCAAGTTCTTATTGATA
Source organism: Acanthosepion lycidas (assembly GCA_963932145.1). Lineage (NCBI taxonomy): Eukaryota > Metazoa > Mollusca > Cephalopoda > Sepiida > Sepiidae > Acanthosepion > Acanthosepion lycidas. The sequence goes on along the minus strand of OZ010574.1, from coordinate 60,008,046 downwards.
TTTCTCAAACATAGCTCGGTCTGGTCAAGGTCAACTAGAGAAGATGTGGGTAAGAAGTTATTTTGCCAGTCTTACAAATGAAGTGCACTTGCTTTCATTATACTGCCATTAACATATTTCCTATCAACAAAAGTGTACCCACCTCCCCACAACAGATCAATGGGAAAAATGGCCATCCACCGACTGAATCCTTTAGGTTTTAACGAAGAAATCTGTAGATTGGCCCTATAGATTGGTGCTACATAAACTATTTTTCTAGTCTCTTTAGCGATAGATCGTATACACGAGTTTGGCTTGAGGCCTGGAGTGTACTTCAGTACCAATAGATGTTCCAGAAAAAGTGTTTCATAGAGAATACCACCCTTCATCAGTACCGGAGAAAAAATTAGGGTCTGCTCTCTGATTTTTTGTTGTTGTTGAGTGCTTATGCGCGGACGTCTAGTACACTATTTTGACTCAAAGGTTGTTTCACCTTTAATTCTTTTTGAACTTTTGAAAAACAAGATTGACCGACCTTGTTATGTGATCCGATATTGTACTGACGAAGATGTTTAACACTGATTCTTTTGTCACCGGTAATCACGCACTTTTCACCAAATAATCAGCTCATATGTAATACGAAAAATTGCTTGTATTTTTGCAATTGTCGATAATTTAAGTCAATGGAAATCAAACTGCAAAGTATTCCTGTTTTTCAGTAACTACGTATCGTATTAAAAAAAAAAGAAGAAAAGAACCGAGCTTGTCCGCGTACTTCAACAAAACTTTCGAACATAATAAATTATTGTAAACATTATATAATTGGCCCTGTTCTGGCATCTCATCTACAGTCGCTCTCTCACAGACGAACCGTCGCCTCTCTCTGTCTTTTTTACAAATACTTTCATGGCAATTGCTCCAAGGATCTACATTCGCTGGTTCCCAGACTTCATGAATTCAAGCGCCCTACGAGGCTGGCATCCCGCTCTCACCCTTTCACTGTCGAAACTACTAAATGTAGCCGTCTCGTCTCCTCCAATAGCTTCATGTCTCGCACCTCTCGCCTGTGGAACTCCTTTCCCTATTCCATTTTCCCTGAGAGCAATAATATTTAACTATTCAAATGTAATGTCACTCGACATCTCCAGTTGCCTTGATCTATCCACTACCCTTCTCCTCATCCTTTCTTCTATCACTCCTATCTGATCTTGCTCGAAATTTTCTGTAACCCCTTGCGTACTAGTGGCTTCCCGCCTTGCTTGGGGTGAAACGCTTCAAAAAAAAAAAAATAAATAAATAAATAAAAAAAAAAAAAAAAATAAACAGTGTGGGCATAGAAATCAACACTGCATATTGACAATCGGTCTCACGCCTTTACTTAATGATTGATTTTTTTTACGGTTACAAATATTTTGCAGGTTATATAAAATCAGGAAACATTTTTACATTGTAACAATTTTTTGCAGCTAATAATGATTTACTGATACAAATCATACTAATTAACCCATAGCTGGGGAAGAAGAGATGAATTTATACCTTTCTCAAAGGTATTTGCCCGTAATTAAATGTAACGAACCCAACTGGAATTGGAGCTCTATTTCCAATTGTTAAATATCCATTACACCACACATACATCCAAGCACCTGACATTCCCAAGTGATCACCCATTTATATACTGATCAGGTTCGACGTTGCTTAACTTCGGTTCTCACACCATCACCGAAGTTAAGCAACGTCGAGCCTGGTCTGTACCTAAATGGTTGACAACTTTGAAATATAAAATTCTGTAAGCTTGGGTGTGCAGGTGGTGTAACTGATAACGGTTTAGAATTGGAAATCGGAGAGTCGCGTTCCGATTCCAGTCAGGTTCGTTATCAATCAATCAATCCAAACCTCAAATGGAACTCGTATATACGTTCCATCGGTAACGATGCTGGTAAAAGGGTCAGTTTCTTGTACCACACCAGAAAGAGAACCTTTTCTGCTTGCCATCAGCGGGGCGGACGCTAGACACCCGAAGAGCAACACACGGCGCCTTCTTGTCCTCACACTTTCAACTGACTTTAAGTGGAGCGACTATATCGAATCAGTAGCTACATCTGCTGCAAGGAAAGTTAGATCACTGTTTACTTGTCAGAATCCATCTTGCACATTTACAAATCTACCAGTCGTTCTTGCATTGAATACTGCTGCCATATCTGGTCTGGTACCCCTGGTATTCATCTCGAGGTACTTGACAAAATCCAAAGAAGGTTCTGTAATGTAATGATTTGCAACTACTCTGACGAGCTTTTTTCCCTGGGGCCCGACTACATGAACTTAAGCATGCTACTAGATTGGCCTCCCACCCGTTTTCTGTTAAAATGGCTAAAAGCAACAGCTAATTCTACTTCAACAGTTTCATTTCTCGCACTTCCCGTCTGTGGAACTCACTTCCGTTTACTTGCTTTTCTGATAACTGTAATCTTCAAAAATTTAAATGTAACGTCAATCACCATCTTCTGTCTTCTTCAATCACGTTCATCTTTTGTCCTTTCCTCAATCGTCCCTATACTCATTCTTTTACCCTGCGTACTAGTGGCATTGTCGCCTTGCTTTGGGTGAAATAATTAGAATGAATGGTTCTGACTCAGATCAGATCAAAACTGGACTATTACTAACATATCGAGACTGGAGCAGCTCAAGTATCACATTCTAGTCTTGATAGAGTTCAAGCTTCTTTAACGGGTATTGTTGGTGATTAATTATCCAGATCTGAGAAAACGTTTCACATAGCTGATGTTTACACATATCCGAACAGGTTGCGCGCCATGCATGGCGTCCATATGAAGGTCTAGACTTGACGAGGCTATTTGGTAAAGTTCTTTGTGATTCTGTATCGTCAGTCTATAAGATCTGAGGAAGGTATTGTCTTCCTTAAGACCTAATGGATTCATTCACTTGAAGCCATTTTTAGTCCTTGATCTAAGAAAACGTTTGTATATAGGTGATAGCTTAGACGTTTCTAAACAAGTTGGACGCCATGAATGACATTTACAAGAATAGTGAAAGATGCCTTAAAATCTAAGCAATGGGATAGAGAATTTTCCGCTAGAAACAAGGAAAAGACAGCCAAAATACTATGTAATATTTAATCTCCTATATGACAGTGAATACAGTACGATTTCTTCACATATGAAGAGACTTGGCACGATATATTTGCTTCTACCGACGAATGGTAATCATATCCATATAACATAACTAGAATATGTCAGTAATGAGGTAGTCGCCACCCGCACGCCTTCTTGCATCGGGATCGACATCCCTTTCTCGCCTTGATGGCGTTGGCAGAGATGGCGGTGAAGGCCCAGCCTACTGTTGAAGAGTAGTCAAAGAGAGTTTGACGAGGCTATTCGCGTGAATTTGATTTTGGGGAACAAACTTTCACGACGAAGAAGCCCACACACTTGGCCAGAAGTGCTCAAAGGAGATTGGAACAGGCGAGATCTGTCAAACCTGCTTGCATCGGGCTGTCGGATGCTTGATCTGTCATGGTTAAACCAGCTCGACTGGCGCTGCCCTCTTCCGCCGGTTTGGTCATTGATATCGTGTTGATCTTTGTCTATTCCGCAGTTGGAGATCATCGGGATTTGGTCGCATTCATTCTGGTACTGGTTTCCTCGACCTTACCGCTACAGGAGTTGACACTCCAAACGGCCTCACTCTAGGGATCACTTGGACACGCAGACCCTTTGCCATGGCAAGGAACGGACATATATATTTTACACTGGATGTCGGAGTGAACAGTTCGTTAGCAAATGTATTAATTTAACTTATTTTTACTTTAATGACAATAAGAGAAACGAATCAATAAATGAGAAAAGAGTAAACTGTAAAAGTATAAAATTATCATTAAATATGTGAGAATATTTTTTGATATTGTTGTTGCTAAAATATTTGAGTGATAAATAATAAAGAAATTCCTACTGAACCAATAATTAAAAATAAAAAATTGTAAACAAAAGAAAATAAAAAAGTTATGTTCAATCAATAAATAAGAAAAGGCTAAAAGAATAAAATTATCGGTAAAATGTCATTAATCATGTTTGAATGATGAAAGATAGAAATCGATGATACTGAATCAATAGTCAGAGAAAAGCAAACGCTACGACTCGAAATGCATTTCCTACAATGACAAATAATGACGTTCTCCTACATAAAAAAACAAAACAAAAATGTTACGCTTAAATATTAATATAGAATTCATGATAAAACAGTGCATTAAATGTTCCTAATATAACAATTCCTCCGGATGACAGACTTTCTTAATAAAGTATATTTGCTAAAACACTTATTTCAAAAATTTAAACAATCGATGTATACCTCGACTTATCTTAGAAAAAAAAAAAAATTAAATATTGTGAATGCGTAATAACAAAATTATAATAAACAAAGAAAAATAGAATAGTAAATGGATAATTATCAAATAGACTTCCCTTTTAAAATCCATCGCTTTCTTTAGGCAATGAAAAAAGTCCGTTCATTCCGACATCAGTGTCTAATATCCAATACTAAGGAAGTCTTTGGTAAATTAAGAACTACAAAGAAACCTATCGTTGTACTCAGAGAATAATTGAAATGTGAAAGTGCAAAGAATAACGAAGAGGCCGCTCAGAAATTAAGCAAAGTATTAAGAGATAAGAAAATATTTTCAGATATAAAATAGAGCGCTGAACTGCTATATCTAACATGTAGGACAGTGGATAGTGGACGATTTCCTTACAGATGCAAGATGACAATATCATGCACAGGGCATGTGAGCAAATAGGAAGTGTTTTAGGACATTTATAGTTAAAAATAGAAAGAGACAGGTGACATTTCTCAGAGACGTTACGAGGAAAGAATGCCCAAAGAATTTAACACACACAGGACAAAGTGAAAGAAAAAGAAGCTGGGTAGAGGGGAAACAGTATTTGACAAGATCGTGTTAAGGAATGGGACAAAGAGAGATGATAAACAGTGAAAAACAACAAAAGACGGTATAGCTGTGGAGGGCCATGATCGTACGCGTCCTGAAGGGATACAGTGCATAAAAGAATAGATGATTAAAATTTCCGACTCTATATCTTCAAAGCGAAAGTCATTTCCTGAGCACTTAATGGCCTTTCTGATATTTATGAAGGCATACGAAACATTTCAAATACTCGTGGCTTTATTGGACGATAAAATGTCGCCGGGCTTTGGAAAACAGGATCGGGTAGGGTGAATAGCCATAAAGAAAAAGGTACACGGCCGTTGTTTTCTTTACAAAGCAAACGTCTTTGCTCGACGAGTCACGACCCGCAATTTTATGCTAATGACGGTTGCGCTGAAAACTGCATATTCGCTCACTCACACCCGCAGCGATAATGTCACAGGACGAAGATAAGTTTTAAGTAGAACATGTGTGTGGCTAGGAAACAGTTTCTAGTTAAGGAGGAAAAAAAGAAGATATATAGACAGAGACAGCCAGACTGATAGATAGATAGATAGATAGATAGATAGATAGATAGATAGATAGATATGAACAGGCTCTGATAGATAGATAGATAGATAGATAGATAGATAGATAGATAGATATAAATAAGGACTGAGATAGATAGATAGATAGATAGATAGATAGATATAAATAAGGACTGAGATAGATAGATAGATAGATAGATAGATAGATATGAACAGGCTGTGATAGATAGATAGATAGATAGATA
>OZ010574.1:59959841-59997341 GCA_963932145.1 Acanthosepion lycidas | reverse complement strand
ACCTCAACTTGCCAGGAAGTTACCCACACACTTGATTTCACTATCTATCTATCTATCTATCTATCTATCTATCTATCTATCTATCTATCTATCTATCTATCTACAATGTGGAACACTGTCTCTGCCTCAGTCCTACAGAATCCCAAATTGCTAGGAAATTACCCACACATTTGATATCACTATCTAGCTAGCTAGCTAGATAGATAGATAGACTAGCTAGCTAGTTAGATAGATAGACTAGCTAGCTAGTCTTTCATATCTATCTATCTATCTATCTATCTATCTATCTATCTATCTATCTATCTATCTATCTATCTTAATAGAAATCTTATAAGAAACTATACTCGCTCGGAAAAACTTCAGTATATTGATTTGCAAATAAATAAGCCAACACTAAAGGGAAAAAAAGGTATATAAAAAAGAAGAACCAAGAACATGTATGCTAACCGAAAATAAGTGTCCAGCATACGAGTCCAAGGCCCAAAGAAAAAAAAACCCGATGCGAGTACCCAAAACAACTAAATAAACTGCTCAATACAATGAGTAGAGCAGACCTAGTTAAACCTAGAGAGCCAGACAAACATACCAAGGTTTCACCTAAGCGGATCTGACGACCCGCTTAGCTGAAACCTTGGTAGGTTTGTCTGGCTCTCTAGATTTAACTCTATCTATCTATCTATCTATCTATCTATCTGCAACGTGGATCACAGGCTTTCTATAGAATCCCCCACCTAGCTTCAGTGATGCCTGTCCCTTCTGGTCTTGTTTGAATTGCCCCCAAACAGCTGTTGGTCACTGTATAGCCAATCTTCAGAAATGAAGATATGCAACCGATGATGATCCCAACTGCCAATTCGGCCAATTACAAACAATGGAGCATTTTCTAGTTTGCCCCAATCATAAAAATTCATGCACACTCAACGACCTTGGAACCTTAACACGCCAGGCAAGGCTCTATATGTAATACTGGATGGTTGTAGCGAATCGATAAGAAGAAAAAGAGTTGGTAGAAAAGAAGAGCTCTTTATTCCAGGAAAAAAGGATATTTTTATTTCTAGAAAAGTTCGATTATATCATTGTAAAAAAAATAAATAAATTTTTACTTAATAGAAAAGAAGTATTCTTTACCCCTGGGAAAAAAGGATTTTTTTTTTATTTCTAGAAAAGATGGATTATTGTGAAGGAAAATACATTTCTACTAGGTAGAAAAGAAGAATTATTTATTCCTGGAAAAATGATTATTTTTTATTTCTGGAAAAGAAATGTTATTCACTTCTATAAATTAAGGATTTTTTTTTATTCCCGGGAAAGAAACTCTTTTTATTCTTGTAAAATGTCATTTTTTATTTCTGGAAAATTTTTTTTTTTTATTGTAAAAGAATTTTTTTTTACTTATTAGAAAAAGAAAACTCATTATTCCAGAAAAAGAAAGATGTTTATACCTGAAAAAAGAAGACTTTTTTTATTCTTGAAAAAAAGATATTTTAGTTTTTGAAATTTTTTTTTTCAGGATATGACATTTTTTATTCCTGGAAAAGAAGGATATTTATTCGATTTTACTCCATACATTTCAGTTTGAAAGGGAAGGAAATAATTCCTGTTAGAAAGTTTATCTGCTCTCTCTCATCTTCTTTCTTGATTCACAAACCCCATTTCTTTGCACGGTCAGTGCTTATAGGCTTGTTTTTATATTAAAAAATATTGACAGGTGATTTGACTGAATCTGTGGAGAAAGTACACATGTCGCGTAGCAAGAGTTGGGAATGCGCCACTATCATGCCGCAAGTATTTCGATATTCTGATATGGTTTTCGAGTCTGACTGATGAACAAAAGGTTGAATAAAGCGTTTAGCCGTTAGGGGCGAGATATCGCAAGTTTAACGCCCTAGTGAGAATTTCGAACATTTACTTTTGACCATAAGTGAAGTCAACTTCAAAATACAGAGCAAGAGGCTCAGACTGAGAGAAAGTTATTGGATGAAGATAAACTACTTTTTTAGACGAAGATAACAAGACAAAGAAAATTATCTATAAAACTGACCAACCCGTGAAAAAGCACACAGAGAGACAAAGCGGGCCTCGGGGAACGACGGACAGGGAAGACACCCATTAGACTGTTTACCTTCATTAGAAAAAAAAAACATCTTACTGTAGCAATATCAGTCAGCTGAGGACTTGTTAAATTGAAAACAGCAGAACCTGTCTCAAAAATGGATTCGGAACATGGTTGTCAGTATCGTGAAGTGGGCTGCACGAGCGGCCCAGACAAAGAGAAGTAGCTGGATGAAGATAAATTTTTTCTTCTTTTTTAGACCAAACGACATGACAACGAACCATGCTAGCTATAAAACTGACCAGTACCACGAAATGACACACAGAGAAACGAGGCGGACATCGGAGAACGACGAATAGGGAAGACACCTGTTAGGCTGTTCGCCTCCTTCCACTATCTAAGTTTCATCTCAAATTCCCTATAGCAGTAGGTTGCAATCCAAGAATAAAATCTGGTTTACTGTTAGAAATTGTTTTGGTTTTTTCACTCGTCAGTAATGATCTGACTGAAGGGTAATTTTTAAACCACAAACGTTTGACTGGAAGAAGGTGCACCCTGTCAAAGGACCTGGTGTCTGGTATGAGTTGAAACGCATCAGTAGCCGATTTTCCCTACAGATGAAGAAGAAACATGAAGTGACTGAGATGCGTTCTACAAAAGATGAGAATATCATGGACAAAACACGTGAGTAAGGAAGAAGTTCTATAGATATTTGGTAACTAGAAAAAAGGAAAATAGCGACTGACATTGCATTTAAATTTTTGAAGATCATAGTTGACTGGGAAGCAAGAAGCCGGAAGAGAGTTCCATAAGCAAGAAGTGCAAAAGAAGAAACTGTCAGCATAGAAATTACGTTCATTTCAACTGTAAAATGACGAGACCTTGTCGCCAATCTAATAGTGTGTTTACATTCATAAAGTCTAGGTACCATAGAAGAAAGTGATAGTTATTTTGTAAAAAAATACAAAAGCCCAAAAGGGGAGATGGGTAAGGCTGGACTTCTTCTGTCTTAACATTAAACTTAGCTAGCCACAATCACTGACCCAAACATACCACAATATTCCTTACACCAAAACAACACATCCTTACTTATTATTCTTACTACATTCACCATAATACCTATGAATCTCTATGAAGCCCTAACTAGTCCACATAGTAGAGGAAAGTACATCAGAACAATTACCATGAAAGTATTTATACAAAAGACACAGGGAGGATAATATACGGCGGTGGGAAAATGGTTGAAGCAGATATTCCAGGTCAGGTCGAATAACATTGCAGATTCTTCTTTAGATTTTATTAAGAATTTCTAATTGCATAGCAATAGCGCCAAACTAGATGTGGCAGAAATATCCAAAGCAAGGACGAATGATAGACTTGTAAATATGCAAGATAGGTTCTGGTGAGAAAACTTGTCTAGCACGACTGAACCAGCAAAATATTAATTGAAAACATTGGCAACGTAAGAAAAAATAATAATTTTAAGAATGTCTTACAAAGAGATGTGAGAAAAATGAAAAATATAATAAATAGGAAAAACAAAACAAAAAAAAAACTTGTGTTACCAATGTAAGGAGATAAAAGACGAAGGCTATTAAGAACATTGGCTCAAGGCTACCTTTATGTAAACACACTTCCAAACGGATGTGTAAATTGGACGAAAAAATAAGTTCAGTAAACTGTTTTACCAACAATCAATTTTAGTGATGAATATAGAGCTACATTGGTTGGATATGAGGGCTGGCCTTGATTGGTTGGGTTTTCTTGACTTTGTTTAGCGGCATATCAACACCTCTATGCGTTATTTAATGCCGAAATCTAAATATCTTGTACGCAATTTTATGTTTACAACTCCAGTTATTTTGTACATAATTGTATACTTTCAGAGTAAACGCATGTTTAATAGAAATATAGTTTATAGATATATAGTTTGTAGATGATCTACTGAAGGTGTTATATGTTTTAGTATAAAGCTATTTCTTTAAGGTGGGACTTTATGTTGACGGTTTCAGTATTTTCAAATAGGTTTCTCATGGTAGTTGCCTTGTGGTATGCCTTGTCTGACAGGTGCTAAAAGAGAACATTTAATTAATATGTGCTCCTCCGTGAGTGCTCGGCCTAGTAACGATCAGAGCGGAGTGTTGCCTATCACATGAGCGCTTATACACCAGTTTTATGGACTGCTAAGCTACCAGGTTTCTGCCCTCGGGCATTACAGGTCGCCACCCACGGCAAATATATGGCTTCTTTGTCGTAGTTTTTCCCTCTCTGCAGGGGTCGGGCGTATTCTACAGCCCTAGTTGACAATGCGAGAACAGGCTTGAGGTAAGGCCTTTATGTAAAGAGCCAATCACTATGGATTAAAAGACAACAGGAGAAATCATGGCGTCAAGATAAATAAAGAGAATTATTACGTATTCTATCTTCATCCGATGTCCAGCACCCGCGCTGACCAAAAGAATACACCGTCCTCAGCCCCATCAAAAGATCCATTAAGTCGTAAAAGCGGTCATGGCTCTTTGCAACTTCCCATGCTTTGTAGGTATTAACAATGTTTGTCATTTTACTATTCTACCGCTCCCTGTTCCGCCGTCTATTTGCTTAAGCGCGTTAGGTAGATGGTTATGGCTCTTCACAACTTCCTATCCTTTGTAGTCCTCCGCAATGATTGACTTTTTACTATCCCACCAGCTCCCTGTTCTGCCGTCCATTTACACAAGCTGGTTAGGTAGATGATCATGGCTCTTCACAACTTCCTATCCTTTGTAGTTCTCCGCAATGTTTGGCTTTTTACTGTCCCACCCGCTCCCTGTTCTGCCGTCCATTTACACAAGCTCGTAAGGTAGATGATCATGGCTCTTCACAACTTCCTATCCGTTGTAGTCCTCCGGGATGATTGACTTTTTACTATCCCACCGCTCCCTGATCTGCAGTCCATTTACACAAGCTCGTTAGGTAGATGGTCATGGCTCTTTACAACTTCCTATCCTTTGTAGTTCTCCGCAATGTTTGAATTTCACTATCTCCCCCGCTCCCTGTTTTAGCCATACATTTACACAAGCTCGTAAGGTAGATGATCATGGCTCTTCACAACTTCTTATCCATTGTAGTTCTCCGCAATGTTTGGCTTTTTACTATCCCTCCCGCTCCCTGTTCTGCCGTCCATTTACACAAGCTAGTAAGGTAGATGGTCATGGCTCTTCACAACTTCTTATCCTTTGTAATTCTCCGCAATGGTTGACTTTTTACTATCACATCCGCTCCCTGTTCTGCCGTCCATTTACACAAGCTCGTTATGTAGATGATCATGGCTCTTCATAACTTCCTAACCTTTGTAGTTCTCTGCAATATTTGACTTTTTACTATCCCACCCGGTCCCTGTTCTGTCGTCTATTTACACAAGCTCGTTAGGTAGATGATCATGGCTCTTCACAACTTCCTATCCTTTGTAGTTCTCCGCAATGTTTGGCTTTTTACTATCCCTCCCGCTCCCTGTTCTGCCGTCCATTTACACAAGCTAGTAAGGTAGATGGTCATGGCTCTTCACAACTTCTTATCCTTTGTAGTTCTCCGCAATGATTGACTTTTTACTATCCCACCCGCTCCCTGTTCTGCCGTCCATTTACACAAGCTCGTTAGGTAGATGATCATGGCTCTTCATAACTTCCTAACCTTTGTAGTTCTCTGCAATATTTGACTTTTTACTATCCCACCCGGTCCCTGTTCTGTCGTCTATTTACACAAGCTCGTAAGGTAGATGGTCATGGCTCTTTACAACTTCCTATCCTTTGTAGTTCTCCGCAATGTTTGAATTTTACTATCTCCCCCGCTCCCTGTTTTGCCATACATTTACACAAGCTCGTAAGGTAGATGGTCATGGCTCTTCACAACTTCTTATCCATTGTAGTTCTCCGCAATGTTTCACTTTTTACTATCTCACCCACTCCCTGTTCTGCCGACCATTTACACAAGCTAGTAAGGTAGATGATCATGGCTCTTCACAACTTCCTATCCTTTGTAATTCTCCGCAATGATTGACTTTTTACTATCCCACCCGCTCCCTGTTCTGCCGTCCATTTACACAAGCTCGTTAGGTAGATGATCATGGCTCTTCATAACTTCCTAACCTTTGTAGTTCTCTGCAATATTTGACTTTTTACTATCCCACCCGGTCCCTGTTCTGTCGTCTATTTACACAAGCTCGTAAGGTATATGGTCATGGCTCTTTACAACTTCCTATCCTTTGTAGTTCTCCGCAATGTTTGAATTTTACTATCTCCCCCGCTCCCTGTTTTGCCATACATTTACACAAGCTCGTAAGGTAGATGGTCATGGCTCTTCACAACTTCTTATCCATTGTAGTTCTCCGCAATGTTTCACTTTTTACTATCTCACCCACTCCCTGTTCTGCCGACCATTTACACAAGCTAGTAAGGTAGATGATCATGGCTCTTCACAACTTCCTATCCTTTGTAATTCTCCGCAATGATTGACTTTTTACTATCCCACCCGCTCCCTGTTCTGCCGTCCATTTACACAAGCTCGTTAGGTAGATGATCATGGCTCTTCACAACTTCCTAACCTTTGTAGTTCTCTGCAATATTTGACTTTTTACTATCCCACCCGGTCCCTGTTCTGTCGTCTATTTACACAAGCTCGTAAGGTAGATGGTCATGGCTCTTTACAACTTCCTATCCTTTGTAGTTCTCCGCAATGTTTGAATTTTACTATCTCCCCCGCTCCCTGTTTTGCCATACATTTACACAAGCTCGTAAGGTAGATGGTCATGGCTCTTCACAACTTCTTATCCATTGTAGTTCTCCGCAATGTTTCACTTTTTACTATCTCACCCACTCCCTGTTCTGCCGACCATTTACACAAGCTAGTAAGGTAGATGATCATGGCTCTTCACAACTTCCTATCCTTTGTAATTCTCCGCAATGATTGACTTTTTACTATCCCACCCGCTCCCTGTTCTGCCGTCCATTTACACAAGCTCGTTAGGTAGATGATCATGGCTCTTCACAACTTCCCATCCTTTGTAGTTCTCCGCAATGATTGACTTTTTACTATCCCTCCCGCTCCCTGTTCTGCCGTCTATTTACACAAGCTCGTTAGGTAGATGATCACGGCTCTTCACAACTTCCTAACCTTTGTAGTTCTCCGCAATATTTGACTTTTTACTATCCCACCCGGTCCCTGTTCTGTCGTCCATTTACACAAGCTCGTTAGGTAGATGATCATGGCTCTTCACAACTTCCTATCCTTTGTAGTTCTCCGCAATGTTTGACTTTTTACTATCCCATCCGCTCCCTGTTCTGCCGTTCATTTACACAAGCTCGTAAGGTAGATGGTCATGGCTCTTTACAACTTCCTATCCTTTGTAGTTCTCCGCAATGTTTGAATTTCACTATCTCCCCCGCTCCCTGTTTTCCCATACATTTACACAAGCTCGTAACGTAGATGATCATGGCTCTTCACAACTTCTTATCCATTGTAGTTCTCCGCAATGTTTCACTTTTTACTATCTCACCCACTCCCTGTTCTGCCGACCATTTACACAAGCTCGTAAGGTAGATGATCATGGCTCTTCACAACTTCCTATCCTTTGTGGTTCTCCGCAATGATTGACTTTTTACTATCCCTCCCGCTCCCTGTTCTGCCGTCTATTTACACAAGCTCGTTAGGTAGATGATCATGGCTCTTCACAACTTCCTATCCTTTGTAGTTCTCCGCAATGTTTGGCTTTTTACTGTCCCATCCGCTCCCTGTTCTGCCGTCCATTTACACAAGCTCGTAAGGTAGATGGTCATGACTCTTCACAACTTCCTATCCTTTGTAGTTCTCCGCTATGTTTGGCTTTTTACTGTCCCATCCGCTCCCTGTTCTGCCATCCATTTACACAAGCTCGTAAGGTAGATGGTCATGGCTCTTCACAACTTCTTATCCATTGTAGTTCTCCGCAATGTTTCACTTTTTACTATCTCACCCGCTCCCTGTTCTGCCGTCCATTTACACAAGCTCGTAAGGTAGATGGTCATGGCTCTTCACATCTTCTTATCCTTTGTAGTTCTCCGCAATGATTGACTTTTTACTATCGCATCCGCTCCCTGTTCTGCCGTCCATTATACACAAGCTCGTAAGGTAGATGGTCATGGCTCTTTACAACTTCCTATCCTTTGTAGTTCTCCGCAATGTTTGAATTTTACTATCCCCCCGCTCCCTGTTCTGCCGACCATTTACACAATCTCGTATGGTAGATGATCATGGCTCTTCACAACTTCCTATCCTTTGTAGTCCTCCGAAATGATTGACTTTTTACTATCCCGCCCGCTCCCTGTTCTGCCGTCCATTTACACAAGCTCGTAAGGTAGATGGTCATGGCTCTTCACAACTTCCTATTCTTTGTAGTTCTCCGCAATGATTGACTTTTTACTATCCCTCCCGCTGCCTGTTCTGCCGTACATTTACACAAGCTCGTTAGGTAGATGATCATGGCTCTTCACAACTTCCTATCCTTTGTAGTTCTCCGCAATGTTTGGCTTTTTACTGTCCCATCCGCTCCATGTTCTACCGTCCATTTACACAAGCTCGTAAGGTAGATGGTCATGGCTACTTCACAACTTCCCATCCTTTGTAGTTCTCCGCAATGATTGACTTTTTACTATCCCACCCGCTCCCTGTTCTGCCGTCCATTTAACACAAGCTCGTTAGGTAGATGATCATGGCTCTTCACAACTTCCTATCCTTTGTAGTTCTCCGCAATGTTTGGCTTTTTACTGTCCCATCCGCTCCCTGTTCTGCCGTCCATTTACACAAGCTCGTAAGGTAGATGGTCATGGCTCTTCACAACTTCTTATCCATTGTAGTTCTCTGCAATGTATCTCTTTTTACTATCTCACCCCCTCCCTGTTCTGCCGACCATTTACACACGCTCGTAAGGTAGATGGTCATGGCTCTTCACAACTTCTTATCCTTTGTAGTTCTCCGCAATGATTGACTTTTTACTATCCCATCCGCTCCCTGTTCTGCCGTCCATTTACACAAGCTCGTTAGGTAGATGATCATGGCTCTTCACAACTTCCTATCCTTTGTAGTCCTCCGCAATGATTGACTTTTTACTATCCCTCCCGCTCCCTGTTCCATCGTCGATTTACAAAAGCTCGTAAGGTAGATGGTCATGGCTCTTCACAACTTCCTATCCTTTGTAGTTCTCCGCAATGTTTGAATTTTACTATCCCACCCGCTCCCTGTTCTGTCGTCCATTTACACAAGCTCGTAAGGTAGATGAGCATGGTTCTTCACAACTTCCTATTCTTTGTATTTCTCCGCAATTTTTGATTTTTACTATCCCTCCCTCTCCTTGTTATGTCGCCCATTTATACAAGTTCGTTAGGTAGATGATCATGGCTGTCCACAACTCGGTGTCTCTATCTCCTTAAAACTTCATGTTGCTTACATATTCACTCCATATCATTCTCATCTTCCTTCTGTGGAACTGAACCTCTGTTGCCCAAAACATATCCTTAAATCTGTGACATTCACAATATTTACTGTCATATAAGAGGACTGATATTACATGAGAGTTCATCACTCTATTTTTTTTCCTCGCGAAACGCTTTTAATTCTTAACATTTTGTTTCTTTTTTAGAAGGTATCATTCATTATTACCAACACGCCTCCGGATTTCTGAGTCACACTTCCCCTCTGTGAAAGCACCTCTAAAATCGTCTCCAATTCGTCTGTCGCATCTTGGAGTGTTTCTCCTGCAAATAACAATATATTCTATCTTACAGTTTTTTTTGCTTAGTCCTTTAATTTGTCTCAGAGTTCCTACTGTTTTTTTTTCTGTTTGCCTTCAATACGATGTTATCTGCTAATCTTATGTTGTTACGTTTGTGACCATCAATAATAAATCCTGATACGACTTCTATTTCCGTGTGTTCTTGAAGGATTTATTTAAAATGGACAGCAAAGCGATGCTAAGTAAAAGTTTACAGACTCAAATATAAACGACCAATATTTACCTATTCCTTAACCAAATAAATGCTTATAGACTGAAGAAATTAATGTATCGACACATGCGCACTGGAAGATATGCAAGAAGCACAAAATCGAAACCACTGAGAGATGGTATGAGCACCAACCTGTCCAGTTACCGAAAATAACGATGTAGCTATCCTCTGGGATTTGCTAATTCAAACTGACAGGGAAATAAAACTTTATATTATCATAAAAGACAAAAAATTCAGGAAGTGTATGCTTATTGACATAGCAGTAGAAACACATTCATAAAATTATCGAGAAATTGTCCAAGTACAAGGACCTGAAGATCGAGATTAACGGGATGTGGGGAATGAAGACTGAGACTGTACCAATAATAATTAGAGTACTGGGCCTCGCGAGAAAAGGAATGGACAGTTTTAATAACAGTGTCTCAGGTAACATCAACATATAAGTTGCTCAGAAGATCACCCTACTAGGAATATCCCACATACTAAGAAAAGGGCTATCAATTAAATGACGATTCTTCATATACAAATTTACTTGGAAAAATCCAGACCATCAGTTGGAGATCCCATGCAACGCTTAACACAATTTACGGAGAACTGAGACGAATCTCTCTTAAACTCAAACAAAAACGATTACAGTCTGCCGGCCACTACCACAGAATGGATAGGGAAATAATCCCATCCTTACTCCTATGGCATCCTCTGGAAATTTGACTTTCGCAGACACCGTAGCTCGGGACTCAGGATTTGACATTGGGGGTCTAGGGACAGCAATACAGGATCGAACAGTGTGGAAAAGGATTGTTTATGGAGTTCCGACCAACCATAGGATTCAAATCAGGAAACATAACCTACCAAATAATAATAATAATAATAATAATAATAATAATAATGATAATAATTATAATAATAGTAAACTATCAAAGTACAAGGACATTGAAGTGGAAATTTAAAAAAAATTATAATCCCTTCTTGGATCATTACCTGATGCCTAGATTAAGGCAAGGGAGTTAATACATATATTTTCTTGACACATATTTTTATGATAAAATCATTATCAATATATACAGCATTTGCATTCACTTCACATTGGTAATACGCTCCCCAATAGAGGAACAGTTGTTTGAATATCTTATAACAGGGGATTATTACAATGACAATAATAATAACAACAACAATAATAACAATAACAACAGTAACGATAACAACAACAATAATGAGAAGAAACAATAATAACAATAATAAGAAGAACAATAAGAACAATAATAATATTAACAACAATAATAATAAAAATAAAAACAATAATAACAACAATAAGAAGAACAATAATAACAATAATAATAACAACAATTAGAATAAAAATAACAGCGATAATCATAACAACAATAATAATAATAACAATAATAATAAGAACAATAATAACAATAATGATAATAATAACAATATAAGAATAAGTCAAAGGTAATCGCTCAGAGATCGTGATTAAAGATGCAGATTGTAATGTATCTTTGAAAATCGTCAAAAATTTACCAAGGTACAAGGACGTTGAAGTGGAAATCTCAAAAAATGTGTTACATAAGGACATCAATAATTCCAGTTGCAGTTGGAAATCTCGGATTGATTGGAAAAGTTTCCTGGAGACTGATTGACGGGATTCCTGGTAGTCCATACCTTAAAGAAATAGAAAACATTCTTCTCATAAGTGCTGCTCACACCTTACTAACGACTTTATCTATGTAATATGTGCGTGATCTTAATTTGGTTTTTTAAAAAATGTTCAGTAGAAGATGCCATGAAGCCATTTCTGACCTTAGGTCTCTGGTTAAGACCCGTTAGGAAACATGTATACAACAGAAATCAAAGGAAATAATAATAACAACAACAACAATAAGAAGAACAATAACAACAACAATAATAATGATAAAATAATATTGATAATAATAGCACTAATAACAAAAATAATAATTGTAATGACAAAAGTACGCAGGTGTAAGCTTCAAGAAAGCTTTATTTAACTGAGAATACTCAGTTCGCGTGTAGTGTCCTTTTATAGTCCCAGTAAACAGAAATAGCTCTCTCAAAGAGGAGAGTAACAAAACAAGGAGGACCACGCTTGATTATTCATAACAATAATATCAACAATAATAATAACAATAATAACAATATCAATAATAATAACAATAATGATAATATCAACAATAATAATAATAATATCAACAATAATAATAACAATAACAATAATAACAATAACAATAATAATATCAACAATAATGATAATAATAACAATAACAATAATAATAATATCAACAAGAATAATAACAATAATAATAATAACAACAATAAGAAGAACAATAATAATAAGAGCTATTATAACAACAACAACAACAACAACAATAATAATAATAATAGGAATAACAATAAAATAATTGATTATTATCACTCGAATTGGCGTCGAAATGAATTTGCCTTCAACTTTTAGTCAGAGACAATTATTTGTAAATTCGCCATTTGTAAATGTAAGCTAATTGAACTTTCATACAATTAATTTGAAATTCCGTTTATCTTTTTCTTTTTTCCTTTTTTATATAAATTTTTGTTTTAAATGTGATACGTCCAAACTTAATTCCCTTCTCGTATTTTATCTGGAAATGGATATTTCGACTTATACTAAGTTAAAACTTAATAATTATAGTTAATACCATTGTCATTTCCCTAAGTAACTTGCTGTTCAGGTACTAAATGAAGACGCAACCAATACTAGACGCCTAAAAGCAACTTCTGAGTCTCATGGCTGGATAAGCTCTTTAGTTTTGGCCGATAGTCCTCCTGGGGGTGGTATCTTGAACAAAATTATACCTTGACGCATAAGGATAAAACGCAAAAAAATTATCAATATTTGCAAACAAAAACTCATATCGGCTCAGCCGTCACCCGGGTCAACAGGGGACAGAGGAACCAGTCTGGGGTAGAAAAATCTCGCTAGAACAAACTTCCATCAACAATTAGACACCTGGTCACCAAAACCGGATTAACTTCAACCTTGGGCCTGGTGACTTAAGTCCAACTCAATTAATAGAAAGAAAGCGAACGAAATTGAACCGTGAAGAGTAATAAACAAATAATGACATTCTTTTTTCACTGCACTCGAAAATCCACAACGTAACGGATCAGAAATACCAAATATGGAGAGATATGATAATAAATAAATAATAAATAAAGATATAAGACAAGACACGAATATGCTTGCCAAGGTTCGCAGGAACATCATGCGAAATAAAAGACTCTCAAATACAGAAATAGATACAATAAAACGAAATATCAGACAAAGAACAATCGGACATAATGCAAACAAAATTGAGGCAAGCGTGGATTTAAATAATATGACAGAAGATGAGCTAATAAAATAAAATAAAATAAATGAGATACAAAATAATAAACTCACAGGAAATAAAAGTGAAGAATCTAGCTGCGATATAAACAATTGCACTTATTCAGATTCTGTCACTGAGGAAGATGAATCAAACGACATTAGTGCATAATTCCTTGAAAACAACAGAGGTGGAATCACTGATGCGAAAAACCCACATCCTTCAAATGATCAGCAAAGTAACTCGCACACAAAAGTAAAAAAGAGACCGGCTACCAAAATTTCATACGACAAAGTTCAATCAACACATAACGCTGAATTGTAAACATTGTTAACGGACAGACCACAAAAAAAAAAAAAAACATCACAGAAGTAAATAATTTCATATATGCAACAGTTTTGGCAGCCATTGTAAAACTTAATATCAAGATAAATAAAAGATTAAACAACAAACAAAGAAATAATAATAATAATAATAATAATAATAATAATAATAATAATAATAATGAAAAAACAAATAAGAGCCTATCTCGACCAAAATATGCTTCCCAATGTCCGATGGCGCATCATATGAAACAAGAGAATCTCAAATACAGAAATAGATACGATAAAATTAAATGTAAGGCAAAGTAAAATCGGACATAATCCAAACAAAATTGAGGCAAGAGTGGATACAAATAATATGACAGAAGATGAGAAGCAGACTAAAATACATGAGATACGAAATAATAAACTCTCAGGAAATAAAACCGCGGCATAAACAATTACACTGATTCAGATTCTGTCACTGATGAAGATGAATCAAACGACATTAGAGCAGAATACCTTGAAAACAACAGAGGTGAAATCACCGAAGCGCAAAACCACATCATTGAAATAATTAGCAAACTCGTTCGCAAATGTCAGAAAGAGACCCGCTTCCAAAAATTCATATGACGAAGTTCAATAAAGATACTTTGCAAACATATAACTCGGCATTGTAAACATTGTGAAAGGAGAGATCACTGGGTAGACATCATAGAAGTTAATAATATCATATATGCAACAGCTTTAGCAGCTACTGGAAAATTTAATGTCAAAAGAAAGAAATTGTTAAACGGACAAAATGATCTTGCTTGGAAGGCACAATTAAAGCGAGAAACTGAAAAAAAATCAGATGTGAATTATCGATACTAGATGAGATTTCATGAAATTCAAATGTTTCCCCACAAAACGCAGGAAGATCAAGCGGAAATATAAAATGAAAGCAGTAAATGAATTTCCACCAATCAGGGAAATACTTAAACAAGAAAATGCAATTAAAGGCACAGAGAACAAGATAATATGAAAAGCGTTGTAGGTTGCATCGACGAAATAAGTTATTCCAAAGGGACCTCAAGAAGTTTTACAGGGAAATTGGAAAAGCAGTTATAGAATAGAAAAAGAAGTGCAAAGATTTTGGGAGAATATTTGGAGCAACGCAAAGGAATATAATTCCAATGCAGAAGCTGATCAAACTAGATCATGAAAGAATGAAGAATAAACATGTACAAGAATGGAAAAATATAACCAAGAATAATTTTAGGCAAGCTCTAACAAAATCACCAAGATGGAAATTCCCAGGGAATTTAGCCAACTTTTTGCCCTATCATCGATCCATAGAATCCTTGCACAAACTTTATCAATGATAATTAAAAACCCCAATAAAATTCTAAAATGGCTCACTGAAGGTATTACATATCTCCTACCAAAAACGGTTGTAATAGATAATCTTAATAATTACAGGCCAATAACATGTCTGCCCACCACATATAAATTGCTCACGTCCATCCTGACAAGCTGTAATTACTCTTTTCTCGCTGAAAACAACATTCTTGTCATGAAACAGAAGGGATGCCGGAGAAGTTCATATAGTTGCAAAGATCAACTATTAATAAAGAAAATAATCCTGGAAAATTACTGGAAAAGAGGTAGAAATTCCAGCACAGCATGAATAGATTACCGTAAGGCCTTTGATAAAGCCTTTGATAGTTTGCCACCATCTTGGATCCTTAAGACTTTGGAAATGTACAAGGTCTCCTCGGTGATAGTAAATTTCCTTAAACACATCATGGGAATGCGGAAAATCACATTATGCCTAAATCACACCAAAGGCACTGCCAGTTCCACCAGCCTGAATATCCGATGAGAAATCTTTCAAGGAGACTACCTGTCGCCTCTTCTGTTCTGTCTGTCCTTAATACCCCTTTCGCATGAACTAAACACTACTAGCTATGGATACAAAGTATTTAATCGCCCACCCTATATGGATGAGTTCAAATTTTTGCAAAGACGACAATGAGTTGAAGGGTTTCCTCAATACTGTAAAATATTTCAGGGATGACATCGCTATGGATTTCGGATTAGGACAATGTGCAAAAGTAACACTGAAGAAATGAAGAATTACAGAAACGCAATCAATAGATCTAGATTTTGTTACAAAGATTAGGGAAGTGGAGCAAGACGAAGTCTATAAATACATAGGAATCAGCAATGGAGATAGAATCCAGGATACCTAAATGAAGGAGAAAGTAAGAAAAGACTACTATAGTCGCGTGCATCTGGTGTTAAATACCGAGTTGAATTCACAAAACAGAATATCAGCCATAAACACCTTGGCTCTTCCCGTAGTGCAATACAGTTAAACTGGACCATAACTGACACTAGGCGAATGAACGCCAGAAAGAGAAAGCTTCTTACTTGCCATCGTATGCATCATGCCAAGGCTCATGCTGATCGTCTGTATGTGCTCAGATCCGAAGGAGGCAGAGGATTAGTTCAACTAGAACTGTCTTACAAAATCACAACAATCGGTCTTCAAAGATACACCTGGAAATTACAGAAGACTGGATGATGATCTGTGTCAAAGAACATGAAAGAAATAAGAAACTTTATTCAGTAAAAAAGTAAGTCAAATTCAAAATGGAATTTAAAGAGGGTGAAGAGGTGCAAGTAAACATCTACTATAGCTGCAAAGAACAAAAAAATGAAAGCAAATGTAATGAACCAAAGGAAGCATGATCAATACTCTGCTCTTACCAAACAAGCTGACAAGCCCCATACCCATCAGTGATTACGTGCCCAACTTTGGCACCCACATCTGTGGCGACGAGGATTCTAGAAACGCACTCACAGCGAAACCTAAATACCTTACCAATCCCACATCTGGGTCGACGAAGAATTCTAGAAACGCATTCACGTCGAAAAACCGCAATACCTTGCCAGTCTCACAACAGTGGCGACAGAGAGATTCGATAATTTCGTTCTCACCATATCAATAGCGACAGTACTCGAAAAATACACAGAAACTCCAAGCGTTCCCACAGCAGTGTTGAACGTGAAATTAAGCTGGTATTAATACATTAGCGATTTAAAAGCTAAACACCCAGCGTCTACATATATTCCAATACCAAACGCCATTGACAAACTAGCGATTCGACATCTACGGAATATTAAAGTCTGTCCAATACGAGAACGATTTCTACACACACACACACACACACACACAGAAAAAAAAACAGTTGTTCGTAAAAAAGCTGACAACACAAGATCAAGTACTACCATTGTATTCAAGGTTTCGGAAAAAACTATCGAAAAATTTTTTATGTTGAGTTGAACTCCGGCATAAAATTATTCTCCCCTCAAATTCACTGAGGTGAGTTTTCTCTTCTTTTTGTACCTCTATAAATATATATATATATATATATGTGTGGTGAAAAATTATTCAATTACGTTAAAATTAACGGAACCACGGGAAAAAAAATGCTAAACACACATAATTAGTTTAGTTTAACTATCGTCTGTCCATATTTTTTTCCTGTAAAAGGAAAAAAAAGGAACAAAAATCTATCCAAGATTTTTTTGTGTACCTCCTCTTAGTACACGTGTTTCAAAGCAACAAAAAAAAAGCGCTGTCATTTTTAAATATGGAAGATTTGCAAAAAGTAGTTGCCCAAATGTTAAAACTAAATTTGGACCAGCAACAAAAATCAGAAGAAAGACAACAACAACTATTTTTGGATTTACATAAACAGCAAATGGAATTCCAAAAAATTACGCTTAAGAATGCTGAACTACAACAGAAACAACCTAAAGAATTACTCGTAAATGCATTAAAAGGCTCAAACTCTGAAAAAGATACAATATTCTCCCAGAGTATAATCTACAATTCAATGGAAACATTTGAATACGTACCAGAGGAAGACAAAACGTTCCAGGCTTTTTACAGGCGCTACGAAGATATTTTCAACGTAGACTGTGAACAATGGCACAGTAAAAAAAAAAAAAAGGTACGTCTACTATTGAGAAAACTGGGAACTACAGAACATAGTAGGTTCGTAGACTTCATACTACCCAAGAAAACGACTGACTTGGATTTTTCAGAGACGATTAAGCTCCTATCGGAATTATTCGGTCCTAACACAATCTTGTTCCACAAACGTTGGAAATGCCTGAACACAGTCAAAGACAACCAGCAAGATTTTTTAACGTTTGCAACATCGGTGAACAAGCTATGTAATGATTTTAAACTAGCCGAACTGACTGCCGATGATTTTAAGTGCTTAGTTTTCGCACAAGGTCTAGTATCTGCAGAAGACGCCGAAGTCAGACGACGGGTACTGACTAAGCTTGAGAACGAATAAGGATTGACTCTCCAAAAACTGGCAGAGGACTGTCAAAGAGTAATATCTGTAAAGCGTGACTCAAACACTATCGAGGAATCAGGTGTGACGCAGATTAATAAAATCAGAAGCAAGTCTACCTCCTATTCCCCTCAAAAAGACAAAAGGCAAATCTCATGTCCTAAATTACGCAGTAACCAAAACTCAAATAGGTTAAAGAAACCGCCCGGACTATGTTACCATTGTGGTAAATGGCATTGGATGAAATTCTGTCCAGTTAAGAACAAAAAATATTGCAAAAATTGCAATAAAAGTGGGCATACTTTAAGTTCGTGCTGGTACGCCAACAGAACGAGAAAACCCCAAAATAAAATTAGGCAAGCTCAATCTGACAATATTGTTGATAGGAATTTAAGAAAATATGTAACTGTGGATATTTTCAATAAGTCTATTAAATTCCAGCTTGACTCGGGTTCTGATATTTCAACCATTAACTGGCGTACTTGGCGAAAATTGAACAAGCCGACCTTATTAAAAACGGATAAAACAGCAAAATCCGTAACTGGCGAAAATATTAACATTTTAGGCGAGGTAATACTTACAGTAACACTAAATGGAGTTACCAAAAAACTCAAAGCCTACGTATTAAAAACTTCAGATAACTTATTTGGAACTGATTGGTCAGTAAACTTCAATCTTTGGGATTGTCCAATGAGTACATTTTGTCGCAAGATACAAAGTACAACATCCAATTTGGTAAATCTAAAAAAGGAACTCAAACAACAATTTCCCCAGGTTTTTTCTGGCGGCCTTGGAAAATGTACTAAAATGAAAGCTAAGTTCAAGGTGAAGGACGGTGCACAACCGGTATTCAAAAAGAAACGGAATGTCCCTTTCGCTGCTCTAGAACAAATCAATAAACAGTTAGATAGACTCGAACAAGCAGGTATTCTGTCAAAAACAGATTTCAGCGAGTGGGCAGCACCTACGGTCTACGTAAAAAAGAAGTCCAATCAAATACGAGTATGCGCAGATTTTTCCACAGGGTTAAACGATGCCTTGCAAGATCATCACTATCCTCTCCCAAGCCCTGAAGAAATTTTCAGTAAACTCAATGGTGGAAAATTTTTTTCTAAAATCGACCTCTCGGACGTATACCTTCAGATAGAGGTCGAAGAAGTAAGTTCCAAATTGCTCTGCATAAACACCCATAGAGGGTTGTACAAATACAACAGGCTGGCTTTTGGAGTAAAGGTTGCGCCTGCAATTTTCCAGCAGGTCATGGACGCCATGCTGGGCGATCTTGACTACGCAATAGCCTATTTGGAGGATATACTAGTTACTAGTAAAACTACGGCAGAGCACCGGAACCATATAATAAACGTATTCGAAAAGATACAAGAATACGGATTTAAGGCTAAGGAGGCAAAGTGTGACTTTTTCTTACCAGAGATTAAATACTTAGGTCACATTATAAATAAAGATGGTCGTCAGCCGGATCCAGAATGAGCCAACGCGATCAGAAACATGCCGGCCCCAGATAACGTTCAAGCGTTACAAAGCTTCCTCGGCCTAGCTAACTTTTATCAAGGGTTCATTAAGAACATGCAAAATTTGAGAGGGCCTCTAAACCAACTTTTAAAAAAAAGACAAACCATGGTCATGGACCCCGGAATGCCAAGACGCATTCGAGAAGATCAAGAAAACTCTTACTTCAGACCTCTCCCTCACACATTTCGACCCTAGTCTCGACATCATAGTCGCAAGTGATGCAAGCTCGTACGGCATAGGCGCTTGCATATTACATAAACTGCCAGATGGTTCGCGAAAAGCTGTGGCTCACGCATCAAGATCTCTGTTTCCAGCTGAGAAACAATAAATCCCAAGAGGAAAAAGTATTAACAGTTTTATTTTTATCTCTCCATTTCAAAAAAGAAAACTCTTTGGAAGGGGGGTATTGTGAGACCGGAAACTACCTACACAATAGACTCTTCCAGGCCTATATTAAGTAGGAGACAGCACTCTAGGGAGAGTGATAGAAAGTGATGGAGAGAGTGACACAGAGAGTCTCGTACGACTACCAGTTGGACACTAACTTATAGTAAGCTCTGCTTACACTATCTCTGTAACCTGTTGTTAATGTATCTTTCTTACTTCTAATCCGTGTTCCGTGTTTTACTTCTGGGGGCCCAACTTTGGCACCCCATCAGTAATGTATTTTTGACGATTTTCAAAAAACTATCAAACTACAAGGATCTTAAAGTGAGAATTTAAACAATGTAGCATATGAGGACATCAATAGTTCCAGTTGTAGTCGGAGCCTTCGGACAGATTGGAAAAGGTTCCGATAGACTTATTGAAGAGTTTCCTGGTAGCCCATGCCTTAATGAAATACAAAAAATTATACTCACAAGTACAGCCCACACCTTATTGTTTATCTATAAAAAATGGTGTGATCTTTTTTTTTTTACAAAAATGATCAATGTAAGATGATCATGAAGCCATTTCTTAGCCTAGGACTCTGGTTGGGATCCGGAAGGAAATGTGTATACAACAGAAATCAAAGGAAATAATAATAATAATAATAATAATAATAATAATAATAATAATGGATAGGGCATATAACAATTTTATAGGACTTTACAATACACACAGAAAAATCAAAGCTAATCGACCAGAAATCGTAGTCAAAGACAATGAAAACAGAATATGCTTTCTTATTGACATGGCAATACATGCAGATTGTAATAAATCTTAGAAGATTTTCAAAAAACCATCAAAATGCAAAGATCTTGAAGTGAAAATCTAAAAAAGAATGTGGTATCAATAATTCCAGTTGTAGTTGGACGCCTCGGTTTGATTGGAAAATGTTCCGATAGACTCATTGAAGGGATTGCTGGCCAACCACGCTTTAAAGAAATACAAGAAATTGTTCTCACAAGTACAGCTCACACCTTACGAAGATCTTTATCTGTGTTAAACGTGTATGATTTTAGGTTGTTTATTTTTTTGTTTGTTTGTTTTACAAAAATGCTCAGTGGAAAATATCATGATATCATTTCTGAGTTTAGGTCTCTTGTTGGAACTCGGAAGGAAATTATTACACAACAGGAATAATAATAATAATAATAATAATAATAATAATAATAATAATAATAATAATAATTTTGACATGGAATAGCCTACAAAGGTTTGACATGCAAAATCAATCAATCAAATCTTTGTGACTCTGTGCTAGATTAAATTAAGTTTCCAAAATACCAACAGTAATCTCCCTTTAGAGCGATGATTAGCCAGTTGCACTTACGCTGCATTATTCTTACGGCCATACCACTTAAAAACACCGATTCTCGTACCGTCGCCAGACTAAAGCAATATCGATATGGGTCACCGTTTGGGGATACCATGTACTCTAAACTTGGATGTGCAGGTGGTGTAATGGATAACGGCTCGGAATTGTTAATCCGATAGTTGAGTTCGAATTCCCCTTGGATTCCTTATAATCACTTACGCGCAGACACACCCTTGGGAAAGATAGGAATCCAAGTCTTCTCCCCACAGTAAGAATCAGTAAAAATCCTGATTATCTACAAAAAACATTCTTACAATTTAAAATTGTTTTCAGACTTTAAATAACTCGCCAAAGGTTGATAAACCGTAAAAAAATCAGATTAAAAAAATATGGTTGCATGATCGTTCAATAGTAAATTCTGTTTTTAAAGGTTTTTCTAAACTTTTAAGCTAGTTTCAGCTCATGGTTAGCTTTGTAAACACCATAGCTCAGGACACAAGGTTGGACATTTTGGGTCTGGGGACAGCGGTATAGGACCGAACAGGGTGGAAAATGATTGTCAAAGGAGTATCGACCAACCATAGGTAGGTCGAAGAATGATGGTGATGATGAAATACCTATATATACATATTGAGATCTCATTCAGTAGCTAATGTTTGCGTTCGAGTAGCTTTGGTGCCAAATTCTCGTATCTAAATTTAAAAAGGTATTTGGATAATTGTCAGATTTTACAGTTTGGTCTACGTATCTTGTCAGTTCTATAAAGTTCTAATCCCTCTAATGTAGCTATTTTGAATTAAAAAAAGGATTAAGTCAATAATTAAGTGGGTCGGTAAAAAAATAAAAAATAAATAAATAAATAAATAAAAATAGGAAAATTGATGAAAACGGAAGTGACTTCTCTCTCCTCCCACGAGAATGAACGTGAGAGGAAGGAGGCCTATCACATACAGAGAGTGGGCGCCACTCAAGTTAACATAAACAAACTGAGTTTCAAAAAAAAAAAAAAAAATGAATAAATAAATAAATAAAATAAAAAGAGTGAGGAAGATTTAAAGGTTAAGAAAGAGAAACGTTTGTATCTGCATTGATGGCAACTATCGCAGATGCAGTAAAACAGTTGCAGTGCTAATGAGAACAGGCAACATGGCAATCAACACACATATACATACACATAGACACACATAAGTGTGTGTGTGTGTGCGTGCGGCTGCGGTTATCATTAGAAAGTAAAATAATATTTTTTAGGAAGAATCATGTCCGCCGTATCACGTTGTCTTTTCTTAACACGGC
The DNA here is from genome assembly GCA_963932145.1 of Acanthosepion lycidas. NCBI lineage: Eukaryota > Metazoa > Mollusca > Cephalopoda > Sepiida > Sepiidae > Acanthosepion > Acanthosepion lycidas. Next base: position 59,974,684 of record OZ010574.1, on the reverse strand, counting down.
ACTTGCAAAAAATGTATCCATACCTATTATTTTGCACACATCTGCGTGTTTACCGATATTACATTTTCTAAATTATACTCGTAATGACTAGTATATACAGTTCTTTCTTTCTTTCTTTCTTTCTTTCTTTCTTTCTTTCTTTGGAATTCTGTTCATATCTATCTATCTATCTATCTATCTATCTATCTATCTATCTATCTATCTATCTATGCCCATTTACTACCCTTCTCTCTCTCTCTCTCTCTATCTATCTACCTATCTCCATATATATATATATATATATATATATATATATATATATATATATATATATATATATATATATATAAAAGAAAGAGGTTGTAGTAGTTCCAACGAGAGAAAAGTATGTATATTAAAAAGAAGAGAAGAGAGGTGCCGCAAACCTTTTTGGTTGTAATGTGGATATTTTTTGTTTACTAATTCCTCGTATTGAGACAGTGTATGTACGGAGGGGGAATATACGCACGCATATATACACACATGCTGAGAGAAACACACGAAAATGGAAACAGATCTAAAAACACACAGGTGTCAGTAAAACATTAAAAGATAAGATACCAATAAGTAATTCATCATTTCTCTTGGACCAACCTTAATTGTTTTATGACCCTTCGCGCAGAACTCTTCACTGTCAATTCAAGAAAGACATTCGGATTACTAACACAAAAACAGAGAATATTTAACATTGAAAATTTTTAATAATATGTGGAAATCTCCGCTTTTACCTGAAGACGGTCGCGGGACCAGAAGCACGTGTAGTAAAATTATGCAAAATAAAGCATAATATTTAAAAAAAAAATACAGATTACAACCAAAAATATTTACGGCGCCTTTTTTCTCTTCTTTTTAATATATATATATATATATATATATATATATATATATATATATATATATATATATATATATATCTGTGTGTGCGTGTGTGTGCATGTATGTATGCATGTATGTGTGCTTGTGTGACTATGCAAGTCTGTGTGTGTATATGTGTGTGTGTGTTCCTTTGTAGGTTTTAATTCTGCTACTATCAATTTACTGTAGTATTTTTCACAACATTCTAATATCCTTGCGTTCTTTTCTCATCGTTGAGGTCGTCAGATATTTCAGCATTCGAATTTATACGGAAGACATGACAGTTCAGTTGGTTTTCAATCCAGTCACGCACGCAGCACTCGGAAATAAGCGAAACCCAATCTTCTCGCATGTCTAGCAGTCAGTATATCCGATTGTTTGCAAAATTTGCACAGAGAAACATTGGATAGCGTAAAAAATGAAAACTAAACCGAAAGCCGAATGAAATCTATACATACCGAACGTCAACAAGTTCGATTTTAATCTTAGCGTGCTTGGTTCTTTAACGTTTTCGGTCTGAAATTGTAGTCGGCGTTTGCTCTTTTTAATCCCTTCACGCCATATATATAAAACTGATACCATCGATAAAACTGTATTAAGTCTGAAGAAGTTGAATTCTGGGTATGAAACACGTTACTTAGGATTTACATTTGTCACACTGCCTTCTGCCTATGCGTGCGTATAGATTGTATTATAGTGAACACGTGATCGATGTTTGAGCTTGATCGTGCCAGGTCTTGTTGTTACAGTGTAAACATGGCCGCCTAGCTAGCAGTGTGCACCAAGGACGAACAAAAAGCAGTGACCCGAATCTGCAGAGAACATGCTAATTCGTTGATGATAACTAACTCGCCGGTTCCCCATTACCATCTCTCGAGCTTGCTGAACATACTCGTCAGTGGTGGAGGTTGACGGGATATCCTGCTCCTTCTTCTTGCATCACGCTTGTCCGGTTACTTTTAAACTTCTCGATCCACTCATGCACACTTCTCCATGGTAGTGCATTTTCGCTCTATTCTGTTAAAAGTCTCCGCGGCATTCTAGCCACTGACACACCTTCCGACCAGAGAAATCGGATCACTGCTCTTTGTTCCTCTTTGTGCCACCGCTAGTGGAGCGGTCATGTTTACACTGTAACAGCAGCAAGAAAACTGGCGTGATCAAACTCAAACTTCAATCACATGACAATAGCACCAACTATAAGCACGCATGAGCAGAAGGCAGTGAGACAAACCTAAATATATGTTATGGTGAAAGACCGGATAATTTTTTACTTAACCTCGTATATATATATATATATATATATATATATATATATATATATATATATATATATATATATAGATAGATAGATAGATAGATAGATAATATTAGTGGTAAATATACATATATATGCAAAATCCACAGGTGCATATATACACATGTATATTTTAGAATAAAAAATTTTCCGAGAGGATAAAATCCAGGTAGAACTCAATGTCCAGGACAGAGTAAGGATATAATAAAAAGGCTTAAACACTAATATTAGTGTTTAAGCCTTTTTATTATATATATATATATAAAGAAAGAACAGTAAGATATATAATCCGGTGTTCTTATAGATATTTTTATTTTTACAAAATAGTGCTCAATGTAAATTTACAGAGCATTAATATTATAAATTAATTGATTTAAAATATGTTTTTTTCGCTACACAGTTCTAACCATGTTTCAAAAATGGAAGCTAAAAGCTTCGAATTAAATTTCGTAATTAAATTAATGACATTAGTTCCATTTCATCCTCAAGAGAATTTTGGAGTAACTTATTTTTAAATTTACTGGGTTTTAAAGGCACGGCAAAAATCATAATTCACGTTTCCAAGGATACAGAGAAATCTATTTAATCAGACAAGGGGTGTTTGGTGTTCATTATCGCTGTATTTTGTTGAATCAGTTATTAGTTACGTCTTGGTGGGGGTAGGGATGTATTTTTCAATGAATTCTTACATCCGTTAAATGCATGTCGTCTATGTTTTTTAAAAAAATTATTGTTAACGGAAAAAATTCTTTCGGCATTTTTTTCTATTTGTATACTTAAAGATTTTTGTGGGGTGTTTAGGTTAGAATACGTTTTATTTAACTACGATTTAAAAAAAAAATCTGTTAATTTTTAATACACTATATTTCATATATATATATATATATATATATATATATATATATATATATATATATATATATATATAAAGGAATAGACAAAAGACGAGAAGAAAAACTATTCTTAGCGAAAGATTCTTTGGTTAAGTATAGTTTTTCTTGTTTTTTCATTCATTTTCTCCCTTTATAGATACACTTTATCTTAAAATAATTTGCATATGCAGTGTGCGATGAATAAATTGTCATCTAAATTACGCAAAAATGAAAATAACACTGACATCTCATTTTAACAGATATATTTACCAAAATAAACAAAAATATCTTGAAATACTAAAGAGTAATCTTATTCAATAAAATCCCTGTTGGCTTCGACCACAGCCTCCAGACGAATTTTTTTAAGCATTTCACTCCAAGGAAGGCGGGTGTGCCAGTAGCATGCAAGTTGTTATAGAGGGTAGAGAACAAGGTTACAGTCTGGGGAGTTAGACAGATGTAAATGATTATTTGGTCGCAGAAATTGTCTAACAAACCATGACTGGGTTTACCTGCTTGTGTGGCATGGTACAGAGTTCTGTCGCCAGATATAGGGTCTTCCAGCAGCCACCCAATTGACCCGGAGAAGTAATACATCCTGAAGATACTTGCTGTAGGCCTCCGAACTGAGTCTGAGGCTCTGTAGGAGGATGAATGAAGGCATAACGTCACCATCACTAGGGATCACTCCAAACACAATGATGCTGACTGGATACATCATCCAACTCTTTCCGAATCCTCTGCGCTATCCTCAGATTGACACCTAAACACTGGGAAATGTTCGTATTGGAGGCTACGGGAGAAATGCCAAGAAGTAGAGCATGTTCATTCAAAATTTGTGGCGGAGTCAATTCTGTCATTGTGCTCTTTTTCTCACAGACGGTGCCTAACTGATCCTATTATGTGCATTCGATAAAATCACGAAATTGCGCGAAATTATATATATATATATATATATATATATATATATATTACGTAAGAAAAATAGACGCTACTTCCGTTCGCTTTTCTCTCTAAAGCTCCCGTATTTTGTGTCACTTGAATGATCAGAAATGATCGATCATTTTCATCCGTTAAGCACCATTCAATATGGACGCTGAGCTGCTGACGGAGAAATCGTCATTGATTTTGTCATGAACTTAATAAACTGAGGCTTATTAAACACGATGTCAAGATTTCTTCTTTCAATAGAATCTCCTATCTGGCGTAAAAAAGAACGCAAATGAAAATTTAAAGTTCCATTCACAGTTGTTAATGGGCCTAGAAAGTGGAACAATGGATACTTTCCTTCTGTTTCATTTCTGAATAACAAATCTAATATTCCTTTCTCTTTATCTGTTCATTAAGGTTCGTAGATGGACGATCTGAATAGTTGCGATGATAAGCAACTGAAATAAAGATGTAACAAAACAAATCTCCAAAACGCAAAACGGACAGTTCTTCGTTTAATAATAAATGAGATATTTAAGCAAATATTAATGATGGCGGTGCAGCGAGTTCATGGAAAATATAGAAGGAATGTTACATGGTTACATATAGCCTTTTGAAACAGGCGGTTACCATAGCTTAATCGATAAAGCAGTTGTTACGTTAAGACAGGCTTTTTGAGGAAAAACGAATGCGAAATCTCATTTATTTTCAATTTCCCATCAACTCTTTTTTTTTAATAACGACTGTATGACAGTTTAAAATTAAAATGAATAAAATGCAAGTAAAATAATAATAATAATAATAATAATAATAATAATAATAATAATAATAATAATTCTACAAAAGTAAAACAATTCAAAGATACCTGAAAACTACAGAAGACTAGATGATGATATGTGTCAAAGAACATGAAAGTAGTAAGTGTCTTTATTCCGTAATAAAGAAAGCCAACAAGTTCAAAATAGTTTCAAATGGGCACAGAAATACAAGTAAAGCACAATATATCAGCTGAAGCTGCAAAATACATAAAAAAGAAAGCAAATGCAACCGACTAGATACGATTGCAATGGTCAATACTCTGCCTGTACCAAACAAGCTGATGTAGACAAACCCCGTAACAATCAGTGGCAACGTATTGCAGGGTTAAAAGCTGAGACCGAAGGTTTATCCTTGCTGCACAAAACCAATGCTTGCTAACTAGAAATTATCAAACACACATACTAAAAAATTTTGTGTTAGCCCCAAATGCAGATTCTGTGATAAACATCCAGGAATAATTGATCATCTTGTATCAGGTTGCAAGGTATTGGCACCCTCTGAATATAAAACCCGGATTGACAGAGTGGTCCAATATCTGTACTGGAAAATCTGCAATTTCTAAGGGAAGGAAATTAAAAGAAATTGGTATGAACATTATTCAGACCCGGTTTCGGAGATAGGATCTGTAACAATTTTATGGGACTACACAATATACACCGAGAGAACAATCAAAGGTAACCGCTCAGACATTGTTATTAGAGACCACAAACACAAAAAATACCTCCTTATTGATATGGCAGTCCCTGCAGACTGCAATACATCTTTGAAGATCTTCACAAAACAATCAAAATACAAGGACCTTGAAATCGAAATCTCAAAAATGTGGCACATAGGAACATCAACAGACCCTGTTGTATTTGGAATCCTTGGATTGGTTGGAAAAGATTCCAGTAGACTCATTGAAGGGATTCCTGGAAGCCCATACCTTAAAGAAATACAAAAAAAAGTGTTCTCATGAGTACAGCTCACACCTTACGAAGGGTGTTATCTATGTAAAATGTGTGTGTGTATGTTTTTTTAATTATTCAGTGGACCCGGTAAGAAAGGTTTACACACCAGAAATCGAAGGAAATAAAACAACAACAGCAACAATAATAATTCTGAGCAAAAAGAAGAGAAAGTAATCAACTATGATCCATTGTAGTTTGGACACGCAAGGCTTTAGAGTTGAAGAAAGGCACAATCATTTCGGTTGCCAGTGGCACATTTGATACTTTGACATGCAAAATTGAGACATGAATAAAGAAAATTGAAAATGATTGCCTAGTGAAACTGTTACAGATAGGAACCGTCTTAGGGACGTCAAGAGTAATAAGGAAAGTGATGAGCTTTCAAAGTCAGAGGAAAAATTGCATGATACCTAAGGCTGCCGGTTGTGGCCTGCTAGCCTTACATTAATTACCAGATATTACAAGTACTGAGAAAGTACTGAAAATAAATGCAATAATGATACAAAAAAATGTTCTAACAATTAAAGCTCATATTTTAGGAAGGGCTTTATCAGTGTGAAATATGAGTGCTCTTAGGTTGTTTTATGACGGCATCAGTTTTTAAGCATCGAAGGGCTCAAAGTCACGAGTCTCGGATCGTAATTTCTTTTCATTTATTGCCTTTTCTTTACATTTAAAAGTCATTAGTTGTAATCTGGAGTCAATCATGCTCCCGAAAATGGCATTGATATAATGATCACCATAAAGAAAGCTGCTTAACTTTGGCGGATCGATATAAATTGGGTCTGTGTTTAAAGGATGTTTAGTGAAAAGGATATTTTTAAATATTTCCCTGTCTCTAAATCTACTGAAGTGGGTAATGAAGGCAACAGACGATAAAACAAGCAAATAAAAAGTGAGCGTGTCACAGGCAGCACATTGCCGGAAAGAGTTCAGATTATATCTTCTCTTGTGCGCAGTGCACATTTAGGATCATGGCTCTTCACAACTTCTTGTCCTTTGTAGTTCGTAATAAATTTTATATCTTTGTTATCTCTCCTAAACCCTGTCCTGCCATCCATTTACCGAAGCTCGGTAGGTAGGTTATGCGTTGTTTGTCTATGTGCCTCTTTCCTTCAAACTGTCCTGTGCGTATCAAAATCTCCAAGTCTCTTATGTGCCCCAGAAATTTCAACAGCCTCCGCCTGATGTTAAGTATAAGTTTCCTTTTCGTTTCATTTTCTTTAGACCTTTGTCGTTGCTCACATGTTCCGTTCATGGTATCCTCAGCATCTTACTGTAGAACCACATTTCTGTTAACTTCAAATCTCTTCTTCATCTGCGAGGTGATTATGCAACATCCACTGACATAAAACTCTGTTCTGCCATCCATCAAGCTCGCTAGATAAGTTATATGTCATTTTCCTCTGTCCCTCTTAATTTCTTTAAGATCTAATGTCTAACGTGCAATTCTTTTTGAAGATCTCTCGTTCGGACGGCTAACATTGTATACAATATTCAATAAATGATTTCAAATTTTCTTCTTCTTACTACTACTACTACTACTACTACTACCAATAATAATAATAACACTAACAATAATAGCAATAATAATAATCAAGTTGCCCAAAACATTCATTGGAATTTCTAGGGCGGGTGAGGTTTTCAGCGAAAAGGGAAATGGTACAACGATAAACTTGAAATGACCTTGAGTCAGAAACATTCAAGATTTTGTGGATTTTCTTTTTGCTATAAACAGAACTGGAGCATAACAAATCAGACATATTGGTGGAAAATAAAATAGAAGATTGGGGGGGGGGTAAGCCATTGATCCATCATTGATCCATCACTGATCCATCATATTGATCCGTCATTGATGAGAGAGCAAAAGGAAGAAGAGAAAATAATCAACTATGGCCCGTGTAGTTGGAATGCGCAAGATTTCGGAAGTTGAAGAAGGTTACAATCATGTCGATTGCCATTGGTACGTTTCACGCGTTGACTGGCAGAATTGAGACATAAATAAAGGAAATTGATACTAGTTGCCAAGTGGAACTGTTACAGAAAGGAACCGTCTTAGGAACGGCAAGAATATTCGGAAAGTGATGAGCTCTAAGAGTCAGAGGAAAATTGAATGGTATCAAAGACTGTTGATTGCAGCCTGTTATGAATGCATTAATTACGTGACACGAAGAAATTAATTGATAAAATAATAACAATAGTAATAATAATATGTAAAAACGAATGAAAGCAGCCAGTGTGAGTGGAATGCAACTGAAACGTGAGTAATATAATGGTGATTGTACTCCTCTTGAAATTTTCCGTTAATTGATTAGTTACAAAGAGGAATTAATCAAACATTAATTCATTCAGTTAACGCACTTTGCACCGCCGTGGTCACCATTCCCCCACCCTGTTGTCAGTGTGGTTCATGGCGGCATTCAAGGCAAAATAGCGCAATGGCTTGCCGGTTCCTTTTGCACCGGGGTTGTAGAGGTTATCCTGTCCCTCCACACAGAAGTACCTCCGCCCACCAGTAAACCTATGAGGGGCAAGCTCCTACGCCCAGGCTGATGACTGGTCGATAGGCGTTTGGAATAGGTGGGTTGGCAGGTGGATGCTCTTAACCGTCACAGTGCTCATGCGACTTCTTGGAGCCATATATGGGAGATGAATGTAGGTGGTAAGCCATTGATCAGAGTAAAGCAGGGTCGACCAACTCGCTGCAAAGATAACACCACTGACTATAAACCCCATACACCCATAATAGGAGAGTTCCATAAGATCTGTTTGATTAATGCCTCTCAGTAAGTAATAAACTAACGGAAAATTCTAAAATGAGGACGATCATAATAATAATAATAATGCCTAATATCCCATTGCTTCAGACGTCTGCATTACTTGGCCCTGCAAATATACAGTAAAAGGTGTTTGAGATCGTAGGTCTTCACAGAGAACACCCATAATGCAAAGCACCGGTTGAAAACAAAAAAAAAAAAACTGCACACAAGAAGAGATAATCTATAGAATACTAAAACTCTTTGATTGCGTGCGTGCGTGCGTGCGTGCTTATGTGGTGCGTCCGGCCGGCCGGCGCATAATGATTTACGAGATGTTTACATAGTAAGTATTTTTATTTCAACTTTCTTCAAACAGAAAATCTTTTTAATTAAAATATTTTAAAGTTAAAGACAGACACAAAGAGATCCTGCTTTGCTGTTTCGGCCAGTTGTTTGTTGAGTAATAATTTATATTTCAGCTTTATTCAAACAAACAACATTTTAAATATTTAAAATAAATATTTTTCAGTTAATCTGATTTTAAAAAAATATTTTAAGTGAATAAAATTTACAAATACGAGTTGTTTATACAGTATTTTTATTTTAACTTTCTTCGGACACATTTTTAATTAAAATATTTTAAAGTTAAAGACAAACCCACAGAAATCCCGCTTTGCTGTTTCGTTCAGTTATTTGTAGAATAATAATTTATATTTCGGCTTTATTCAAACAAACAATATTTTACATATTTAAAAAAATATTTTTCAGTTAATCTGATTTTAAAAATATTTCAAATGAATAAAATTTAAAAAATACGTGTAGTTTATACAGTAAGTATTTATATTTTAACTTTCTTCAAATAGACAAATTTTTTAATTAAAATATTTTAAAGTTAAAGACAGACACAAAGAGATCCAGCTTTGCTGTTTCGTCCAGTTGTTTGTAGAATAATTATTTATATTTCAGCTTTCTTTAAGTAAACAATATTTTAAATATTTAAAAAATATTTTTTGACATTTTCAAGTGAATATGATTTAAAAATATTTTTTAGCATACTAAAAAAAATATTTTTAAGTTAATCTGATTTAAAGCTAAAGTTTATTTCGGATTTTCTACTATTAAATGCTGTAAGCAATCAGTAAAACATTAAACATGAACTTGTAAACCAGACCAATGATGACAAGAACGAATTGAAATATTTAACTGAATCATAATAAAATTAACTTTCATTTCAATGGAATGTTGAAATCAACTTCAATGTTTTCTAACCTGAAACGTCAGTGACCCAACGGGCCACGGGTAGTCTAGTAATAACTAATAATAATCCCATCAACATGGCTGATGCTAGATGCCAGGAGAGCAACAAACTGTGCCTTCTTGGCCTCATGTTTTCCTCTGATATGAAGAAGAGCGACTATATCGAACCGATAGCTGCATCTACTGCAAGGAAAGTTGGGTCTCTGTGTGGTACTAGAAGATTTTTCTCGTCAGAATCCATGTTGCACATTTATAGGTGTACCACTCGTCTGTGTATTTAATACTGTTACCATATTTGGTGTGTTGCTCCTGCTGGGCATCTCGAGATTCTTGACAAATTACAAAGAAGGATCTGTAACGTAATCGATCCCGACCCATCATCTCGCCTTCACACCGATGTGATGTGGCTTCTCTTTGTCTTTTATGCAAATATTTTCATGGCAACTGCACTGATGAGCTCCCTACCCTGGTGCCCCGACTACCTGAATCTAGGTCCCACACTTTTACTGTTGAAATAGCTAAATAAAACCACTACTTCTACCACAACAATTTCATTTCGCGCACTTCCCGCCTGTGGAACTCCTTTTCGTTTTATTCTTCCCTGATAACTACAATGTTCAAAAATTTAATTGCAACATCAATTGCTATCTTCTGTCATCTTGAATCCCCACTCATCTTTTGTCCTTTCCCCAATCCTCCCTATTCTCAGTCTTTTCTTTCAATTTCATTCCCTGTAACCTCCTGCGTACTAGTGGCTTTCCTGCTTAGGGGGAAATGGTTAAGAAAATAATAATAAACTCTTAAAACGCATGAAGATAATTACATATACAAATTACTAACGCCACACCCATGTGGAACAAATAAAATGCCAGGAGAGATCCATAAGATTTGCACTAAGCTATTTGAAACAAACCGATGGAACATTTCAAAACGAGCACAACCCCATCATGTTACTCTCGTTTAAGTTGCATTCTATTCACGCTGGCTACGTTTCATTTGTTTTGTTGCGTTGATTACCAGTACAAGACAAGTGACGTCTGTAAAAAGAGTGACGTTTTTTTCAAAACAAAATGATGTTTGTTAAAAGACTTGTACTTAAAAAAATATTTCTTATACTTGTATTTTCACGTTGAAACGTACGATCACCAAAATTAAGCAACGTCAAGTCTGATCATTACTTAGATGAGTAACCGCTCGGGAATACCAGGTGCTGAAAAGCTTGGATGTACTGGTGGAATCATGGATAATGGCTCGGGATTGTTAATCGGAGAGCCAAGTTCCAATAACCGTTGGGTTCGTTATATTCACTTATACGCAAATACCTTTGGCAAAAGAATGCTTGCTTCATTTCTCCTACCCCAGGTGTGGGTTAATTAGTAAAACGTGTATCACTAAAAAATATCTCCCAAAAAATAAACTCCCACAATCTAAAAATATTTTATGGTTTTAAATAATCTGCAAGGGGTTGATAAGCCGTAAAAATGAATGCATCATTCAGTCAAGATACTTGTACGAAATTATTAAACCTAACTTGAAGATAGACATGCTGTCAAAATATTATTAAACATTGTTAAACACTGTATTTTCTTGAATCGCGCTCTTCTTTATGTGTAATAATAATAATAATAATAATAATAATAATAATAATAACAAAAACGTGGAAATTAAAAACAAGAATAGTACCAGTCATAGGAGGTGCGCTTGGAATGATAAAAAAGGAACACAACAACACATTGAAAAAAAAAAGCCTTAGAAAACCCAGTTTAAGAAAAATACAACAAATTGTTTTGATAACTACGGCCCCAGGTAGTATCTCTCCTTCAGAATGGGTCTGGGTTTATTGCTTGGCGCCTGAGGCTTCCCCAAAAGGAGAAGTGCCAAGTGAGATTTGTGCAATTTTTCGACGGTATTGTCATTAAACCCATTTTAAACTGACTTTGTGTCACATTCAGTAGCGACGTGGGGGCACTGAAAAATACCCGCTTCTCGGTCTTTTGACTGGGATCAAAGCGTAGTATATGTTATGATGCACTTAATCTGATTCTATCTTCCATTTATTCTTTTCCTTTCTTTCATTGTCTCACTGAAACCAAGTAGTGTTTTTCCCCTCTTTCCACGCGATCAAAACGGAGTTGTTCATGATTTCTGAGGTATTGGTAGGGGCTAACATTTGTGTGCGCCAACGAAAGGAGGGACAAACAGAATAATAATAATAATAATAATAAATGTGGCACATGAGAACATCAACAATTCCAGTTGTAGTTGGAGCCCTCGGATTGATTGGAAAAGATTTCAATAGACTCATTGAAGGAATCCCTGGTAGACCATGCCTTAAAGAAATACAAGAAATTGTACTCATAAGTACAGCCCACACCTTAATAATCTGCAAAGGGTTGATAAATCTACCTTTATCTATGTAAAATATGTGTAATTTCTTTTTCAAAACTGCTCGGTGGAAAATGTCATGGTGCCATTTCTTACCTTAGGTCTCTGGGCGGAACCCGGAAAGAAATGAGTACACAACTGAAATAAAAAAAAAACAAAAAAACAACAACAACAATAATAATAATAATAATAATAATAATAATAATAATATTTTAAACTACAATGCGAAAATTTGTCTTTTAGTTTCAATGTTCTTCTTAGAAAGATAAAAAATCTGTATGGGATTTCCGATTTTAAATATCTCCCAACGTAAAGAATTAAGGAAATTATGTTTTCTTTTCTTAAATCAAGTCAACCTCTATTTCGCAGACTGAGTTTGGAATATGAATCCTACTTCATCGCTGTCTCCATCCAGCAACCAAAAGAAAACATCTTCAGATTCCCGCCCTCTGTAGAATAGCGCTTCTTATAATCACGCTGAAACCCACAAGCACTTTTCAATATTGTAAATAAGCCACACACACGCACGAATTAATTGCATCTTTTTTAAAAATTTAATGCTGACAGTTATTTTATGAGTAATTTAAAGTTTAAAGCGCCCAAAGAGGTAATCATTTAACATGGTTTTGTTAGAAAAGTAAAGAAAATAACCCATGAAACGTGACGTATTTTTCTCACCGAATTAATAATGAAACATGTTTGACATAAAACATTTTCACGTCGTTATTCGTTCATTCATTTATCTTCATTTTTTTATTCATTCAATCGATTTCTCTGAGATTTTCCAGTTTATTTCTTTCCTTTTTACTTTCTTTCATTCTTTCACTCTTTTGATGTGTTTCTTCCGATTATTTCTTTTTATCGAGTTATTTATTCTTTCTTTCTTTCTTTCTTTCTTTCGTTCGTTCGTTCATTCTTTTTTTTATATATATTTTCCACTTTTCATTCATTTTCTCTAGTTGATATTTTTTCATTCAGGCGATCTTTCGATCTTTCTTTCTTTCTTTCGTCGTTCATTCGTTGGTTCGTTCGTTCACTCTTTCTTTTTATATATTTTCACTTTTCATTCATTTTCTCCAGCTGATATTTGATGTTTAAAATACTTGATGACTTCTGAAGAGTCATCAAGTAGCCTCCAGCTAATATTTTTCATTCAGTCATTTGTTTGTTTGTTTGTTTGTTCGTCCATTCCTTCTTCCCTTTTCGTTTCTATTTATTTTCATTTTTCATTTATTTTCTCCAGTCATCATTTTTTTCAGTCAGCCAAACTTTTTTTTTTTTTTGTTAATATTTTCAAAGCTGTGCTTAATTCAATACAGAGCGACAAGGAAGTAAATTGTGGTATGCTCAGTCAGAGGTAACGCAACTAAGTCAACCACTGAGTAAATTTTATTTCCTTTAATGATTTTCTCGCTTCTTTTCCGAGCTTCGTTTTCTTTCTAAACTGTTTCCACTTTTCTCTCCTTTACACTTTCATATATTTTTTAATTCACCATTTTTTCACTTTGTTTTTTTTTTTCTTTTCGTATTCTATCCCTTTTATATGTGCATGAGTCATAAATTACGTGACTCTATGAGAGGAATGCATGATATTAGCCAGAGCAAACCAGGTCTTAAGAAAAGGGGTAATGTCCTTAAGCATTGTTTTATGGTTCTTATTAGAAGCCATTTATTCAAAAACAAAATCGCCATTGGATACAAATTCGAACAGGAAAACATCCCCTTCTTCCACTTCTGAAGAGTCATCAAGTAGCCTCCATATTTTCATCATTTCTGTCCGTGATGCAATCTTTGGGGTTAAATCGTTCTGCTGGATGCTAGAAGAAAACGGTTTAAATCTATTTTTTTAAAGAACAATTTTTAATTTTTTTTTTTTTTAAATCTTTTCATTTTTTAACAATGTTTTCATTTTTTTTAAACATCACTTCATTTTTTAACAACATTTTTCATTTTTAAGAAACAAAATCTTCATTTTTAACATTTTTTAAACAACATTTTTCATTTTTTTAAACAACAGCTATTCATTTTTTAACTATTCTTCATCTTTTTAAACAACATTTCTTCATTTTTAACAACATTCTTTTATTTTTTTAAACATCTCTTCATTTTTTAAGAACCTTTTTTTCATTTTTTAAGCATTATTTCTTCATTTTTAACAACATTCTTTCATTTTTTAACAACGTTTTCATTTTTTTAAACATCTATTCATTTTCTTAAACATCTCTTCATTACTTTAAACAACATTTCATTTTTAACAACATTTTTTAAGCCATATCTCTTCCTTTTTTAACATTTTTTCATTCTTTTAAGCAACATCTCTTCATTTTTAACAGAGTTTTTTCATTTTTAAGCAACATATCTTCATTTTCTAGCAATATTTTTTAAACATCTCTTCATTTTTTAAACAACATCTATTCAGTTTTTAAAACAAATTCTCTTCATTTTTCTAAACATCTCTTCATTTTTTTAACAACATATCTTCATGTTCTTTTTAATAACTTCTCTTCAGTTTGTTGGCTGACTTTGTTTAGGGGCAGATCAACCTCTATGTGTTATTTAATGCCGAAATCTAAATATTTTGAACATAATTTTATGGCTTCAGCTACAGATAAAATGTATTTTTGTCATTTGCTATAAAATCTATTTTTGGTAATTGTACTATAAATTCTCTTGCTGGTCATTTTACTATATATATGTACTG
>OZ010574.1:59909841-59954841 GCA_963932145.1 Acanthosepion lycidas | reverse complement strand
ATCGGTATTAATATAGTAATACTTAAACCTTTCTATTTTAGAACGAAGTCTCATAGTGGAGACATTGTGTTGAGGGGAAGGCAGGAGGGAGATATAGAAGGAGTGAAAGGCTCTGTGATAGGTGGGGTAGACAGGGGTTTTGGGGGAAGAGTCTCTAGTACAGGACTACTGTAACTGAGATTCCATTATTTACACCCCCTCTACACATACATATACTTATATATCGAAACTGGTGCTATAAAAAGGATCTTACAACATGTATCAATTCGGTATTTAATCTCCTTCAAAGTAGTCCCCCTTCTGAAGCCACACACTTTATTCTGCTTCGTTTAAAATTCCTGGAACTCCTTTTTTGGGATAACGAGTAACAGCCTCGTTGCATTCTCTTGGATTTCTTCGACGTCTTGAAATCTTGATCCTTTCAAGCGGGATTTGATTCTCGAAGAGGAAAAAGTCGCAAGGGGCGAGATCTGGGAAATATATGGTGATTGTCGGACCTGAGAAATGTTGTGATTGGCCCAAATCTGCTGCACAAGCCATGGTCACTGATGGAACCTCTGTGGTGGAGTGAGATGACCACACTCTACACACTTTCCTTCCAAGTACTGCTATAAAAGCGGAGGCGAGCGTCAACGTTAAAACTTGGTGTTAATGCGCGACAGAGTTCAAGGTCAATCTGTGTCAAGTGGCTTCACTCTTTAATTACGTTACGCAAGAGTCCCAATATTTCTTAATCAGGCCTCGTATATCGTCGTCGTTGTCTTCGTTGGTGAAAGTCGTTGCTGACTATGGAGGTGTTCATCGACGTTTTCCTTCTGTGTTCCTATGTTGGAATTGAAAAGACGTCCACAGCCACCGCAGGAAAGGGTAGAAAGATTTAGGGGATGGAAAGCTCTGGCTTTTCTTTTGGGCTTTCTTCGTCTCTTCTATTTGTCTTCTGTTTTTTTTTTCAAAGGATGTTGTTTATTCATGGACTGTTCTTCTCCAATTGGTTCTTTCTCATGATTTCGTTTCCCAATTGACTGAATCCGTTTCTGTCCTCAGTAAGGTGATTTTGAGCTGATCCATGAATCGACGACTTGGAACTCCACCTGGTCTCTTGCCAGCCGCGTGCTCTGAGAAGAGGATTTGTTTGGGCAGACGGATATCTGGTATTCAGGCAAAGTGTCCGGTCTATAGAAGTCGGTGGCGAGTCAAAGTAGTTTCTAGGCTCTTCATCTTTGCGCGGAGATGAACTTCGTTGTTTGTGATTCGGTCCTGACAAGTGTTCCGCAGGATTTGAAGAAGTTTCATTTGATGGATATATTCAAGTATGCGGATGTCTTTTCCGTAAAGTACCCAAGCCTCACAGGTACACAGGAGAGTCAAGATTAATAACAGCTCCGTAGATCATGAGCATTGTGGTTTGTCTTAGCCCAGGATTTCCGAATACTGTTTTGAATAGCTTCACGTATGCTGCGTAGCGGCCTTTGTTTCGATTATTGACGCCTTTTTCAGTGAATGAATTTGGTGTTAGTACGCTATTAAGGTATGGAAATTGTTCAACATTCTCCAGGTCCAGTCCGTTGATAGTGATTTTGATTCCTTGTGGTGTCTGAAGCCCCGGTCGGGGTTGTAGCAGGACCATGAGTTGTCCGCTGAATTCTGGAGTATGTTGCAGTTGTAATCGGCGTGTAAGAGCTCTGAGACTCGTTCGTGTATTGTTCAAGAGAGGAGAGCTGTATCGAAACTTATTTTATTAAACCTTCTGAACTCAAGGAAAGATGACTCGTTTTGACGAAGCTCCCCCAGAATTAACCTTACCTCGTATATATATATATATATATATATATATATATATATATATATATATTAGGTTGGTGCAAAAATAATGTCGTTTTCTCACATATGTTACTATGTGAGAAAACGACATTATTTTTGCACCAACCTTATATATATATATATATATATATATATATATATATATATATATATATATATATATATATATATGTGGTATGGAAAGAGCTACAAAGGAGAGGAGACGGCACATACAACAAGAAGAATGAGCTTCTGTAAATAGTTGGCAGAACAGGGTTTAGAAGAATTAGCGAGAAAACAAAATTTACTAAGAGCTACAAATGAGAAGAAATTGTGGAGGACCATGACTGCAAACACATTGAAGGGACACGGTGCATAGTAGAAGAATAATGAGTGTGTGTAAATGGTTCGTAGAATAAGAAGAGGGAGAGATAAGAGAAGGGCAACATTTACTAAGAGCTACAAAGGAAAGGACTGGAATTTGTGGAGGGTCTTGATCACCAACATCATGAAGGGTCACAGCACATAGAAGAAAATGGGCTTGTGTAAATGGTTGTTACAACAAGGAATAGTAGAGTTAGCGGAAAGATAAAATTTACTAAGTGCTACAAAGGACAGGAAATTGTAGAGGGCTATGATCGCTAACGTCTTGAAAGGACGGACTAGAGAAAAGGAAGACTGAGTTTGTTTGTTAGATGATAGCATGAACCCGAAAAGCGATGAATTTCTAGACATTAGCTTACATGTAAAGATCTCGCCTTGGACGCGTTACTTGTCGATGTGTTGGACGTAAACGATTTATTCTATTCCTATTATATATATATATATATATATATATATATATATATATATATATATATATATATATATATATACAGAGTGAAAGTGTGATTGAATGTGTGTGTGTGTGTGTGACAGTGAGAGAGAAAGAGAAAGATTAATTTTTCGCTCCCTCTTCGCTTGTCACTTTGTCTACTCGTCTGTCAGATTTAAAATTGATTCATTGTTGACGTAAGATTTACATAAACAAGGATTTCGCATAAGGACGCCATTTATCCCGATATATATATATATATATATATATATATATATATATATATATATATATATATATATATATATATATAGACAGAGAGAGGGAGAGAGAGAAGTTGTTTATTTAAAATTTCCCCGATGATCAATCACCTTTGAAGGCAGGCGAATGGACCGACGAGTAGGGCTACGAAAGATAATCGCCTTTTCGACTGAGCCGAGAGAGATAAAGAATAAAAACGTAACAAGTCGCGTCTTACCTTCTTTTCAACCGTGCTTTGACTTTTAAAGAGGATATACGCGAGGCGACTTCCAAATCGACCATGGACACAAGGATGTAAAGTTGCCCACGCATGCTCACTATTTACTTCCGTTGCCTTTTCTAGCCGACCATTTACGCCTTCCTGCGCTGAGAATAATAAACGTGCTTACACAAATCCCACGAGCAGCAGATAAACTGATGTCTAAGATATCCGCTTTTCAGCTCAACTAAGTTTATAAATGTACTCCATGATTTCTTAGTATTTATCGATTTTTAATATTTGATTACTATCTATCTGAATTTCTGGGATGGCGGTTATCATTATTTACTTTATTTACAATCGACTTCATCTTTGTTGTTATAACAACGTTTCGGAATTACATCAACGGCAGGTTGATCTAAGGTACCGCCATAGATTTTCGAACTCAATCCTTCATGCAACGGTAGATTGTTCTCGTTCTGTTAATCATATCTCGGGATATCTCGTCAAGTTCGTATTTAGTATTTCTCGGTTATTTTCTTAGCCTGTTTCAACTCAAAAGCCAAACACGGTGATAAAACTAAAAATATGCCATCAAATACACGGACTGTGAATTTTGTTTGACGTCGTAATTGTGAGTTTATCCCAGGACAGGGTAGTGAAAACTTCGACTCAGTGAAATATTTGACGATTTTCTTATTCATATCGACATGAATAAGAAAATCGTCAAATATTTGGATGTAGAATTACATCTACAAATTGGCAATGTCTCCTCGTACATGAAACCTAACACAAAATTAAAATATGTGAATCTTAGATCCAACCACCCTGCAAGTATAATAAACAAATTCCAAAAAGAACAGAGTCCAGGTTATCTAGAAATTCCTCTAGTAAAATAATTTTCGAAAATAAAAAGAAAGAATATGAAAGGGCTTTAAAAAATGGGGGGAATAAAACCAAACTGGAATTTAAACTTAAAATAAAACAACAGAGGAAGAACAATTCGAAGAAAAGAAAAAAAAAATTGCTTTAACCCTCACCTTCTTTAACTTAGAGGTCAAGTGTAAAATAGGGAAAATATTTTTCAAATCACTTAAACACTTCCCCCCTAAAATCCAAATTACATAAAATATTTAATAAAAATACAATTAAATTAAGCTACAGTTGTACCAGTAATTTAGAAACCAAAATAAAAACACAAAACGCCAAAAATTTCAAAATTAACATGCAGCAAAACATTAACAGTAATATATGAAATTGAAGGAATAAAAGCAGATGTCTATTAGATGAAGTTTGCAAAACAAGAAGCAGTAATTTACAAAGCAGAAATAATAGATACAAATGGCTAGAAAAATATACATAGGGTGTACTGAGGGTAACTTTAAAAAGAGATGGTACAATCATGTCATCCTTTATGATAGAAAGCCTTAGAAATTCTACTAAATTAGCCAACTATGTGTGGAAATTAAAGGAAAAGGATAAAAAAAGATCCGATTGTAAACTGGAAAATTTTAAAAAAGCAAAACCTTACAACAATCATAGCAACATCTACAATTTTTGTCAACAAGAGAAACGAGCTATATTTCCAGAGTAAAACATTTTTTTAATCGGAGATCGGAAATTATGTCTATGGTATACATACCAAAAAGTTCCTTTGTAGTTCATTTGAAGTGGGACGAAAAGAAAGTATGTATATTTCATTTAATCCTACACCGATACATTTCCAATATACTTGCTTTTCCCCTCTTCCTAATCACCTTCTCTCACCCCTCACGCCATGAGCTTATTCATTTATTTAGCTTAAAAAAAACATAAAAAAGAAAAAAACAAACAAAGAAACCAAAGTGTTAGGAAATTAATTGACCGAAATCGCCTGAATATACTGACAAGCTTAAACCAATGTAGCGGAATCGGCTGGTCTCGTAATTATATATATATATATATATATATATATATATATATATATATATATATATATAGTTCTGGGTATAACGATAAAGGCCTCTGCTCGGGAGATTGGAGGAGCGTGGAATCACCCTTTTAATTGCTATTGTTCCCAGGTCCACACTTACCCGGGGTGGTAGCATCTGTTAGGGTCCCAGCTATGGGCAAAAAGTGAAGCCCTAAACAAAAATAAAACATTATGAAAGTATGAAAAATACATTTTTTATAGTAAAAATACCAGCAATACATTTTTATAGAAATTTTTTTTTTACCAGCAATACCTATTTATAGTAAAATTACCAACAATACAATTTTAAAGCAAAATGATCGACAATACATTTTATCAGTATATGAAGGCATACAATGGCGTTCAAAATATTTAATTTTCTACATTAAATAAGCTATTTTCATATGCCGCTATTCAAGATCAGCCAAACAACCCCTCCCCCATTCCAGAAAAAAACAACATGAGAAAGCATCCATTAAATTACTTTTGTTCCCAGGTCCACCCTGACCCAGGGTGGTAGCACCTGTTAGGGTCTCATCTCTAGGCAAAGAGTGAACCCCCAACAAAAACAAAACACTACGAAAGTATGCAATACATATTTATAGCAGATTGACCGGCAATCCATATTTATAGCAGAAGGGTCAACCAATGAACCAACATGTAAGAACTCTTTTATGACATTAATCTATACACTAACCTACAATTTCTTAAAGAAATGAAAGTGTATTGAAAAATATGACTTTAACAAAACTACAACATGAAACACACATGTCACCACCTATGTAATCATGTCCACACACACACATGTATGTGCACAAAAGCAGAGTATTATCTACCATGTATTCAATTGTGAAAGCAGAATAACATATATCATATTTTTATAACTTCAAAGCCCCCAAGAAAATTAAATTTCGGCATTAAATGAAGAAGGAGTTGATATACCATTAATATATATATATATATATATATATATATATATATATATATATATATATATATATAAATATAAAAGTGGACATTGAAGTCAACACAGAGGCGACAGGCTGTTTCGTGCTAGATGCAATATAATATCCAACGTCGGTAACATGCAGTTTATGCAATCTTCAGGTATGGAGATGATTCTCCACACCTTGTGATTGTATAAACTGCATGAAGATCCCAGTTGTGTTACCGACGTTGGATATTATGTATATTCAATAATATTTTCTCATAGCTCTGTTTCATAACATTGAGCACTGCATTTATAACGCCTGAGGAAGAAATATTAGGTTGGTGCAAAAATAATGACGTAACAATGTCGTTTTTTGACGTTAAAAAATACGTCAGAAAACGACATTATTACGTCATTATTTTTGCACCAACCTAATATATGTATACATATGTGCAAGTATTTGTGTATCTACATACCCATTACTAAATTTTTATATATATATATA
This sequence comes from Acanthosepion lycidas, assembly GCA_963932145.1. NCBI lineage: Eukaryota > Metazoa > Mollusca > Cephalopoda > Sepiida > Sepiidae > Acanthosepion > Acanthosepion lycidas. Next base: position 59,948,380 of record OZ010574.1, on the reverse strand, counting down.
TATATAAAGAATATATTTATATAATATGATGAACAACTTTCAAGTGGAATGTTCAAATGTCACACATTTATCGCAAATATTTCTAATAAAACAGAACTTTTAATAAAAATGAATGAATTTCGACCGCTATATTTATCATGCAACTCTAACTATAGGTTTAGAATTTTACAAATATGTGTAGTTTAAAACGTATATATATATATATATATATATATATATATATAACCAAGTGCATGATTGGCGTATACGGAATAAATTCCAATCACCAACAATTACTATTCTTAAAAGAGTGCTCAGTACAGAGTAGAGCGAATATAAATATTTATTTAAAAATTATAACATAAATATGTTATAAAATCATTACAAAAATAGCCATTTTGTTTCAACACCTTTGGTGTCTTATCAAGTGATGATGTTGAATGTAGATTGTAGAATAAAGGTTTTAAAAGGTTCAAATTAATTAACCGCCCCTCGTAAGGGGAAACGCTGTTACATGAGCTGAAATGACCAATCAAAATACAAGTATACGAGAATTCAAAAAACTTGACAACGAATAAGCTTATAATAACTATTAAATGCTTTAAAGTTGGGTTTATACTAAAATAGAATTTATTCTAATAAGTATTAAATTGTGCGATAAAATTTGAAATTAAAATTAAAAACTACCCATTTCAAAAATGTAAATTTAATCTATATTAAGTTTAAAATTTTAAAATTATTGAGGAAAAAAGAAAAAAAATACATATGTTATTCGATTCATTTTGTTTCTATTGAAATTACGTTGGAATAAACGTTAACATCGACTGCCCTTAACTTAATGACAACATGGATACAAGTGTAGACATGTGATTATGACATCTTTCGAAAGACAATACAAACACAATCAGATTATAATACATATAATCATTTCACCCCAAGACACTAGGATTCAAGTGGTTACTGAGTGTTAGAGAATATTAGGAAAAAAAACAAACTAGTATTAAGGAAAAAGGACAATAAAAGAAGAGGAATCAAGGAGACTGTTGATAACGATTGACATTGCATTTAAATTTTTGAAGATCAAAGTTGACTGTGTAGCGAGAAGCCGGAAGAGAGTTTTAGTAGAGGAAACTGTTAGCATAGAATGGTTATATTAGGTTGGTGCAAAAATAATGTCGTTTTTCTTTTGAAGTTGAACGTCAAAAAACGACATCATTTTTACACCAACCTAATATCTATCCACTTCAACTGTAAACGAGGCTAATAGTTTCTTCTCTCGCCCTTCTCGCTTTCATGTAAAAAAAAAAAAAAAAAATAACCGTAACGTCAATCATTATCTAATATCGTGTTTTCTTCTTTTTTTTAAAAATTGAATTCACCTCATGTAAGGTAATAAAGCCGCTAAGACACAAGTTGTTACTGCGAGAGCATTAGAAAACAGAAACATTATTAAGGAAGTAGAGCAATAGGAGAGTGACCAGGAAGTCAGTAATTAACGACTGACATTGCATTTCAATTTTTGAAGATCAAATTTAGCTGGAAAACATGGAACTGGAAGAAAGTTCCACGAGCGAGAAGTGCGAGAAAAGAAACTGTTAACATAGAACATACGGTTGCATCTAACCATTTCAAATGTAAATTGATGAGACTTTGGCGCCAATCTAGCACTGAGCTTAAATTCATAAAGTCTAAAAACCAGAGTGCATTACTTGCACAATATAGATATAATTATTGTTCAAGATGATATCAGTGTTAATGCTCCGTACATTTCTTTCAGTTAGTCTAACATCGATCTACCAAAAACCATGTTGAATTACAATAGAAAAGAAAGGTCACGCTTCTTGTAGAAAATACGTCTATTTTTTCGCAAGGTTGTATTTGATTGAATTTCCGACGGAACATTTTCAAGATCAGACCGTTTTTTCTTTCTTTCTTTTTTAAATACAGAATAAAACGGAATAATTTCGTCAGGAATAATCAGAGAAACATGGCAACATGCGTAGGTGTACAGACATTTTTTTTTAATTTCGACCTTTTTCTTATGGTCGGCTGAGATAATTACCTGGCCAAAGGCGGGTTGTATACTCCAGAGGCGCACACCTTGATTTCGAATGTCGTCTGTGATTCGCTTCTCTTTGTAAGGTGCGTCAAAGACGCCTACTCACGCCCACTGACAATTTCGAGAAATGCAAAACTGAAATAAATCTTGTTTGTGGCTTTAAATAAAAATCTGCTTTTTTTTTTTTTTTTTTTTAAAGAATATCATGTCGTAGGTGTGACTTTGAAATGGCTTAGACGGGATTTGACGATGATGAGATTCATTTGTAAAAAGAAAAATGATTTATTAGGTTGGTGCAAAAATAATGTCGGTTTTTGACATATTTTTTAACGTCAAAAACCGACATTATTTTTGCACCAACCTAATATTTCTCTTCACTATCTTAATATCTGTCAACCTTTGTTTTATTCTTCATTTCATTCTCTTATCTATCTATCTATCTATCTATCTATCTATCTATCTGTCTGTCACCATTGTTTTATTCTTTACTTCTTTCTATTATCTCTCTCTATATATATATCTATGTCCATACCTATCTTTCAATCGATCTATCTTAATATGTGTCAACCTTTGTTTATTCTTAATTTCATTCTTTTATCTATCTATCTATCTATCTATCTATCTATCTATCTATCTATCTATCTATCTATCTATCTATCTATCACATTTTGCTTCTTTCAATCTATCTATCTATCTATCTATCTATCTATCTATCTATCTATCATTGGGGGAATTCGGACCCAATAAAACATCTTTGTTCTTTCTTTCTTTCTTTCTTTGCATCTATCTATCTATCTATCTATCTATCTATCTATCTATCTATCTATCTATCTATCTATCTATCTATCTATCTCATTCTATTCATATCTATCTATCTATCTATCTATCTATCTATCTATCTATCTATCTATCTCATTCTATTCATATCTATCTATCTATCTATCTATCTATCTATCTATCTATCTATCTCATTCTATTCATATCTATCTATCTATCTATCTATCTATCTATCTATCTATCTATCTCATTCTATTCATATCTATCTATCTATCTATCTATCTATCTATCTATCTATCTATCTATCTATCTATCTCATTCTATTCATATCTATCTATCTATCTACCTATCTATCTATCTATCTCATTCTATTCATATCTATCTATCTATCTATCTATTAGGTTGGTGCAAAAATAATGACGTAATAATGACGTTTTTTTGACGTTAAAAATACGTCAAAAAACGACATTATTACGTCATTATGTTTGCACCAACCTAATATCTATCTGTTATTCTCGATCTATCTATATATGTTTCTTTCGATCTGTTTCAGTATGTTACTGTCACAGTTCTTTTTTTTCTGTTCATCATCTATCTATCTTAATATCTATCACCTCAGTTTCTATCTTTCTTTTTTTCTTTTCTTTTTTTTCTTTTATCTATTTATCTTTCTATCTATTGCCCACATAATAGGAAACAAATGACTTTAATTGTATACTATCTCAGTACCTATGCCATAGTCATTGAGTGTAAAACGGATCTTTTATTTTTATTTTAAATTATATAATTATAGTCTTTTAAGGCAAACAGTCTTAATAATAAGGCCAAAACGTATTTTCTTTCCAATAGGCGAACTACTATTTCAGTAGAAACAGGTTTGTATAAGTGGCTTCAGAAGACTTTTTTTTCTTCTTCATTCCTACGTAAAGGATGCAATCTTTTCACAAACAACTGGTTGCGTTTACATTGCATTATAAGGATGAGTTAAGTATGTGTAACATATAATTTACAGGCGTGTACAAATCGATCTCGTGTATCAGTCGACCTTTGACGTTTGATATTTACAAAGCTTTGCTCATTACGGCACGCAGTTAGAATTACATTCCCTGTCAAAAGAAAGAAAAAAAAAAAAACAGAAAAGAAATGGTTTTATTTATAATTTTCTTGCAAACATTAATTATATTTTTTGGAACAAGTGCCCGTGTAATACTTAAAATAAATTTCAAAGAAAATATTTATTTGCATATGAATTTATTAAACTACATGTGCCTTTCATCGTGTTCGTTGCATTCACTTACGCGCAATTACCCCTCTCCTGCGACAGACTAGGCCCTATAGACTTGGCTTCAGAAAGAAACGGCAGCCTACCGCGGGAATGTCTGCCTAGTCAGTCATGAATCGAAAGCGACATGAGCACCCAAACCAGCCTACCACTATCTCCCTTTTAGCCTTCGGTGATTAATTGTAGAAAGCTAAGTTTAAGATAAAACAGATTGAAGATCAGCCTTCCCCCCTTTTGGCCTTGTGCCAGATTTCTGTATTTTCAAAATAAAGATTATTTTCCTCTATGATACCTAGACCATATGAATTTAATCACTGTACTAGATTGGCAGTAAGGTTCCGTCATTTTACTGTTGAAATAGCTATAGACGTAACCGTAAGTTCTATGCTATCGTACTTCTCGCTTGTGGAACTCTCTTCTGGTATCTTGCATTTCCATCAATATTGATCTTCAAAAAATTAAATACAATGTCAATTGTCATCTTCCTTCGTCTTAATTCCTGTTCTTTTATCTTTAAACACCCAGATATCAAAGCGATTCGCGAATCCAAGTGTTTTCAAATGCCTTATAACGCTTACATGAGATAGATGGAGTATCTCAGCGATGTCCCGTTCTGTATCATCTTAATTATTTTTAATCAGCGTTTTGATTTGCATGTCATCAACGATTGCAGGTTGTCCTGCAACGTTCTCCACTTTTCAACTTATTGAACTACTTACGATCAACACTCTCAGCTACGGCACTGCCTCCATAAACGACACATACCTTTTTGCTACTCGTACAACGATTTTTTCCTTTTTAGAAATAAAAGAGCGTCAGATGATGAAAATGCGCATAATTTTCACTTTTGACGTACACAATATAAAGCACTACCTCTTCATTTGATGTAAGGCCTCTGTGTTAGGTGTGCGACCCTGTGGGAAGATGAATGGAGGCATAACATTGCCATCACTAGTGATCAACCCAAACACCGCGACGTTGAGTGGATATATCATCCAACTCTATCCGAAACCTCCGCACCCAAACACTGGGAAATGTTCATATTGGAACTTCCGGTGCGAATACCAAGCAGTAAACTATGCCATTTCCAAATTTCTGGCGGACTGAATTTCGTCATGGTGCTCTTTTTTTTCTGACTGACGGGGACGAACTGACTCTGCTATACTGTTCAGTCGACAAAACTGAAAACAAACAACGCGCATGCGTGAAATGAAAAATATAAAATGGTGACAATTTCCCCATCGCACCTTATATATATGAACAGACTGAGATACATCGATTGACATACATGGACCTTCGTACCTACCCTCCGAAAAAACAGTGTGAAAAGGAAGGTTTTTCTCATGACACCGCTTTTATTTTAACTACCTTTGGCAATGTTTACTGTTTTAAAAAGCGAAAATTAGAATTTTAATAAAACCTAAATTTACGATGCGAATTTACATAATTTTTTGTTCTTGAGAATTGACAACAAAAATAATAAATGCTATTTATTTATTAGACTGTTTATTGGAATGGTTGGCTAAATTCAGTTAACTTAAATAAAATGAACTTTTACTAATTGTTAATTGATTCGAACTTTATAAAATGGTAAATAATAAGGATTTCCTTATAGTTGGTTCACATATTTTAATAATTTATTAAATGTCTATAAATTTATGAATAAAAATCGTTTTCATATTTATTTCTTTATAAACTGGTAAATGATAGATATTGAATTGCATTTGTAATGGAATTGGTTTAGCTAATAGGTAATTAGCATAAAGAGAGCTATAACTATAGCTCATGGGCAACTTTGAGTCAGTGTACGTAGAATATCTAAGCCACACCCTTGAGTTTGGATTGGAGTGCTTGTCGACTTCCCTGCCTGAAGGTAGGGAGGAACTCAAATGAGGCTATGCCGAAGGACGGAGTCTTGTCTAGGGGGATAGACAAACCCGACCCCATTATTACGGGGTCTACGGGTAATTTTTGCTTGAGCCTACGGTTTCGGAAAATTCCACATTAAACCGGCCTTGTGCCACGTCCCGCTCAGTGGGGAGCTCGGGTAAATACCGTGTACGTAGAATATCTACGGCTACTAAGGTTGATCATCATAACAGCATTAGTTTTAATACAACTGTGTTAGTTTCTAGAATGTTGGAAATATAATAATTATTCTGGCAAATAAACAATGTAATAAATAAATAGTGTTTATTCTTGTCAATTCTCAAGAACAAAATCATGTAAAAATTCACTTTGATCATATGTTTAGTTTTTATTCCAATTTTAATCGTTATTTTTTTTTTAAACAATAAACATTACCGGGGAGTGAAGGCAGTTAAAAGAAAAGCAATGTCATGAGGAAAAGCGTTTTTTTTTTACATACTATTTTTTTTGCAGGCATGAAGGGCCATATTTGCCTATAGATCTATATTAAACAAGCAGCTAGATAGATCTGTTCACTCTGTCGTGCGAGACAATTCTTTTCTCGTCAGAATCTTTCTCGCACAATTAAAAGTCGACCATTCGTCCGTGCGTCGAATATTGCTGCCACATATGGCCTGGTGCTTCTGTCTTATTGTCGGATTTTCTTGTCAAAATCCAAAGAAGAATCAGCGAGGTCATCGATTCTGACCCGGCATCTCGGCTTCAGTCACTTTCAAGCGCGGTTATGGGGCTGATGCATTGAATGAAATTAGTTGCAGGAGGTTGTTTTTCCGCCCGTTTCAAAACTGTGAATTTTACTCGAGAGGGTTGGCCGTTCAAAAGAACTCGATACAGAGTATTTTAAAGGCTGCTGTTACGGTAAATCCTGTCCCCAGCTATGGAACTCAGTGACAAATGCAATGTTAGTCATATGGTAATCCTACGCGTATTGAACAAGATTGGAAAGGTTTCAGTGGTTGGAAAATGGATATCCGTACGACCTGTTTCCAAATAATCACCAACAACCTCTCTCTCACTCGGTCTGTCTGTTTCTCTTTCTCTCTCACACACATACATGCACAAACGAATATACACGCATATTTATGAATAAAGGCAAAAGCAAAACATTTTAGCCGACGCGTTACGTCCTCTGAGGGATTTTATCTAGGCAAATAAAAGGATTTTATTTTGTGATAAGTATTTATAAACAAGAGCAAAAATGTTATTGGATTTTCAAAATCTTTGATAGACAGATAAATAAATAAAGAGACTGACTAATATATATATATATATATATATATATATATATATATATATATATATAGATAGATAGATAGATAGATAGATAGATAGATAAATGAAGAGACTGAGATAAATAGATGAAGAGACTGAGATAGATAGATAGATAGATAGATAGATAGACGAAGAAACTAAGATAGATAGATAGATAGATGAACGAACAGAGAAAAATAAACAGATGAACAGACTGAGATAGATATATAAATAGATCACTAACCAAAAACGGAGATAAGGGAAGGCTGGTCTTCAATTTGTCTTATCTTAAACGTAGCTAGCCACGATTCAGTCAGTAAAGTGCTACACGTGATACACGGTTAGGCGATCATGTATCTTTTGATACATGACTGACGAGACAGAAGATTTTTTACCGCAGTAGGTTGCCATTTCTTTCTATGGTAGACTGGTTGGCGACCAAGGCTAAAGAAACCAGTGTGTTCTGCTATTCAACCCATAGATGGGAGGAGAAGGGATGGATTCATACCTTTCCCAAGGATATTTCTACGTAAGTGAATATAGCGAAATCGACTATAATTCGAAATCGGCTCTCCGAACGGATATCCATTACATCACAAATTGACCGAAATATATTACGATATTCTTTACGGCACATTCTTACTTATCAGTCTTACTACAGTCAACATAATACCTCAAGTCTCTATGAAGTCTTAACTAGTTCCTATATGTAGAATTTGTCTGTGATAGGTGGGGAATTAAAATAACAGCTTTTAAAAATGAAACTCCAATGAATACTTACCATAGAGGAGTATCGATCCGAAAATTTACTATGAAAGGATTTATAGAAAAGGCACAGAAAAGCCACGTTACAACGACGGGAAAGTGACTGAAACCGTGATGGCGGGTCAGGACCGATGGCATAACAGGTTCTTCTTCTTTGGAGTCTGTCCAGGGAGTATCCTCTGTGTGTGCGTGTGTTTGACTACGCGCATGCGCATCCGTTAAAAAAAATTTACTTGTTTTTCTACACGTGAAAATCTCGGTAAATATTCTCGAACTCAAGATTTTAGTGTGAAGCAATAAATAGAAAAAACGGCGAAACCAAAGAATGACGCAGATACGGAAATTAACGATTTGATATTTGCGTTGAAATTTGCCCTGAGTTAAAATGGTTGTTTCTATTTTCAGCCGTCCGTTCATTACAAGCTGGGCAAGAAGCACTCTCCCACCAACCGTCCCTCTCCATGCGTCTGTTTCTATCTTTCTGCCAGTCTGTCTCTCCCACTTTCCTTTTCTCTCCCCCTCTCACACTCTCGCTCGTCGATTCCTATCTCTGTATTTACTCGTATTCTGTTAATCTATCTATCTATCTATCTATCTATCTATCTATCTATCTATCTATCTATTTCAGTCTCTTCATCTATCTATCTATCTATCTATCTATCTATCTATCTATCTATCTATCTATTTCAGTCTCTTCATCTATCTATCTATCTATCTATCTATCTATCTATTTCAGTCTCTTCATCTATCTATCTATCTATCTATCTATCTATCTATCTATCTATCTATCTATCTCAGTCTCTTCATCTATCTATCTATCTATCTATCTATCTATCTATTTCAGTCTCTTCATCTATCTATCTATCTATCTATCTATCTATTTCAGTCTCTTCATCTATCTATCTATCTATCTATCTATCTATCTATCTATCTATCTATCTATCTATTTCAGTCTCTTCATCTATCTATCTATCTATCTATCTATCTATCTATCTATCTATCTAAATAGGATAATAAAATCCAGACAAAGTTTTTTTTTTTAAATTTGTCAAATAGTGAAAATGTTTTATTGATTTGATTACTCGTTTCACCATCGTTCAATTGCCTTTCGCAAAATCAGAATGAAAGAAGTACATGTGTGTCTGTGTCTTTGTGTCTTCAATTCTAAATCGGTTATACTTTTCCGCTAAGTTGGCGTCCATCTGTCGAGATGAAAGAACAAATTTGTGTGACTTTTATATAAAATATAAAAACATATATTACATTCATTACATAACAAACATAGCAATTCCATATATTTCATTATGTACACAACTTAAGCGGAAATCAATAAATTGCTTACACAATTGGTTCCTTTTTATTACTGCTTTTCTTGTCATAATCATTTTTAAAAAGATTTCTTTAGTTCTATTTACTTTTGATACCAAAGTTCTGAAGTGAAATAAGAACCTCAATCCATGCTTTGAAGATCTCAGATGTCATTTCAGAACTCAGAACTTAAATGTTTAGACAATTCCTTTATCTCTACATTTCTTGTGAAGGTTTTTTTTTTTAAATTAATTACTCTGTGAACCCCTTATTCTAGACTGTAGCCTAAGGAACTCCCTCGAACCGCTAAAAAATGATCATACTATGATGAAAAAATGGCTCAAACATAATAAAAATAAAGTTTTATCCTCGAAATCTTTATGTTATTATTAAGAAGAAATAGCAACGGATATTTTCATCCTTTTTAGAACGTTCGAAATTGTTCTTTTGCGTCAGCAGTGGTTGCCAAAGATTAGTACAGGAAACTTTAGCGTCTTATTTTGCGTTAAAAGTACATTTAGTTGAAAATTCTTATTAAAATCAAATAATTGTCAAGTTTTAATGAAACATTAAAGACTTATTCACAAACGAATTAAATTATTTTAGAAATGTTTTTCTTTTAGAAAATCTTGGTAAAAATATACTTTTTTTTTTTTTTACATCTGTTACCCACAACTTAATTCATTTCATGAAAATGCGAGAAATTAAACTCTGTAAAGCTTAATGATTATATTAGTTAAAACAGAACTCCTTGGAGAATTTAAATCATCAATTTATTCTTGTAAAACACTACCTCCAGTTATCGAAGATGTGTATTGAATCATAAGATAAAAGATGCAATAAAACTAAGACATTATTTCATTAGAAAAGCTTTTAATTGTTTATATGAATATAAGATATATTATGAATACTATAGTCTTAAGAAAAAAACTTCGATGAATAATGAATTTTTACAAGAACTGTTTTCATTTCTAAAAATTTTAATTAAAATAATTTATAAAGTTTTAAATCTTTTAAAATTCTGTTTTAGTTTGAACAGATTAGGTGATATTGTTATTATATAAAAACTATATTTACTAATAATAAATGGAAAACCTTATTACAATTTAGCGACCACCAATATTTTAAAAAGAATTTTGAATTTTATGTATATGTATAAACGTGCCGATTGTTGTAAATACGGTCATCCATACACGAAATTATCAGAAAATATGAGCGGTAATTATAGTAAATGTCAGTCAAGCTGTCAACAACTTAAATAAACAGCTAGCGCCGTGTTAAATAATGCATTTCTGTGATATTTTAAACTTAAAGTAATATTTCTTTCAAATCAGATTAATTAAACTTTATATCAGCTAATATTACTCAAATAAAGTTTCAGAAACGTATATTTTATTTTTGAAAGATTTTTTTTTAATAAAGATAATCACATCGTGATGACGGATGGCTAAAAATAGCGCAAAAATCAACGATGTTTACTGCTTTCCAAACGAAGACTTCTTTAAATCAATTTAAATTAGTTTTGACATCCAGAAAAGTGTTTTGTTTAAATTATTAAATTTAATCTATTAGCTTGAAATTAAAACTAAAATAAGGGCTTCAAGTAAAAGTTTGCATATTTTTTAATTCATTTTAAACCTTGGGTATCGCGTTTCTGCGGCAGTACATACTGAGGTCTTATTTGTTCAAAACTTTCTTGCGATGCACTCAGATAAATTTGTCTACTAAGTGATCGTCTTGCTTAAAGCTTGAGATAGGCTTTGTCGCCGCCATGTTTGTCATTCTGTTGCTAATCTTTTCTTTTTCTTTCGAAAGGTGTCTCAGTTTCAAGTCAATCATATTAAACATATAATGTTTTTTGCGTGAAAAATATTGAGCAAAAAGCGATTTATCTAATGCTAATCAACGCAATCAATGAATCAAAGGTACTTTTGTCTTTCTACAAATATAATTTTTCCCAACAAATTAATATAGCTCGTATATACGTTATATGCATAATCTTATAAAGAAAGTTTAATTTAAAATTAACATTGATAAATATTTGTGCTTAAAAGGTCTTGTGAACACTCGTTGTCACTTTCGTAATGCTCATTATAATAGAGAGTTTGTAATCGTAGATGCAACTATATTAACGCCGTTGAACAATACTGGTGTCAGATGCTTTCGAATATCACTCTCACTAATAGTACTTGCTCGATAATACTCGCTCGAAAAGTAACCACCGTATAGTGATCTGAATAGAGAAATAGTATAGTGAATAGAGTAGAGAATAGCGGTCCGTATAGTAATACAAGATAGAGTAGAAATACAGGTCCGAATAGTAATAGAGGATAGACTAGAAATAGCGATCAATTAGATACACGATATGTCCCATATATGCGTTACCTCTATGATCACGTGGTCTACTTAATTCAATAATGGGATCGCCTGTGTTTGCTCACTGGCAGTCTATGTTCAAACTCATGTCGGCAGCAACACTTTATTCCTATATAACAAAAGTTTAGCAAAAATTCTAGAATTATGAGTATTACTGATTTTGCACTATCTAATAATAGAATGCACGACACGAAAGACATACATATATATATTAATAGTATACTAGTGCCTTCAAAAATAAAGGTTGTTTTACAACAGCCTGTGATTAGACCTTTCTTCTAATGTACTTATCCGCTCAGTCGACTGGGGCTGTAGAATACGCCGACTACACCTATGCAGAAGGGTAAGACCCTACCTTAATATGGTCACTTGTTTGCCATTAGTGGCGACCCGCGATGTCTTTGGGACGGGATCCTGGTGATTGAGGGTTTCAGCAGCCAGGGTTAGGTACTTTTGCTTCCCAACACACCACTTTGGCCCTTACCTGGACTAGACGAGCGGTCGGAGAGGCCAGATTTGATCAACCGGCTGGTCAGGTCAAGCCCTAACGCCTATAACAATACCAAATTATTGAGTACTTTAGGGAAAACTTTATCCAAATGAACTATTGGATGAATAACAACTCAATCTAATGTATAAAATAGAAGGCGATGGCTGAGGGTCAATCGTTTTCGTAGAGACATTTAGGTTTAGACAAACCTTCAATTTGTTCACTGAAAAATTGGGTAGTGCAACACCTGTGATGACAGGTACTCCGGGTTTCTCACGAATGCGAGTATGCTGGTTTGTGTAGCCCTGACATGTCAAGGCGATTAGGTTTCCACCTTGACATGTCCCAACGTTGGGTTCTGACATGTCCCAGAAAGGGATATATTTGTTCGAAGTAGCTAAGTGGTTTTGGCTATTATAAACGGGTAGGACAATCTAGCAGGTAGCCGTAAAGAACTGGTACTCGTCGTAGTCGTAGGCAATAGGTGTAGGCAATAGGCGTAGAGCAATGTACCTCTACATTAGTCTGTGTTTATATCTGACACCAGCCAATTATATTACTGTGAGGGGGAACCCAGGTGCATGCATATTCATTGCATCAGGCTCCGAGGTGGGTAGGGACCACAGGCAGCGAAATTTAATTCATACAAATTTTGAATCAAAATAAAAAAAAAACAAAAACGGACTCTGATTCTGAAAAAGAAACTATTACGGACTTTTCGAGATATTTGGGTTCAAGTCCTTGGAGGAAATTCCTTTGTCCAGACTGTCTCATTTCGTGATTGAGAAAGTCTTGTCCAGTCGGATTAATCCAAAATCAGTTAGAAAAATGAGAGACGGCAATTTGATGATGGAGGTTGGAACCAGGAAATACGGGGAATCTATAATGAAAATGAAGACTTTTCACGATGTGAATATCAAAATTTTCCCTCACACAAGACTGAATACTTCAAAGAGGGTGATTAGAAGTAAAGAGCTTTCTTTGGCCACACCAGAAGAAATTTTATCTGCCTTGGGAAGACAGGGAGTCTCTGATTACCGAATGATCTCTCTTAGAAGAAATGATGAAAAATTATTTACGGATACATATATCCTTACGTTTAACTCACCTGAAACTCCATCTAAAATCAAAATAGGCTACAATGTCGAGCCAGTGGAGTTATATATCTCGGCTCCTCTGAGATGTTTTAGATGTCAAAAATTTGAACATCGTAGGGATAGCTGTAAGAATGGCCCTACATTCGCAAAATATGGCCAAAAAGACTCTGATCATGCTGAAGAAGAGTGTCAGGATGAAATTAAATGTGCAGACTGCCAGGAAAATCGTTCAACTTGCTTTCGAACTTGTGATGACTGAAAAAAAGAAAAAGAGATCATAGAAGTGAAATATAAAACGAACATTTCTTTTACAGCAGCAAAAAAATAGTTGCGGGGTACATGAGGTGGCCTATCTACGCAATAATAGTGGTTAGTACAGATCCAAATAACTCCAAACAGACTGACAAGTATAGGGACCTTATTGAGGCACTCGTACGCTTGGGGGCCGAATGATTGGCCCAATTTTCAAAAACATCTGAAAGAACGATATTACAAAGAATTTGGGACAGGCTGCACCAGGAAACGGTAAAAAGGAAACGGTAACTGTCAATGAGAGTATGACATAATCTCAGACTCAGGTAACTCCCCCCCGCCCCCGCGAAAATATTAATCCATCTACAGAACAAAGGCCACAGAGATCGCCTATACGTCCACCAAAGTCCCTAAATATTAGGTTGGTGCAAAAATGATGTCGTTTTCTCACATATTAACATATGCGAGAAAACGACATTATTTTTGCACCAACCTAATATTAAATTAAGCGCATCATCAAAGAATGGTAACGATCCTGCAAAAGCCGGGAAATCCACAAAGCCCATGTCTCTATTGAAAAGCTTTTTGATAAGTTGGAAGTGAAGAGCCCAAATCCACAGACAACTAAAACGAATTAAGAACTAATAAGCCATAAACACAAAAGAGTACAAGTATGTATAAAATAATACAATGGAACTGTCGTGTAATGAAGGCAAACATTAACGAGCTGCTTCTGTTGATAACAGACCTGACCGCGGCAGTTATTTGCCTTCAGAAAACGTTTCTTAAGAGGGATAATATAATGAATATTAGAGAGTACCAGCAATACAATTATATAAATGACTCTGGTCTTCGGGCATCAGGTGATACATCCATCTTAGTCAGGAATGATGTTCCACAAAGCCAGATGAACTTAACAACAAATTTACAGGTGATTGCTGTAAAAGTAACGCTACACAGACTAATTAACATCTGCCCGGTGTACATTCCACCGAATAAAGAGATAAATGAAAACGAAATCCAGAAAATTATTAGGCAACTCCTTGCTCCCTTTATGTTACTAGGGGATTTTAATTGTCACAGCCGTAAAGATACAAACCAGAAAAGAAAGAGTATGGAATCTGTTATAAATAACAACGATTTGTATATCTATTAGGTTGGTGCAAAAATAATGACGTAATAATGTCGTTTTTTGACGTATTTTTAACTTCAAAAAACGACATTATTACGTCATTATTTTTGCACCAACCTAATATAACGACAAATCCGCAACTTATATATATATATTCATTCATTCTCTGGCAGTTACTCTGCAATCGATTCATCTCTGTAGCAAATAAATGCATCCCAAAGAGTAAAATATTAAAAAAAAAACCGTAATAGTCTTTGGTTTAATGATGAGTGTAAAAAGGCTATCAGGTTTAGAAGAAGAGCGTTAACAGATTTCAACAAAGAGCCCATAACAAATAACTTGTTGAAATTTAAGCAACTTTGAGCAAAAGTTCAGAAAATAATCAAAGATAACGAACATGAATGTTGGAAAAATTACGTCAGCAAACTTAGTTCAGCGACAAAAACAAAATCTGTATTGTATATGATAAAAAAGATAGCTGGTAAATTTCATACTAATGTGATAAAACACCTTTCCATAAATAATAATAAAATAACCATCAAAAAGGATATCGCCGACGAATTAGCAATAACCATCTCTAAAAACTCATCAGCAAAGAATGGTAGTCAACAAATTGTTAAGTTCAAACAAAAAGCTGAAAAACAAAAACTGAACTTTAAATCAATTAATGCTGAGAACTACAACCTTCCATTTACGATAGAAGAATGAATCTTTAAAGAAAGCCTATGATACAGCTGTAGGACCAGACGATATTCATTATCAATTCCTAAAGCAGCTGACAAACAAATCGTTGCAACCGTTGCTAAAATTATTTTATAACATATAGACAAGTAGCCATTTCCCAGATTTGTGTAGACTTTCAGCATTCCTATTCTGAAACTTCGGAAGGATGACTCAGACCCTGGAAATTACAGGCCGATAGCGTTAACCAGTTGTCTGTGTAAAACTACGGAAAGAATGGTCAACAACAGATTGACTTGGTATTTGGAAAATAACAGCATAATCAGTGATTATCAATGTGTGTCCAGGAAAAAAAGAGGTGCCATGGATCACTTAGTTCGACTGGAGACCTTTGTCAGGGAAGCATTTCTTCGGAAGAAACATCTCACGGCAGTCTTTTTTGACTTAGAAAAAAAAAAGAAGCTTATGATACTACATGGAAGTTCGGCATATTAAAAGATCTACATGAATTGGAACTAAGAGGTATACTGGTACAATTCATAGGGAACTCCTGAAAAAAAAACGAAAAATTCAAGTCCGAGTAGGAAGTACATTATCGGAATATGTGTTTTTACGTGAAATTTGTGTACGGGATAGACACGTGTGTATATTTGAGTCTGCGAGAAATAAACATATGCGATAGATATTTGCATGAAAGAATTCAACAGTAAAAAAAAACAAAACAAAAAAAAAACAACAAACAAATGAAAAGAAAAACGCAAGACTAGCGGCCACGTATCAACTGTTCGACAATAACTGAAAGCCTGTATGAAAAAAAAGTTAAAAGAAGCTAGGGAGAGAAATCTACACCTTTTTATAAGCTTAAGGTGCACCCTTTTTCATTAGTGATTTTTTTTCTTTGCAAAGTGGGATAATACACACATTCTTAGAATTTTGAATCAAACCTCAATTCAATCGACTGTGGTTGATTATATCCTTGCCTATTCGAACCAGTAATGCACATCTCAGTAGTTTTACACTTACAACGTCTCGGCATTTGTACATCCAACTCTTCTTCCGATATCTGTCTTCGTACCTTTCATGGAACTTCGAACCGAACACTTTATTCAATCTACAGGGTAGATTGTTCTCGTTCTGATTTTCATTCTTAGGGGAGACAACTCATATCAGTTAATACTTACCAGTTTTATTCACTTTTGTGTCGCTTGCTCGTTTCTTCCATTCAACCAGATTCCGTGACTTTTCAGCACTACCAGGGATTGAACTCCAAACTGGCAATAAATCAGATATGTTTTAGTCAGCGCTAATATTTGGTAGTGGGATTATATGACTTTACTTACTAAATCTGATAGTGGAACTGTATGAGAGTCCTTACCCAGAACAAAATTATGAGTATTTTGACTATGGTACAGACTGCAAAGTTGGTCCTTTCTCAGAATACTTTAATTTAGACTTCTTCAAGTTTTTCCCCTCTATCCTCCTTATCATCATAACCCCCACTTCCTCCCTACGCCTCTTGTACTCATGATATACACTTCATTTATCATTACCATTCCGACTGTAATTCTCTAAACTGCGGGGCCCTCGAACTTTGCACTAGGTGATGTTTATATATATAAAAAAAGGTTTTATGATTATCCTGACTCAGGTGGGGAAATTTCTTTCTTTTCTAATCAGAATCTCCAAAATAGGACTTATTTCTCTGCTGGAAATACTGAGGATGTTAGTGTCAAAAATGTGCGCTGATTCTTTCAATCTTTATATCTTTCTATGTTTTTATTTTAATCGTCTATTATCTTGACTTTGATTCCACAGGGGTTGATACCTACAACGTAGAGTCAGGTGAGAGCGAGGAAAAAGAGGTCAGAACGTACACCTGTAACGTTCTGTCTGTTAGTAAAGTCTGGCATGAATACATTAAATTTTTCATGTGTAAAATAACTCTTTATTAATTTTTGAACTCCGTCAAATTAATGAATAACTGATAAGAAGATATGACTAAATTTCTATTTATATATACTATTTATATTCACTATATAAACATATATTAGGTTGGTGCAAAAATAATGACGTAATAATGTCGTTTATACGTCAAAAAACGACATTATTACGTCATTATTTTTGCACCAACCTAATATAATTATAAAATATATTAAATACTAAAACTTTTTTTTTTTAATCGGTATCGCCCAAAGTATGTAAGGAGTTACAGGGTGTGGAGGAATTAGGAACAGAAACATTAGTAATGAAGAGAAACAGAAAAGAGCAATCAAGAGGGCAGTAGATAGCGATTGACATTGCATTTAAATTTTTGCAGATTAAAGTTGGCTGGGAAGCACGGAGTCGGGAGGGAATTCCGCGTGTGAGAAGTGTGAGAAAAGAAACTGTTAGTACAGAAATTACGGCTACAGCCCAACTGTAAATTGATTAAATCTCGTCACCAGTCTAGTATTGTGCTTAAATGAAATAAGTCTCGGTAACATACAGAAGTGCTCACCCGAACAATTATCATGAAAGTATTTATATAAAAAGGCACAGAGAGGCAACCTTAGATGGTGGGCAAGTAATTGAAGCCGAGCCGCCAGATCAGGATCAGTAATATTGCTGATTCTTCTTTGGATCTTATCGAGTAGCTCCATGAAAATAGCAGGGACACAGGACCATATATGGCATCAATTTTCTAAGCATGGACGAATGGTAGACGTATAGATATGCAAGACAGATTCCGGAGAGAAAAATTGTCTCACTCGACACAGTGAGCCGACTTTCTTAGCAGCTGATCTTGAGATGGATTCAATGTATTCCTTCCACCCCATGTCAGCTGAGAACATTAGATCGCGCTGGCGCAATGAGTCACTTTTTTGGAGGATAGCATCAGCCATGCCGATGGAAGGCAGAGAGGAGTCGTTCTGGTGATTTAAATTTTTTTTCATATAGTAAAATAATTTACAACGGGTTCCTATAGAAAAATTATTTATAATGCATTCCTATAGTAAAATAATTTCCAATGCATTCTACAGTCAAATCATTTCCAATGCATTCCTATATTAAAAACATTTCCAATGCATTCTTATGCTAAAATCATTTGCAATGCATTGCTATGGTAAAATCATTTATAATGCATTCCTATAATAAAATAATTTCTATAGTAAAATAATTTCTAATGCATTCCTATAGTAAAATCATTTGAAATGCGTACCTAAAGTAAAATCGTTTGCAATTCCTATAGCAAAATCATTTATAATGGTTTCTTATAGTAAACTCGTTTACAATGTCTTCCTATAGTAAAATAATTTCTAAAGTATTCCTATAATAATATCATTTCTATAGTAAAATCATTTACAATACATTCATATAATAAAATCATTACCATACATTTCGATAGAAAAATCATTAACAATGCATTCCTATATTAAAGTAATTTACAATGCTTTCCTGCAGTAAAATCATATACAATACATTCCTGTAGTAAAATCATTTACAATGCTTTCCTTTAGTAAAGTCATTTCCAATGCATTCCTATAGTAAAATAATTTAAAATGCAATCCTATAGTAAAATCATTTACAAGTCATCACTATATTACGAGGATCTACTGAAAATTTCATAGGCTGACCAAAATACTCTCATGAAATATGACCAAATAAGGTTTATTTTTCTGAATTGTCCCCCACTATCCATCGGTGTTGAAAATCTTGGATCACATTGATGAAGAAGCTTTCATCCTTTTGGTCAAACATTCATAAGCAGAAGATATGATACTGCGATACTGGTTCCCAGCCAAGTGTTTTTTGCATGTTGGGAAACAGATGATAGTCAGATGAAGCCAAATCAGGAGAATAGGGAAGGTAAGCAACTAACTCAATGCCATAGGCACGCCCAGCAGCCATTGGAACCAAGAATTTGTGTGCTGGATCATTATCCTGATGAAACAAGACTCCTTTCTTCATTTTTTGCTACGCGTTTGGTCTTGATAGCCTTTCGTAACTGCCTCCGAAATTTGGCATACTACTCTCCATTGATGGTGTGGCCCTTTCGAAGATAATCAATGAACACAATGCCATAAAACTGAGGTCACCACCTTCCCTGCAGATGAAACGACCGTGGCCTTCTTCGGAACAGGTGAGGAGTGGTGTTCCCATTGCATGTATTTTTTCTTTGTTTCTGAGTCAAAGTGATGATTCCAACACTCATATTGGGTTAGGAAACATTGAAGGAAATAAGCTGGATCTGCCTTCGTCAAAGTCACATTTTCCTGAGGTCTGATCAACTGATTACAGGATTAACTAGTCGTGCATAAATACCGTGTTGGGAAATGATGACATCCGGAAGATCGTTGATGAAGATAAGAAATAACGTATGGAGACTCCCGCGTTAATGTAAAAGGATCTAGAAGCCTGGCCATTCATTATGATTTCATTACACGATTTGTTAAGAACGATTCGATCAAGTCAAATATGCAGCCCTTCAGATTGTGAAGAACGTCACACACTGTCAAACGCCTCCGGGATATTTAAAGTCACAGTTCGAGCCTCGCCGTTCTTATCTAAAGCCTGATAGAAAAATTCACTGATAATAACCGTTACTACATAACCGGATGTAGAATTAAGAACTAAAAAAAAGAAAGTGAAGAAAAAAAAAAAAACTGGAGTAGTCAGAGAAAGAAGATTAATCTAGAAATAAATCGGAACAGGCAAAATTGGAAATCTTTTTATTTTCTTCTTTTTTTGTAACCGTTTGACGTAAATTTAAGTTAATCCTTGAACTTGTTCGCTAGTCACTGATATTTTTTTTCTAAACCAATAATGTGTGTGTGTGTGTGTGTGTGAGAGAGAGAGAGAGAGATGTTACGTACAATCTTCTGTCGGGAGATCTTTTCAAAAATCGATGTTTTTTTAATTCTAAATTGAGCACAGCTGACGCATCTAAGAAAAAAAAATGGCATTACTATATTAACTCAATTAATTAAATCTTGCTTAGTCTATCGCAACCTGGCAATGTATTTAAAATATACATATAATACACCTATTCTATCAAGCTTACAGCGATATCACGTTGAAACACCAGTTACCGTATGATCAGCGAAGTTAAGCAATATCGAGCCTGGTCAGTACCTAGATGGTTGACCGCTTGAGGATACCAAGTGCTGAAAGTTTGGATGTACGAGCGGTGTAATGATAACAGCTCAGAATTGGAAAGCGAAGTTCCAATTCCAGTTGGGTTCGTTATATACTCTTGGGAAATGTGAGAATCCACTACTTCTCCCCCAGCTATGGTTTAATTAGTAAGATTTGTATCACTAAATTTTTAATATCTCAAATCCCCCCCCCAAACTTTACAATCTAAAAATATCAGGCAGTGACGTGCTAGCAATTTAATAGCTATAAACATTTAAACGTAGTCGCAGCAACCTGCTGAATTTCATTTCATGCATTACGATCAAGTTTGTATATTTCAAAAACTGCTGAGAAATTCTGAGCGTTTTCAGGTCCCCCTTTAGCAAAGTATATTAGTATATAGCTTTCAATTTGTGAAAGGTCTTAATGTCATGTTTTACAACACCTATTACTGGTAATAGAGCAACTACGATACTGTGCATGATCCTGGACTACTGTTACTTAATCTCCGATATATGCGACCAGTTAAAACTAGCGTGAATACTCGGCGAATGAATATATTAATAATGATAATACTTGAATAATAGTTTTATGTCTTATCTTCAAGCGAGGGAATTTTAGAATAAAAGACAGGTCAAAACGCGGTCCTTAAAAAAAAAAAAACATAGAAAAAGTCACTGAACAAGAACTATTCCAGTTATAGGGTTAGAGTTTAATAAGAATTATTATATATCAACATTCTCATTCATTAATGCTCTACCTTGAGTGTACCTCGGCCTTGTATCGGGAGAACTAAAATAAAAAAAACAACAACAAAAAACAACAACAACAAAAAAACAACAACAAAAAACGAATATACATGGAACGCATACATTGCTGAGAAGTTTCTGACCTGTGTAAATTGATTTTCTAATTCAGCTCGTACATTGTCCAGTTTGCCAACGCCTATACTCCCGTCCCTATGTAAATTGTCCAGTTTGCTAACGAACGCCTACACTCCCGTGCCTAATAAGTCGAATAATTACGTGGGGTTTGGTATTTCTGTCGAATTCTTACCTTGGGGCGAGGTAC
The DNA here is from genome assembly GCA_963932145.1 of Acanthosepion lycidas. Classification (NCBI taxonomy): domain Eukaryota; kingdom Metazoa; phylum Mollusca; class Cephalopoda; order Sepiida; family Sepiidae; genus Acanthosepion; species Acanthosepion lycidas. The sequence continues at coordinate 59,926,816 of OZ010574.1, read as the reverse complement.
CAAAATAAGACAATACGGCGAGCGGTTTCTCTGGGTTATTTAAACCCAAAACCTATTTTGGATTGTAAGAATGTATTTTTTTTTTTTACAAATGAATATTGCATTAACAGTTTTTGAGAATAACCACGATTTTTTTCCACATTTCAAGATCTACTATTTAACCCATAGCTGAAAGGAATAGATGTATTCCTACCTTTACAAAGAGTAACTACGCGTAAGTGAATGCAACTCACCCGACTGCAATTCGAACTCGGCTCTCTCTATCCATTATACTAACCGCACATACACATTTTAACCCATAGGAGATCGTTTTAAAAATCCTTAGGTTTATGGGTCATAATAAGTAGATATGTCGCCTTACTAAACATAGCTTAGATGTCGCATAAGGCCGGAAGTAAGAGACACCCGGTGAGGATCGAACTCACTACTTAATCGTTATTGATCTAGCGAGACAAGTGTTCGATAATAAGTGGATATAGTTGGGCACGTGGCAGAGTGGTTAGACCGTTCTCTTTCCGACCATGAGGCTCGTGTTCGAATTTCACCATGGTCGATTTGTCAGGAAGGTGATTTCTTGATATTATCGGACTGGCAGAGGCGATCCCATCGTGCGGCACCTTGGGAAAGTGCCTGGAAAACCATACCACTAGTTGACCCAAGCCTTGAGAGTGAAATTGAGTAGACAGAACTTTTTGGGAGCCGTCGATGGTTGAGCTAACACGTAGTCGCAAGTCGTCGTGACCGACGGTTTCAGCGTACTGGAGCCTCATTCTGACTATTGACCACGCCAAATAATGCGCGCTCTCTCTCTCTCTTTCACTCTCAGAAATTGTTGCTGTGGGCTCTGTGGATACGAGCGGCCAGTCATTACTTAATTATTCTCTCTTCGAGTTACATGTGCTATCCATTTTAATTGTTGCTGCCTTTGAAAGTTCTTTGTGATTCTATAATACCAGTCTTTGAGGTTCGAAGAAGGATGGTCCTCTCTAAGACCCACAGGTTTCATTCGCATTTGTTAATCTTGCAATGTTTACGATGATACTTAGCATATCGCGATAACCTATTGCATGCAAACCAAGAATAGAATTAATTTCAATTTGATGACATCATTTTTATTTCAGTAGACATTTTGAAGAGAAGATTTTCCTGTACAATGGGATTTATTTAACCTTTTCAGAAGTTATTTTTCTCGGTAAATTTACCCTTGGGGTGTCTATCATGAGTCGAGATAATGGGCCTGGAGTATATATAGATATAAAACAAAAACAAATGGTCGATTTGTCAGGACGGTGAATTCTTGATGTTATCGGGTAGGCGATCCCCAGCATGCTGCACATTTGGAAAGTGTCTGAAAACCATATCCTGGATTGACCCAAGCTTTTGAGCTAGGCTTGATCGTGGTTTTGAGCGTGCAGGCTGTTGATGACGCCAAATAATGCGCTCTCTCCCAGAAACTATAACTATAGTCAGCTCAGTACAGTTGCATAAACCACAACCATTCAGTAATTAGATTAAATATTAACAACAGGGGCGACAGAAATACCTCCCACGTGTACCTCCAAATAAATATCTTGCACATAATGGTATGTCAGTAGTGGCAATGGTGCTTTCATCCAGCTAATGTTTTACTATTATGTCAGAAGTATTTCTGGGAGGTGTATCTGGGTGATATTTCTACAGCACCCTATATATATATATATATATATATATATATATATATATATATATATATATATATATATATATTAAAAAGAGAGAAACCATAGAATATATATATATATATATATATATATATATATATATATATTAATTAAAAAGAGCGAAACCATAATAACTTTTTGGTTATAATGTGGATTTGTACATTCAAACAAATCCACAATATACCCAAAAACGTTTATGTTTTCTCTCTATTTTTAAAATATACATTTTTCTCTCGTTGGAAAATTATAACCTTTTCCGCATATATATATATATATATATATATATATATATATATATATATATATATATATATATATATATATATATATATATATATATATATACATACATATATATATATATATATATATATATATATATAGATAGATAGATAGATAGATAGATATTTTTGTAGGTACAAAATTTAATCACAAAAATAAAAGTATGAAGCTTAATATTATTAGACATATTAAAATAATATGTCTAGTAATATTAAGCTTCACACTTTTATTTCTGTGATATATATATATAGGTTTTTATAACACTATTTGACGCTGAGCAATAAGAATGTAGAATTACTTCTCACCTTCACCAGGTCGACCCTCGTGGAAAATAAACCTCTACATCTCAAGTGTTAATAGAAGCAAAGCATGTCAGATTTATAAAGATTTCCTATTTGTCCCTTATCCTATCATTGTCTCGCATTCATATCTATGTTTGATCTTAATTCATATATATATATATATATATATATATATATATATATATATATATATATACTATGACTGGAAGAAAAAATTAACATAATTAAGTACAAAAATACAAGGGAGTTATTGAACCAGAATTTATACTTAAATGTCATCATAAAAATAAGTTTATATAGTCTTAAAAATAGACATTTATTTTGCATCAAACACTGAAAAATATATATTAGGTTTGTAACTATGTAAGTTTATATAAATGTATGTATATATGTATGTGTGTATTGTATATGTGTGTATCTATCTATTACTTTTATTACTATTATTATTACTTTAAATATATTATATATATATATATATATATATATATATATATATTTATTACTATTAAATGATGATGATGTTTAAATGAATAACAACATAGATTGCATTTCTGTGATTTTTATTACTGGTTGCGCAGTTAAAGTTTTATCCATAAAATTTTCCCCTACCTTCCCTTACTGCAATATTCTCAAAAAAATCTAAAGTAGGATCTGTAATCGGTACTGAATTAGCTTCTTGACTTCAGCTGCTTTCTCACAGACATGATGTGGCTTCCCTCTGTCATTTCTACAAATATTTTCATGGCTACTGCACTGATGAGCATTTTTTCCCTGGTACTCTGACTACATGAATTTAAGTGTACTACTAGATTGGCATCTAGGTCCCAACTTTTTACTGTTAAAATAGTTAAATGTATCCGCCCTTCTAACAGTTTCTTTCTTTGCACTTCTCCATATTGGAGCTCCATTCCTCTCACTTGCTTCCCTGATAACTACAATCATCAAAAACCTAAATGCAACATCAGTCACCATGTTTTGTTGCATTGATACCTGTTCATTTTTCCTTTCTTCAATCCCCCACTACACCCACTCTTTTCTCTCATTTTCACTCTCCATAACCACCTGTGTGATAATGGCACTTCTGACTTACTTGATTGAAATGCTTAAAAAAAACCCCAAAACATTGAATATAAAATAATTAGGGTACTGACAAAAGCATCTAATAAAATAATTAGGGTACTGAAAATAGCATCTACCACAATGAAAGGTAAAGCTCTCCCTACCAACAGCTAAAATAATAAAAAAGTGCTCAATACAATATATATATATATATATATATATATATATATATATATATATATATATATATATATATATATATATAAAAGGCAGGATGTATGTGTGTGTGTGTGTGTGTGTGTAACGAATGCACGGCCGCAATTTTCAACGGATTTGCATCAAAATTTGCGCATGCTCCAAATTAGCGGGAAGGCCAAGACCGACTTTGCATTTCCCAACTCACATCGATAGTGGAAATAATCGATTTTTTCATGCTTCTACGGCAATTATCATGTAGTTTGCGGACATTTTCTACTGGCCAGAGTGACAGCCTATAGCTGGCTGCCACGAATAGGCAGGAAGATTCTATTGGCCAACGTGAGAGCCAACAGCCGACTGACACGAATGTCAACTAGCATGCTAGCATACAAAAAAAAAATCGATAGCTGCATTCGTCACAAGTGGGAAAAATTTAAATTTGCATGGCACTTTACTCCATTTGGCTCATTCGCTTGCTTAAACTCAACGTTGATTCTGATTCCGCAGAACTGGGTCGGGTGTGAAAAAGTATTTGTTAACATTCTTTTTTCATTCGTTTTTTCCAGTTACGAGCCCTTTATTAAAGCTGATCGTTTTGTGTTCATTTTGTTTAGTTCTTTTTTCGTAACAGATTTAATGTTTAGTATAGAGCTTAGAAAAATTCGTAGTGTGAGGCAAGAAGTAAGGCATGTAGCAACATCAGCACGGCAAAGGGCACTCCTTTAAAGGCAAGGAAGGGCAAAAATATTTTAAGTCAAGTGATAGCGATTGCTGTATGAGTCATACGATTTTTGAATCATGCACGGGCAACGTCGAGTCATGCTGCTAGTATATATATATATATGAAAGAGGAGAAAGGTGTCTGCAAAAATATGCTTTGTGTGATTAAGTGTGATAAGTGTGGATATACCTTGACTATCTTATAAAATTTCGAAATCCTAGATGTCAGATCAGAAAAATATAGTGTGTGGGGGGTAGAAAATGTCAGTTAAAATTTTCATTATAAATGCTGGGTGGGGGCTACTAATTCGTGGAGTGGTGTTGCTGGTAATGGGTTTCCTTGTGGAAGGTATACTCTTTGAGTAAACCCAGATCTCTGTTAGACCGTTTATGTAAGAGTTTATTTTCAGTATGTATTGCAACTCTGACTTGCGTCTATTTTCTTGTTTGTCAAACCTAGACGTTAAAAGCACGCACCTGACGTCGTCGATGCTGTAGCCAGGGTTGGGTTGAAGTGTACGGATACCGGGAAAAATTGCTGCTGTTGTCCCTAATGCTCTTCTTGTGGTTATTCAACCGTACTCGGAACTAAGTTCCCGTTTCTCCCACGTAATTTCCCTTCTCGCATTTGTGGCAGAAGAGTAGATATACGAGATTGGAGCTGTCACAACTTAGAGCAAGTGGTCTAAATACGACGTGAGTGCCGGGGTGTGTGTAGGTGTTTTGAGTGTTGATGTGTTTGCAGATCATGCACCGGGGTTTGTTGCAGATGACATTCCCATGGTGTGGTGGTGTGTTGCAGATCTTTGATGATGTTAAAAGTCTGAAGAGGTTGTGGGAGGATGTTGCCTCGCGTGTAGGGGTTTATCCCTAAATATACTGCTAAGAGTCTTTTCTGACTTTATGTGTTGGAAATCTCAGATGGCTCCTACCAGGACCGAAAATTCCAGACTGATAACATTAATCTCCGTGCTTCATTTCTGTCTTGTGTTTAACAATATATATATATACATATATATATATATATATATATATATATATATATATATATATACACACACACAGATAGATATAGATTTATATATATATATATATATATATATATAGATAGATAGATAGATACATAGATAGATATTTCTGTAGTTTACTGCTACCAGCAAGCAGAAATATTTCTCCTCCCGATGATGGCCATTTTTGGACCGAAACTAATCGAGGAATCTAAATGAAATAATAATAATTAAAAAAAAAACAAAAGAATATTAATCTACAACCCAGTGTATCTGAAGATTTTAATTTTTTAATATTTTTTTATTGTTCAATATATATATATATATATATATATATATATATATATATATATATATATAGAGAGAGAGAGAGAGAGAGAGAGAGAGAGAGACAGACAGACAGACAGACAGACAGAGGGGGGAATAAATTTTATTGTGTTTTACACACGTTACAAGTTACTTCATGTTTTATTGATATATTAAATAAATGTTTATTAGTATTTGTAATTTGTTTTGCTAAATGAGGGTGAGCCTATCCGCGCGCAGTTAAGATGGAAAGCGTTTCGTTCTGCACAACTGCAAAGAAATGTAATGATCAGAATTTTAAAATCTCAAATTAACAATTATTGTTTTAATTTTGCAGTTTTAAAATTAGTCGTAAAGCAAATTGAAAGTTTAAAGAAAAATGTTTAATAACTTCAGAATCTGGAAAAGTTAAAATTACACTGAAAAATTACAAAAATGATAAGCAGGTTTCATCGTACTTTTGAATTCGGTTAAATGGAAAGGTTAGCCTGGGAGATACATGGTCGTCTAAGGGAAAGAAAACTCCGCTAGAAAACCACTTCAGAAATATCCTTATCACAAAAGCAAAGTTTGAAGGAAATATTAGTCAATTTTTCATAAATTGTAGGCGTAAGCAAATGGAAAATAACAAGGATAATAATCGTGTTACGCAGTAATAATTAGAAGTCGTTGTCGTCGTCGTCGTCTTCTTCTTCTCCTCCTCATCCTCTTCTTCTTCTTCTTAATAATAATAATAATAATAATCGAATGGACATGCCATAGAACAAAAGTGATCTTCAATCGTTTTTTTCTTTTTCACCAACGAACCACTCTCGACGTGCGAAACGGTTACAGCAAAGGTTTGGTGGTTATTGGTGAAAACAACCTTTACAGGTTGAGACGTGTAGGGATATTATTATTATTATTATTATTATTATTATTATTATTATTATTATTATTATGAATAAATAAATAATAATAAAAATTATGAAAAAATAAAACAATAGCATAAAACGTTGTATAAATTAAATTAAATTAAAAATAATAAAAATACTCCCAGGATGCAACAAAACCTGTTCTTTCCGGAAATACAAACATGCTAAGACGTTAAATTCATTCTCTACGCCAAGGAGATTGGTACGGGCAACACGTGTCCGACTTCTCTCTGTGATATGCCTTGTAATACTACGGAGCAAATTTTCCCTTTTATCACATGTGCCATAAAGCAACTGTAGCCTAAAAAATACATACGGCAATACACACACAAAAATATGAATAAAGTGTATGAAATTAACATAAAATTTTATCATGCTTCTCCTGTTATTTGTGTACGTTTTATTTCTTGTCAAGTATGCTTTTATCTCCGTGACCACAAGACTAATTTCTGCTGCTATGATGTGAGTGAATAACCACTCACAGACGTCAACAAAACAGTGGTGGTTTCTCATAAGTAAATGTGCTGCATTACTATCCTACTAAGAGGCTATAAATATTGGAATATTACAACTGACTTTTTTAATTTGGGTCGGATGACTGATAAGTTTATGAAAATCAGGGTTGTATTGATTAGTGATGTAAAATATGTATTTACTCATAGTATATCTCGTTTGTCTCTGTTTGGACAAAATTCAATCTTTTTTGGATAACGTCTGGATTATCTTCTCAGTCTGATCTTTGCATGGTAGACTCATCTGCACGTGTGGCAGACGAAGCTGAAATGTAGAACGAATGTCTTAATGTCCTCCTTCCACTTTTGCCTTGCCTTCTGACCCCCATCTGTTGGTCTCACTTTCTGCTGTCCTTCATGACACATTCCTGAACAGCATGGCGCCAATCGCTGTGTTCGTCTGCTAGCGGTTCCAAGATATCTGGGAGGACGCCTGTGAGTTTCAGGTATCTCATGCAGACGTCCCTGAAACGTAGTTCAGGGCGGCTTGTTAGTCGCTGTCCTGTGTCCATCACTAGTCGTATATGACGTCTTTTGGTTTATGACTGCCACTCACTCGATTTTATGACCCAACTATCGAATACGATATTGACAGAGGTAGTGATTCATGCCCCGAGAGTAGTGTAGATAATTTTGCTACACCATGTAACGCCGAAGATATCTTTTAGGCAGCGGAGATAAAAGCTTTACAAGGCCCGGGGGTCACTCGAAATAGAGGGTTACATAAAGAGGCAATTTTTTACGGATAGAAGGGAAGATAACGGTGAATCCTACACTTGATAAACATAGATAGATAGATAGATAGATAGATAGATAGATAATGGACACAGATTGATAGATATGGATAAACTGATATAGATAGATAGATATAAACAGACCGATAGAGATCGATAAACATGCTGTGTTAGATAGATATTAACACACTGAGATAGATATAGAGATAGATAGATAGATAAGAACAGACTGAGATAGGTATAAACAGACTTATAAATAGATAGATGTATACAGACTATGATATATAGATATGGATACAGATTGATGGATAGATATGGGCAGAGATAGATATGAACAGGGATAGATAGATAGATAAATATGAACAGACTGATATATATATATATATATGTATGTATATATATATATATATATATATATATATATATATATATATATATATATATATATATATAAATATATATATTCATATAGATATGAACAGACTGATATATATATATATATATATATATATATATATATATATTCTTATAGGATGGACAGATAAATAGCTATAAGAATACTGTGATAGAAATATAGACATATAGATAGATAGATAGATAGATAGATAGATAGATAGATAGATAGATAGATAGATAGATATGAACACATTGATATATCTCACAGATAGTTAAAACAGACAGAGTAGGATGTAGAAGTTGATATTAGTATTCTGTTATTCATATAAGGTAAATGAAATTTGGCGTATTTGCATCTCTGGTTCTTATCTACATAAGCAAACTGGAATACAAAGGAGTTTATTTTATGAAAATTTGATTTGTATTCCGAAATTGACAATAATAGCAGGAAGGAATATTTTTCTCTGTATTTCTTCATGCCGGCGTCGACTTTTGGCGAACTTCCATACAGTTAATTACCAAATAGAAAATCGACCGTCTGCTTGCAGATGCTGTTGAAATTGGTACGAAACTTGGATCAATATCTTGAGAGATCGATGCAGATATATGTCGATACGTGTAGTCTTATTTGCAGAATTGATCAATCGGTGAATTTTTGAATCTGTCGATACATTGGGATTACTGATAGACAGGAAATTAACGTTAATGAAACATATCTATCTATCTATCAATCTATCTATCTATCACAGTCTGTTTATATCTATCTAGCTATATATTTATGTTCATATCTATCTATCTATCTATCTATCTATCTATCTATCTATCTATATATCTATCTATCTATCTATCTATCTATCTATCTATCTATCTATCTATATATCTATCTATCTATCTATCTATCTATGTTTTAAGAAACCAGTTCCATGAAAAGAAATTTTCATGGAACTGGTTTCTTAAAACCTATTGAAAAGACCCTCAGGAGCGAGCAGTACAAGAGAATTTTAGAGTCTTGTCTGCTCCCTTCTGCTGAAAGGGTGCAAATCGACCTCACCAAGCTCAGTTTTATGCAGGATAATGCTCCCTGTCACAAAACAAAATTGATGAAGGAATAGTTTGATGAGAAGCAGGTGAGAGTTATGACATGGCCGCCCCAATCTCCTGACTTCAACCACATAGAAAACTTATGGAGCATTATAAAGTACAAGCTCTCGAGAAAGCAGTTGAGCAACATGCTCGGAGAAGAGAACATTTAGTAAAAAACATCAGGTGAGTCACTGTTTGTGTTCATCTATCTATCTAGCTAGCTAGATAATTAACTAGCTACCTTATCTACCTACCTATCTATCTACCAGTCTTTGATATGCCGCTAAACAAAACGAATCAACCAAACAACCAACATGAAATAATTCTTTCATGACATTAATACATATAATATCCAATAATTTCTTAAAGAAATCAAGCTGTATTTAAAAAAAATAACTTCAGCAAAATTACAACATAAGACACACATATCACCGTCACTAGTAATTATGTCCATACAAACCTGTATATGCACAAAGCTGAGTGTCATGTACCATGTACTCAATTGCGAATGCAGAATAACATTTTTAATTCTTAAAAGCTCTCAAGAAAATTAAATTTCGGCATTAAATAACCCATAAAGTAGTTGATATATTGTTAAACAGACAAATCTATCTATCTATCTATCTATCTATCTATCTATCTATCTATCTATCTATCTATCTGTTATGGGACCTTACCCATAATAACATAATGGACTATTCCATACGTAATAAATACTGCGCCTCAAGAGGAAGCAGCGAGTTCAGTCTAAAGTCTGGAGTGAGGTCCGTCAGGAGTCTGTCAGAGCGAGCTAGTCAGTCAATCGAGTCAGAGGCAGTCCGAAACAGAGTCGCGTTCAGACAATTACTACTAAACCTGATTGTTCGTACTAACACCTTCTACTTCTCTGTATATATTCCTTTTTGTAATATATCTGTGTTATTCCATATCCGTGTTTATTCGTTCTACCTTGGACCATCACCGTGGTACAAGGACCTGGACCATAACACTATCTATCTCACTCACTCACTCACTCTATCTATCACTTACCTCACTCTATCTTATCTGTTAATCACTATCTCACTCTATCTATCTATCTATCTATCTATCTATCTATCTATCTATCTATCTATCTATCACTTACTCAATTTCTGTCTGTCACTCATTCGCACTCTCTATCTATCTCTCAGTCCCACTCTTTCTCACTCTCTCTATCTCCACTAACTCACTCACTCACTCACTCACTCTATCTATCTATCTATCTATCTATCTATCTATCTATCTATCTATCTATCTATTTCAGTCTGTTCATCTATCTATCTATCGATGGTTATTTATTTTTGGCTGGGCCTACGGGCTCGGAGAGACCCACATTAAAAAGGCCTTGTGCCACATTCAATCCTTGTGGGTGGATTGATAAATACCATCTATCTATCTATCTATCTATCTATCTATCTATCTATTTCAGTCTGTTCATCTATCTATCTATCTATCTATCTATCTATTTCAGTCTGTTAATCTATCTATCTATCTATCTATCTATCTATCTATCTATTTCAGTCTGTTAATCTATCTATCTATCTATCTATCTATCTATCTATCTATTTCAGTCTGTTAATCTATCTATCTTATCGCTGGTCCTATGTCTTCTCGGAAATTGATTTGTATTTAATTTTACAATTTTGTCATTTGCTCGGATACCAGGTCATTATTCTCGATCATTTTGTGGGTGCTGACTTTACACATTGTTTTCATTTAAGTAGATAATATCCATACCCACCTGTTTTTAGGAAATATGTTACTCTGCGATTCAATAAAAAATCTTTAATAATTTTCTGACATGCGCAGACATTACTTATCTGGAAGCATTCTCGCAACGTGGTTTATTTGGCTGAAGGCCACGTAATCGATTATCGAATCTTCACCTCATACACGTTTTTGATTTGTTGCCATTGTCATTACAAGAAACGTAAACACTGATTTTATAGTAGCTGATTACTGAAAAAATATAGAAATACCTTTACAGCTGGGGCACACCTTGCCACTTCCAAAAGATTTTACAAGATTATAATAAAAAGTCTAATTACTTATCTCTACAAGAATCAGGGTATCATTATTTACATGCGGAATATGGTGGTCATCTTTGTTGTTATTATCATAAGGTTTCGGCCGTTGTAGACAGCTCTGTAAACCTGAATTTTCGTATCCAGACGAATACCCCGCTCATTCCACAAGCGATAGGGAAGTTTGCCGAAAGCACTGGTAGCCTTAGCAATCCGATGCCTGATTTCATCATCTAAAGATTCACTGTAATTGACTTTGCTACCAGGATAGGTGAAAGACTTTACATAGTTCAGGACTTTGTCTTCTACTTTCAATGGTCTCTCTGGAAATTTGTAGACTGGTGGTTTTTGTTTCACACCACGGAATTGCTTCGAAGTAGGACAAGGTAATAAATCCGTTGGTATATAATCCAAATGCATCCTAATAATATAAGATATTAAAATTGATCCACAAAAAGAGCTCAATCTATTTATTATAACAGAACATTTAAGTAGTAGTCCATCTACTGGAGTTGAATAAGACCAACGTACTTTGCGTTGTCTCAAATTGATCTATATCCAAATGAGGGAATTTGGGATTTTGCTGTATTATATATATATATATATATATATTTATATTTATATTTATATTTATTAAGCTTAGCGCCCCGAGCAAGGCATGAAGCCACTAGGATGCAGGGGGATTGCAGAAGATTTGTAGTAAGAGCAGATAGGAGTGATAGAAGAAAGGATGAAGGGAAGGGTAGTGAGTAGATCAAGGTAACTGGAGACGTCGATTGACATTACATTTGAATAGTTGGAGATTATAGCTATCAGGGAAACAGTAATTGGGAAGGGTGTTCCACAGGTGCGAGGTATGAAGCTATTGAAGTAGAAGAGACGGCTACATTTTAAAGTTTCTACAGTGTAAGGGTGAGAGAGGGATGCCAGCCTCTTAAGGCGCTTGTATTCATGGAGACTGGGGACCAGGGAAAGCAGCTCATCGGAGCAATTGCTATGAAAGTATTTGTAGAAGAGACAGAGAGAGGCGACGGCGCGTCTGTGAGATAGTGTCTGCAGGCGAGACGCCAGATCAGGGCCAATCACATTACATATCCGTCTCTGGATCTTGTCAAGAACTCCGAGGTAAACAGAAGGTGCCCCAGACCATATATATATATATATATATATATATATATATATATTGTAGATCGTAACTTGTATTGTTGACAGTTTTACTATATATATATATATATATATATATATATATATATATATATATATATATATATATAAAGAGGTACAGAGTATTCCATTGATTGTCATTTTGCTATAAAATAGTATAGTTAGTCATTTTATTATAAAAATGAGCTGTTGATTTTTGTTTGGGGTTAACTATTTGGCCATAGCTGGGACCCTAACAGGTGCTACCACACCGGTCAGTGTGGACCTGGGAGCAACAGTAGTTAAGCACTGATACGGGGGAAATCCAGTGTCAATACCATAAAATACATATTTATGAGCTTATCATTCGTCCTTGCTTTGAATATTGCTGCCACATCTGGTCTGGTGCTTCAGCTCTTTATATATATGTTTAGAGATTCTTGATAAAAACCCCCACCTCTAAAAAAAAAAAAAGAATCTGTAGTGTCATCTTCAATCTCTTTTGCACCACTGTCATGTAACTTGCCTGTGACTTTTCTATAAATACTTTTATGGTAATTGTTTTGGTGGACTTTCCTCGATGGTACCTTGTTTTTTTTTAATTTAAGCACAGTACTAGATTGGCGGCAAGGTCTTATTTTACAGTTGAAAACGGATAGATTTAAGTGCTATGCTAAGAGTTTCTTCTCTTGTATTTATCACTATTGGAACTCTTCCGACTTATTGCATTTCAGTTAAGTTTGGTCTTGAAAATTTAAATGCAATGTCAATGGTTATCTAGTCTTCTTAATTTTTGTTCCTTTACTGTTCTCTCTCCTTAATAGCGTTTTTTTTCCCATATTCTTTAACACTCAGTAACCTCTTGCGTCTTAGTGGCTTTATTGCCTTGCTTGGGGTGAAATGATTAACAATTGATTAAAAAATCTCGTTACACCATTAAACAGACCCAGGATGACCGTGTAGAATCATTCACCATGAACATTTATGTTGTGTGCCTTGAAACAAGTTGTAGTAAGAGAAAGGGTACAACAAAATGGCGGTGTTTTTTGTCGGAGAAAGTTGTGCGTGGCTGACATAGCGGAAAATAGATTCAAGGAACTGAGTTCAAATTCCAAATGAGGCAGGTTGGTTTCACTTCGCACTAACATCCTTGGGAAATGCATAAACGTATTTTCAACCGATTTTGCGTGAGTAAATTTGAAGGCAGTTGGAAACCTAGTTTTGCAAAAGTCAGGAATCGTTCCTTGTTAATGGTGCAATGTGAACAAGTACTATCTGTCGTTCATTATCTGATGAAGATATGGACGTTGCTAAGTAAAACTCCCAAGGGAAGACATGAAAGGGTGTTAAACGACATGGTACTCCAATAATCTAATGGGTTACAGGAAAATAGATGCTGTGTATTGAGTAGCAGTGTTCAAGACAAGGTAGATTTCTTAAATCCGAATGCTGATTTCAAAGTAGGGAGCTATTACCCATTTCGAAGACAGGCACGAAATAATCTTTAACATTTTGATGAATTGTAGGAATAAACTGAATGGAGTCCAAATACAATGGTATTATTATTTATTTAAAATAAACTTGTGCAAGAAATTTCTACGATAAAAAAAACTCAAAAGATATTTTATATAATATAAAAATAAAATAGAAATTCTATATTATAAAAACAACGAATCGAAACTATGATAAAAATGTAAATCATATATTATAAAAAGCAATAGATGGAAACTATAATAAAAATATTATATAAATATATGCCAACATTTTAGTAATATATATAAAGGAGAAAGGACCTTCCAATCCAATTCTCATGGCGAACACCGATTCACGTCTAATCAATATAAGTCAACTTATTGCTTTCTCTTGTCTCTTTTTCCCTCTATTTGACCTGTGAGTATCAGATTCTGTAATGTAAATACAATTAATCGAAACCATAATAAAAATATAAATTCAAACAATGAATTCAAAGTATAATAAAAATATAAATTCTATATTATAAAAACAATGAATTCAAAGAATAATAAAAACATAAATTCTATATTATAAAAACAATGAATTCAAAGTATAATGAAAATATAAATTCTATATTATAAAAACAATGAATTCAAAGTATAATAAAAACATAAATTCCATATTATAAAAACAATGAATTCAAAGTATAATGAAAATATAAATCCTATATTATAAAAACAATGAAAACAAAATATAATAAAATTTATAAATTAAAAAAGAAGCAAAATTATAATAAAATATAAATTTTACATTATAAATACAATGAATCCAAACTGTAACGAAAATATGAATTTCATATTATAAAAATAACGAAACCAAACTATAAGAAAAATATAAATTCTATATTATATTTATGATAAAAAACACCAATTCTATATTAGAAAAAGAATAAATCCAAACTATAATAAAACTATGAAATCTATATTATAAAAACAATGAATTGAATCTATAATAAAAATATAAATTGTTTATTGACTTGTTGACATTTATGTTATTTTCTGTATCAGTGCTTCCCTGATTATATTAATTTCTATGCATGTAAATAAGCTATAAGCATGATAATAATTGTCGGACTTTTTCCATTTCATAATATATATATATATATATATATATATATATATATAACAAAGAAACACTAGTTTCTTCAAATAGAACGAAGGGAAATGCAAAATAAAATGTTTTAAATATGTCCGCTATATTTTTGTCTGTGCTGGTAAACTAGTAAAAAAATAAACAATTTAATTTCTTAAAAAAAAAAAACTATAAGTGGAGGATTTGGTTTGAAAACATCTTTTCGATCTTCAAATTCCCACGCGAAAATAGTTTAAAACCTTGATTGCATCGGAATGACAATGACAGTCTTTCAGAGTTTATAAGCTGATTACAGAAACGACTTTATTTAATCGGTAAATTCTCTCTAATCTGATTTCATTCTGTAATCTGGTTGTAATCCTGCGTAAATAATGCTTTTCAAACTCAAATGACTGGAAATACTTAACCTATTACCTAAAAAAAAAAAACGAGAAGTGTTATGTATGCCAACATTTCAGTAATGTATATAAAGGAGAAAGGACCTTCCAATCCAATTCTCAAGGCGAACACCAATTCGCGTTTAATCAACACAAGTCAAACGATATTAAATTTTAATGACTGACTCATGAAACATTCTAAACAGTCAATATATTTTAAGCTTATAAACTCACTTGAACAACTAAATTCCGAGCTCTTACGCCTTAATGATAAAACGATAAACAAAAGATTGTCCATGAACGTGTATTATAGTATAGGCAGGGCTGGTGAAAGTGTTTTTTGCCTCCTACCGAATCCCATGATACATCCCTAATCTATAATATTGGGCCCCCAATCTACTACATATCAATTTTCATAAAGTAGTATTCATATGAAATAAAATTTTATTGTAACGTAATTATGTACAATATTCAATATAGGTGAAGAATTCAACTAGAAAAATAGAAAATAAATATAATGTAGCTAAATACAAATTAGAGACATGTCATAATACATCATTCCGTTTTAAATAAATGAACAAGATTTTGCGGTAATTTTTTATATCAACTTGAGATATTTCTTGTTAAAAAGTTGTATAATTTTAACACATTCAACATTATAAATAAAAAATAAATAGTGAATTTTATATAGTGTTTATTTTTGACACTTAGCATGAGCAAAACAAAATGACGGATTTGAACGAAAAATAAAAGACCCTGAATGACGTCAAAATCTGCGAAAATTTAATAGTCAGTTGAGCTTCGTTTAATATGTAATGCATATAAATATATTTTGAAATGTCGATAAGATAGGTAGGGTTCACAAAGCACTGTCCGTGGCCCTCAATCAGGCTTAAAGACAGCGGGAGTGTGGTAGTAAGCACCGGACCTGAGTATAGGGTAGGAGCAAAAGATCGTTGTTTTTTTTTGTTTTTTTTTTCATTAGGTGATATTTTAACAATGGCCGAAATTTATGATAGATATGCATATTCTGAAAAGAGAAATATCAACGCGTGTCTTTTTATACGATTCGTGTTGGGATTGTGAATTGTAAAAGTTTTAAAGTTAAAAGTGATTTACATCGTTTGATGTTTTATTTCCGGAAAGGAAAAAAAAAAAAAAAAAAAAAAAAAGGATGCCGTGCATAAAGCAAAACAAATATGTGCCGTTTACAAAGATGTTAACTCGAGGGTACCCTGTAAAAAAAGCGGTAAATTCAGAAAGACATGAGGCAACCGTTGAAAACTGGTGACTACTGATGTGACTGAAAAATTCAGGAAGAATTTCTGCACATTTCGTCTATCCCCACGTCGGATGTTCATTGAAAAGTACGGTAACTTGACGCTCAGAAGAGCGAAGAGCAGAACGAAAGATGAAAATTGTCTTCAAGTAAAGTCTTAAATGATGAGTCACGAGATCGAGCAACAATTAATCAATCATAAACGAACCATTCAAGCAATTATGTGAGAGTCGAATGATTATTCAAGGTCATGAATCTTCAAGAAATCTATTTAAGGTTGTTCAAGGTCAATTATTCCTGAAAGATAAAACAGTGAT
>OZ010574.1:59662341-59904841 GCA_963932145.1 Acanthosepion lycidas | reverse complement strand
TCATATTCCAGTGAGGGGGAACACAGGTGTATGCATATTCCATTATATCACTATCTATCTAAGTTTATTCACATCTATCTATCTATCTATCTATCTATCTATCTATCTATCTATCTATCTATCTATCTATCTATCTATCTATCTATTACAGCAAATATACAAATTTATATAAAACCATGATTCCTCCGACGCATTTTGAACAAAAATTGGAAATTGCCAAATCAGCCATTAAATATATATTGATCATTCTTACTTTAAGAATACATATATATATATACATATATATATATATATATATATATATATATATATATATATAAGGAAATCCGCGAGAAAGTGGAAAAATGTTCGTATGTAGTGCTTCGTCCGTTAGGACGACATCGGTCTAAAGTGATGTTTACATTGATGTGAGCGACCACACATGCGCACTGACGAAGAGTCGTTGAAAATTTTAGAGCTAAATTAAAGTTTATTTTTAAATCTATATTTTCGATACCACCCAATTTCATTTAGTTTCTTTTTCTTTGGGTTTTCATCACTTTTGTTATGAAATAAGGACTGATATTACGTAACAATTCAGTGCACTTTTCTTCGTTTTCTTGCAATTCTCCGAGAATCTCCTCAATGTATATATTGAATAAGTCCGGTGAGAAAACACACCCTTGTCTCACACCAATTTCTATTTTTGTATATTTATTGACGATTTATTTTTCTTAATACATTGCTTAGCTTTTGGAAGGCACATTTCACTATCCCAAGACCCCTTCGCATTTTAGTATCCCACTTTCCATCCTCCGTTGAAACAATTTCCCGATATTCAAATTATTGCATTTGTTTGGCTTTGCTGTCTCCAATTTGTAATTTGCATGTTGGGTTGTCCCTTTTGCTAACAACCTTGCCTTCTGTCCTCTTGCAATTGATGTTTACTACTTTCTTTTCGCTTTTCTTCTGTAGTAGTTTCCTTTCTGTGTCTACTAATTGTAAGCTCAGTTTCCTGTTCTTATCTAAGTGGAACGACTCGCAGCGAATTCCGCTGCTGTATCCCATCTGCTTCAAGGTTCGATGTGTAGTGCGTCCAGGATTGTTATTTGTCAACAGTGGTTACTTGAGCTACTATTACTTTTCTATCAGATTGAACCATTCTGCTTCGACATTTTCTTCAAAAAGGAAAGTTTCGCCCACGGAACTACCGCTCACTGAAATTATTTTCTTTTTTCGGCCATTATCAGTTCACTCTAGATGTGGTTGTGCGTTAAAATCCTATCAGATTTGCCGTTTTTGAAATGCTCAACAGCGTCTGTCTGGCAGCAACGATCATGTCACGTTCACAGCTAAATTATATTTTTTCCTAAACTAATGCATCAAATCAAATTGAGCCGATCGTCGTGACTATGTCTAAAAGTATATATCCGTTAAATCTCCACGTGATTGGCTGATTAGAAATTTGAATAAAAAGAGTGTGTTTTAAAATAAGTGGCCAAAGAGTGTGTGTCAGCGATTTGAATTTCGATTTTGAAAGCAGAATGGACGTTATTGAATTGAAAAGAATCTCATCATAGTTACTGAACTTTGCATCTTAAGGCCTCCAGTTCGCTACTCTGCATCTTCAACAGAAATCAGAAGTGACTGAGGCTCATTGTGTGAGTAACATACGATTGAAAGTTGGCGACTGTTGAGTTTTCGCCAAATAGTTTTTATCGGTTGAAACATGTGTGTTTTTCGCACGAAAACAATTCGTTTGTTCTTTATTCGTTTCACACTTCCCGAGACATGTTTTCGCTTTATCGTCGAGCAGTAAACAGATGCATTCTTAATGGTTTACAGTGGGAAAAGACAGATCGGTCAGTGGCTGTAATGGCAAGCGAAAAAATGGTTCGGTGGTTGTAATAGCGTAAAAGAGACAGGTCAATGGTTGCAATAGCTGAAGAGAGACCGTTGGTTGCCATGTTGATCGACAAATACATTGATGCTGGTCCGTGGTTGTTATGGCGACGGACTTTGAAATGTCTTCCTTTCATGCGCCCTCTCACACTTTCTTCAAGACGTGGGCGGTCATGGGTATCCACAGCTTCTTATTTTCGTAGCTCTAAGCAATTTTTCCCCAGTACTATCACTCTGAATCCTTGTTTGCCATCTATTTATACAACTTTGTTAGGTGTGTTTCCTCAGCTCCTCTTGTTTTCATTATGTCCCCTGGATGTCAAATTTCAACAGTTTTCTTCTTATCTTAACCACAAGTCTCCTTCTTGTTTCCATTTTCCCTCAAACTTCCACATTGCTTAAATGTTCCTTCCGCGGTATTCTTCTGTAGAAGGACATGCCTTCTCAAGTCTCCTCTTCATTTGCGAAGAAATTGTCCAGCATTCACTGCCAAAAAGAAGGGTTGGTAGTGCATAGAAGTTCTGCACACGTTTCTTTGTTTCTAATGACAACGAAATCCGAAACTGTACGAGATAAGAGAAGCAGTATTACTTGAGGACTATCAACAGCTGCAACAACTAAAATGGATGTCACATGTAACTCGAAGGGAGAATAATGACATAATCAAGAAGCTAACATTCCTTACTACCCACCCAGGGTACATCAGCGTGTTGTAATGGTTAGCAAACTTGTCACGCTAGATCATTTACGACTGAAAAGTGAGTTCGAATCTCACTGGGTGGCCCCAAACTTTCGGCCCTGTGCTACACCCGAGCTACGCTTAGAAAATCACTATTCCACACTACGCCAAACAAAAAACAGTGCAACTTCGGAATTCTTCTCCTTTCCAAATATTTTTTTTTCTACACCTCCCGTCTCCCAGTTGAGCGGATCGATTTCTGTCCCCAGCAAGGTGTTTTTGAGCTGAGTCGAAGATATGGAGCTCCACGAGATTTCTTGCCAAATGCGAGTTTCTAGAAGAGGATTTGTTTGGGTAGGCATTCGGGCAAGGTGTCCAATGTGGTCTCTTGCCAGCTGCTCCGAGAAGAGAATTTGTTTGGGTAAACGGATATCTGGCATTCGGGCAAGTTGTGCCATGTGGTCACTTGCCAGCTGCGTGCTCCGAGAAGAGGATTTATTTGGGTAGACGGACATCTGGTATTCAGGCAAGGTGTCCGGTCCATAGAAGTCGGTGGCGAGCCATGGTGGTTTCTAGGCTCTCCATATTTGCGCGGAGGTGAACTTAATTGTTCGTTATTCGGTCCTGACACTTGTTCCGCAGGATTTGATGAAGTTTCATTTGATGGAATTTTTCAAGTTTGGGGATGTCTCTTCGGTAGAGTACCCAGGTCTCACAAGCATACAGGAGAGTCGAGAGATTGCAACAGCTCGGTAGGCCATGAACTTGGTGGTTTGTGTTAGCCCAGGATTGCCAAAGACTCTCTTGAAAAGCTTCCCGTATGCTGTGTGGATGGTTTTGATTGGGTTCTTAAGTTTGTTTTTAAACAGTGATATATATATATATCTATATATATATATGAGAAAGGGTCTAATGTTACTCACTATTTTAAATAGGCATTGTTTATTCAGTCCATACGATGTATAGTCCTGGGTATGATGATAAACTACATCCGGCAGCAAGGCCTCTGATCAGAAAGTTTTGAGGAACGTGGAACCACTTCTTAATTACTGTTGTTCCCAGGTCCACCCAGACACGGAGTGGTAGCACCTGTAAGGGTCCCAGCTATGATCAAATAGGGACCCACCCAAATAAAACACAATGAAAGTATAAAAACACCAGCAATATGTTTCTATATAACAAAGTTTTATCAACAATAAATATTTATAGTCAAATTACCAACAATACACACACACTAGCAAATTGTAGCGATTGTGGATGTGAGAGTTTTATGACTTACGGCTGTAGAGGACCGTGGCGGTGATGAGTATGTAGAAGAACACATGTGGGTAGAATTTCCTGCTAGCCGGTCCAACTACATGAGAAAGTTGGACTTTAATTAAGTCCAAAGAAAACAAAGAAATCAAACAAGACCGATAAATATATGTAAACAAATATATGTATTAACAACAAGTACAAGTTACAAGCACATGGACAGTTACGTGTAGTGCGTGTGGTGAATATTATGTGTATGTGTGTTGTGGCGAGTGTTCGTACGTACGTATATTGTTCTTAGCGTGTTCCCAGAATTTGGGAAACGCTGTATCTGTGAGAGCTCACATATGCGAGGTGGTATAAGGCCCAAGGCCTGAGGAAAAAAAGAGATCGAGGTGAAGGGTCAGCCAGTATTTATAGCCAGTGGAGAGAGACCTCTGGTGAAGGGTTAAGGAACTAAAGGAGGAGCTAACTCCGACACGGCCATATCACGTTGAAGCACCAGTTCTTGTACGATCACCGAAGTTAAACAGCGTCGTGCCAGGTCAGTACCTAGATGGGTGATCGCTTGGGAAGGCCACTAAGTTTGGATGTGAGGCTGGTGTTATGGATAATGGCTTGGAATTGTCCATCGGAGAGACGAGTTCCAATTCCAATTGGGTTCCTTATATTCATTTATACGCCAATATTCTTGGAAACCACTTCTCCTCTCCAGGTATGGGTTAATTAGTAAAACTTGTATCACTAAATCATTATCATTTTTCCCCAAAACATTCTTACAATATAATTTTTCTGGTTTTAAATAACTTGCAATAGGCTGATAAGCAGTACGAAACGAATCAATCAAACGAACATCGGATGAAGAGAAAACTGAAAGCAACAGAAATGTGGCTCTACAGAAGCATACTGAGAATTCTATGGACGGATCGAGTCAAAAACGAGGAAGTCTGAAATAAAAAGAACACTTATACACAGAATCAGAAAGGAACAGCTGACAAATAATGAAGGAAGGAAAAGAAAGAAGGAAGGAAAAGAAAGAAGGAAAGAAAAGAAAGACTGAATAAAAAGAAAGATGGAACAAAAAGAAAGAATAAAAAGAATGAACAAAATAAAAGAAGGTAAAAAAAGAAAGAAGGAAGAAAAAGAAAGAAGGAAAAAGTAAGAAAAAAGAAAAACAAAAGAAGGAAAAAAGAAATAAGGAAGAAGAAGAAAGATGGAAGAAGAAGAAAGTAAAAAGAAAAAGAAAGAAGGAAGGAAAAAACTGAAAAAGCAATAAAAAGGAACAAAAAAGAAAGAATAAAATGAATGAACAAAATAAAAGAAGGTAGAAAAAGAAAGAAGGAAGAAAAAGAAAGAAGGAAAAAGTAAGAAAAAAGAAAACAAAAGAAGGAAAAAAGAAATAAGGAAGAAAAAGAAAGATGGAAGAAAAAGAAAGAAGGGACAAAAAGAAAGAAGGAAAAACGAAATAAGGAAGAAAAAGTAAGATAGAAGAAGAAGAAAGTAAAAAGAAAAAGAAAGAAGGAAGGAAAAAACTGAAAAAGCAATAGAAAGAAAAAAAGGAACAAAAAAGAAAGAATAAAATGAGTGAACAAAATAAAAGAAGGTAGAAAAAGAAAGAAGGAAGAAAAAATAAGATGGAAGAAAAAGAAAGAAGGAAAAAGTAAAAAAAAAGAAAACAAAAGAAGGAAAAATGAAAGAAGGAAGAAAAAGAAAAAAGGAACAAACAAAAAAATAAGCAATAAAAAGAATGGACAAAATGAAAGAAGGAAGAAAAAGAAAGAAGGAAACACCGATGAATATATGAAGGTAGAAAAAAATGTTTGATTTAACTTAGTCTGGAAACAGTTATTTACCCGGTATATCATTTGCCAACATTAACGGATGCCGATGTTCAACTCTACTTGGCGCAATACAATTATCCTGCACATTGT
Source organism: Acanthosepion lycidas (assembly GCA_963932145.1). Classification (NCBI taxonomy): domain Eukaryota; kingdom Metazoa; phylum Mollusca; class Cephalopoda; order Sepiida; family Sepiidae; genus Acanthosepion; species Acanthosepion lycidas. The sequence goes on along the minus strand of OZ010574.1, from coordinate 59,899,096 downwards.
TCATCACCGTCATTCTATGATAAACTTGTTCGGTACCAGCAGTGACATAAGCCTGTTTTTTGTCTTACATCAGCATGGCCAACGCTAAACCCCAGGAAAGCAACTCATTACACCTTCTTTGCTCTCGAGTTTTCCACAGACATGAAATGGGGAGATGATATCTAATTAAATTCCTCGCTCTGCTGTTAAGAATGACGGTTTACTATGTGCTACCAGACAATTTTTCTTGCCAGAGTTCGTCTTGCACATTTATAAATCTACCATTTGTCCGAATGTTGAATATAGCTGCCAATCTAGTATGGTTTTCCTGCTATAAATCTCAAGGTTCTTGGAAAAATCTAAAGAAAAGTCTCTAGTGTTATCGGTTCTATCCTGGCATCTTGAATTCGGTCGCTTTCCCGCCCACGTGACGTGCATTTACGAATATTTTCATGGCAATTGTTCTAATGAGCTCTTCTCCTTAATACCTCGGCCGTGTGAATTTAAGCGTACTACAAGATTGACAACGAGCTCGCATAGATTTACTGTCGGTGGCTTAGATGGAACCGTAAGTTCTATTCTAAGAATTTCTTTTCTTGAAATTCTCGATCGTGGAACCCTCTTCCTGCTTTTGAAGCGTTGAAGCTCAGACCAGACACCGAGTTCGTTCTCAGGATGTAGCTTCTTCCAACCAAGCGCCTGTGGCTTAAAAAATAACTCTTTAACTAGATTAAATAAAACCATGAGCCGAACCTAGCAGTAAGCAAATTTTATTCGGTTGTAACCTTCCGCTGTAGACGAGCAAGGCTGGGATGAGGCGAAGGTGAGTGGAAGGGAACTCTCTAACGGGCGTGTCTTCCTTTTCGCTTCGCGGCGAGCGGTTTCTCGTTCCTTTTTTGTCCAATCTCTGCGAGTCTCTCTGTTTTCGACGCTAGTGACCACTGTCTTATATGTCTGTCTTGTCATCTTTGCCTACAAAAGCACTTTATCAAGAACCCAGTCTTTTCTTCCATTCATTGATCATCCTTGTCATCGTTTGATAAGGTCCTCGTGAGGTCTCCTTTCCTTAGCTGTTAATCACCGGGGCAATAACCGTCTGAAACAATTTCTGTCACATTTTTCAGATGTTTCCATTTGACAAGATATTGGCTGACACTGATATCGCTACACTTTCTTATCCACTGCGATCTTCAAAAATTTAAATGCAGTATCAATCGCCATATTCTGCCTTCTGGAATCTGTTCTTTTAGGTCTATTTTTTCTCACTAAAATCTTATTCTCTTTCATTCTCAGTAACCCCTTGCGTCTTTGTGGCAATATCGCCTTGTTTGGAATGAACTGCAAACAACAACAACAACAAAAAGAAAAGAAAAGAAAATTGCACAAGAAATAAAGAAACGACAATCAAATTTGCAATCATTTTTTTTAACCAGACGTGCGTCAAATATACATTTATTACAGAGGTTGCCGACAATTATTAGAATTATGTTAATCACACGAAAATAAAATAAAAAGAAAGATGGCCGGTGAGGGGAAAAGTAGCAGAGGTGTATGGCAAATTTACTGAATGGAAATGGAATAGGAAAACAGGAATATATGAGAAGGGGTTGTAATTAAGGAAGAGGAGTAAAAAAAAAAAAAAAGAAAAAAATAGCGTGACAGGGGAAACAATGACAGCCAAACAAAAAAAAAAACCGTATAAATTAGAATATTAAACAAAACCGGTTATTAATAATGAAGTCGGTCGAAAATAAACGCTGAAAAAGACAAAAACAAGAAAATATGGTGGAACTGAACTGATTATTTTAGATTCATACGCCCCATCCGCTTCTGTTTGTTTTTTTGTTTTTTGTTGCTGTTTTTTTTTTCAGACATTGCTTTGTATAGTCTTTAGAATATGAAACTGAGCAGATATGGGTTTTCGAGAATAACTGAACGAGGACCTTCTTCAAAAGGGCAAATTAGAACATCGCTGGCCGCTGATGATCTCTATGACCGAGCGCTATAACTAAAGCGCACCGGATTTAAGCCGTTGTTTCTCCTACAAACGGGGTTCCAGGTTCGAAACTTGCCAGAGAGCTAATTTTCTATATAAAGCTTCCTCTTTGTGCGCCAGTCAATAGACATAATACACACTGTCTAAAAATAAAAAAATTAGATGTTTATTTCGAACAAGGGCATCCACTTCAATTAAGGTTCGAAGTAATATATATATATATATATATATATATATATATATATATATATATATATATATATATATATATATATATATATATATATATATATATATATATATATATTATTAATGTAAATATTATTTTTAGTATTTGAGTTGCTATCACAGCTTTTTAATTGAGTTGCACCCGCTCGCATCAGGATCGTCGTCTTGTTTCCCGCTTGACTTTCTCTACCCTGGGAGCGGAGATGGTATGAGGCAAGGAGAGGTTGACAAGTCCATTTGCGTGAATTTGTTTTTGGTGGACAATTCTGCGCGGCGGAGACGCTCGCACTCCTGGCCAGAAGCGCGCCTCCCTCGCGGCTCAAAGGTGATTGAGACTTTGGGAAACAGTGAAACAAATAAAAACAACTTATTTGGGTGGGGGGGGGGCATATTTTCCGCTAGTAGAACTTCTCAATCTAGTCTGGTTGATATTAATTTCAGTTTAAGAAAAATATAAAAAAAACAAATAGGGACAGCAAATCAAACACTAAAAATAACGGATTTAAAAATTCCATTTAATATATATATATATATATATATATATATATATATATATATATATATATATATATATGTAAAATTGATTTAAAAATTCCATTTAATATATATATATATATATATATAACTATAGAAGTTATTTTTAGTGGGTACACGTGTTTAAGTTTCTATCTCTGCTTTTATTTTATTAAACAGTGAAATTAATAACAACCACTATAAATTGAGAATTCATACTAAAAGAAAACTGTGCCGCCAAACCTGTTTTTGCATCAGGGGAGCGAAGTTTTGAGCCAAATTGTGCTTCAGCCACAGAGCCAACCTGAGAGAGAGCAAGGTTTGAATCAACCTATTATCGAGAGACCGTTTTTTCTTGTCGGTCCTCTTGTGAATCTATAACTACCAGCTTCAGTTTCGTAGCTGAAGAGTAAACGACAGTCATTTTTTTAAATTGCTTTTTTATCCGACATTATAACTTATTGCTATAAACGTTATTTTTTAGTGGCTACACGTGTTTGAGTTGCTATCTTTGTTTTCTTATTTTATTAAACAGTAACATTAATAACAACATGTCTAAATTGAGAAATCTTATGAAAGAACAATTGTCCCACCGGATTGTTAGTGATTCCATAGTTTAATAAAACATTTAAAAAAAAAAACATGAATAGCAACTTATCGTTTATAATAATAAGAAATTATGTCGGAAAAAATTCTTTCAACATATCTATCTATATATATATATACATATGCATACATAAATACATACATACATACATACATATATATATATATATATATATATATATATATATGAAGAAATATAGTTTTAAGGTGTGCTATATTTATGGGATAAATTGCTTAACATCAGAGATAGAGCGCATGTAAATATAAATATAAGAGTTAACATTGAAGTGAACACTCAGAGGCGACAGGCTGTTTCATGCTAGACGCAATCGTCAGGCCGCCTGACTATATATATATATATATATATATATAACCAGCAAAGGGTTGATAAACCGTAAAAAGCAAATCACTCAAACAATCATTCAAGGCTTGATAATCCAGTCTACCTATGAGTAGTTTTCCTAAGCCTTCACCAAGTTTTTTTTTTAATTCAAAATTAACCTTCTCCTAGAATGGATGTCCTACAAGGCCATTCAATTCAAATCTACCCTGCGATAGATTCTTGCCTTTTTAAAGAGCATCAGTGCAAAGTAAAGGCTGTATTCGAACTCAGTATGCCAATTCCATTTTTGCACCGTTTAATATTCCTACATAAGTACTTCTGTTTGAAAAATAGCCGATTGAAATGTTTCCTCAATGTTTAAAGCGAGCATTTGTTTATTAGTAAAATCAGCATTTTATTAGCTCCTAAGTATGTACAGACATTGTTTTTGAGTTCTCATCTGAAAATATTTTAATATTAAACTTAGCTAAGGTTGGTATAAGGCCATGTACACGTAGCTAAGTTAGACCCATAGCGTCCAAACGAAACCTTGAACTCATGCACGAGGAATGCCTTCAAAATATCTATCAGCACTCTCTCATCATTGGAATCATTTATAGAAACTGACAGATCATAATCCGGAAACGTTGTGATACAACTTTGTCAATGGAATCTACTTGGAATTTTACTCTTGGAACTTTCCGATACCCCCTTTGTTATGATTATTTTAAGTGCCATCTTTTTTATGGAGTCTGCTAAGAGATCTTAATTCGAAAACTTTTCTTAGTTATGGAATCTACTATTTCTGATAATCTTCGTCGATCGAAGCTTGGTTAGAGTTTGGCAAGAGATCTTAGTCATGGATCTTTCCGTTACCACTTGGATTATGAAGTCTGCCACAAGATACTAGTTCTGGATCTATCCAATAGCTTTTGGATAGGAAATCTGCTAAAAGATTCTAGTCCGGGAACTTACTGATATCATATTGGTTATGAAATTTGCCAAGAGATGTCAGAACTTTCCAATATCATCTTTGTTATGGAGTCTGCTAAGAGGTCCTAATTGGGAAACTTTCAGATGATACCTTGGTTATGGAATCTATCATTCCGAATAATTTCCAATAGATGCTTCGTTTGAGTCTACCAGGAGATCCTCGTCATGGATCTTTCCGATACCACTTCGTTTATGAAATCTGCCTTCACAGTTATGGATCTATCCAATACCATTTTAGTTATGAAATCAGCTAGGAGATCCTAGTCTTGGAAATTTCCGATGCCAGCTCCTGTACATTTTCTGCATCGTTCTGTACATAGATAGATAGATAGATAGATAGATGGACGCATTACACATCTTAAACGTTTTTTCTTTCTTCGTGAATAATCCAGTTGTTTTTATGCTAGTCTTTAATGCGCTTAATGTAGGAAGGTGGATAAAGCACTTAGTGCTGTCTGTCGTGATTTACACATAAAAACAGAAGAGAATACCACGTGATTAGTCCGGCTTCTTTAGTTTCAGGTCCGTCTCATTTGATGTTTAATGTGAAATTATCATCAGCTTTTGGTTATCTGCCAAAATATCGACTGTCGTTTCGAAGCAGTCGCACTGAGTGTATACAAGTCGAATCAAAAGCGGATTTCGGCGAAACACTCAAGAAAATTGGCATTGAAATAGCTGTGTCTACAATAGACAGGAACACCGGACTGAGATCAGTGATGGAAATCGTGATCTATCTTGCGAAAATCTACGTTTCACAAGAATCTTTTTTCTTGCTACAGCCTCGAGCAAATTCTCTTTAGACATTGCGTATCAAGTGTATTAAAATTTGCAGAATTTTAAAATTGTAATTCATGATTTAATCAAGATTAGAAAAGGAATGTCCTATTAATCTGACATTCTCTATCATTCCAACATCAATAATTCAGGACGCTTTGCTATGAGCAGCCTTACCGGAATTCTTTCTGATTCACCAGATGTCGGTACAAATAATATAGGCCTGGGTATTAATAGGAGGTCAATGTATGATGGCGCCACTTGACATTGCCTTTACCATCAATTGACCTTACATATAATAATAGCCGGCCGAGCACCTCGGGGTGGTGTAATGGTCAGCAAGATTGTCTCGCTGGAACAATTACGACTGTGTAGTGAGTTCGATTCTCACTAGGCGCCCATTCTTTTGGCCTTGTGCCACATCTAAGCTACACTTGGAAAATCACTATAATAATAGCTGGCCACTCGTATTCGAAGATACCCGTCTACTAGGTCGGCTAGCCAATCCCTAATTCAGAGGCGTGCTCAGACACATTTGTGTTTTTTTTCAACACCTACAGAGCCCACCTGTGGTTTATACTGCAATTATACAGAGCAGACCTTAGTTACAGTTTCTGGGAGAAGGCATGTTATCTAGTGTGATCAACAATCTTGAATAAGGCTATCATGACTATCGACGGCCTACAAGAGTTCCGTCTACCCAATTTCACTTAAAAGGCTTGGGTCAACCCGTGGTGTGATTTCAGGCACTTTCCAAAGGTGCTGCACACTGGGATCGACCTCGAAGTTGCTGGCAAATCAATCATAGTGAGATTCGAACCCGGGTTAGGGTCAGAAATCGAACGTTTTAACCACTTGGCCACGCGCCCATACTATATATATATATATATATATATATATATATATATATATATATATATATATATATATATATATATATATATATATATATATATATATATCTGACCACTCGTATTCGAGGATACCCGTTTACTAGGACGGCTAGCCTAATACCTAATTCAGACTCTCGCTCAGGCACATTTCTGTTTAACACCTACGGATCCAACCTGTGGTTTATGCTGCAACTATGCTGAGCAAACCTTAGTTACAGTTTCTGGGAGAGAGCATGTTATCTCATACACTTAAACCCTCGGTCACGATGACTTGTGACTTCGTGCTAGTACAGCTGTCGACGGTCCCCCAAGTGTTCAGTCTATCCAATTTCATACACAAGGTTTGGGTCAACCCGTGGCATGATCTTCAGGCACTTTCCAATGTGGGATCGTCCGCCTTCCAGACCGATAACATCAGGAAGTCTGCTTCCTGACAAATCAACCGTGGTGTGATTCGAACCCGGGTCAGAAAGCGAACGTTCTTACCACTCAATATATATATGGGTTCCTGACACCAAAAAACACGATAAAATGTCCATATAAACACGTCAAAACGTCCATCGTTGTATCTCAAGAAAAAAAAAAAACTCATTACAAATGTTCAAAATGTCCTGCACTTGTTTCTACACACGTATGCAGCCGTCGGAATGACAGACCCTTTCAAACTCCCACACGGTGTCGAATGGCTTCAGAGGCTCCCATAACATGTTGATGAAGCGTCTCTTCATTATTAATATCTGCTGCGAAAAAACAAAAACAAACAAAAAAAACCCCAAAAACAATTGTTTTAGGTGACCCCACAGATAAAAATCCAAAGGTTTGGGGTCGGGGAACGTGCTGGGCATGGAACAGGTCCCTTTCTCACTATCCATCTTTCAAGGCAGATGTCAGCCAGTGCAGTACGAACAATTGACAAAAATGTGCTGAAGCCCCATCATGCATGAACCACATGTGTCTTCGTATTATCTGGGGTGCATCCTCTAGCAGATCTGGAAATTTGTCCGAAATAAAGTCCCTATAGACAGCTCCTGTAAGACGTGCTGGGAGAACATATGGACCTACCACAAATGTTGGTTGAGTAAATTTGTTATTCCATCTCATCCGTAAACAAGACTGAAGAGACAGACAACGGATCGGTAGTTTGTGCAATAAAACATCAGCAAAAGCTCTTTCTTGATGAGTGATCAGAGGTCGAAAACCCTGTAAACGGTGCAAATGATACGGATAGAGGAGCTGTTCTTGAAATACCCTCCATACGGTACTATGAGATGTACGACATGCTAGGACCACTTGATGCGTGTTAATACCTGGATCATCCCCGACAGCCTATAAAATATGTTCTTCGTGGTCAGGCGTACGAGCGGACCTCGGTCATCCTCGATCCATAGTTTGTGGTGTCACGGATTCTGTCTCAGCATCGCGACGATAAACAGCAGCAAAGCCTGGATGACTCGGCTGCCTTAGGTCTGGAAGCGCAATCTGATACGGCTGTGCAGCCTCGCGTCCATAACATTCGTGCGGCCTTATGTAAAAATCATCTCTGCCTGCTCACGATATGAATATGAATATCCTGCCACTGTTAAGTACCCCCTAGCCATCTTCAGATGCCCATTGACAATTGATAATTACTGTGTTATTTCATCTCCTGCGATATTCGTTCTGCTGACTAGTGTTACAATTCGATCCAGCGACTGGATTCATTGAACATAATAACATTAACACATGTTTAAGCAACTCCTATGTTCACTAAACCTCCATAACGAAGGGCATCAGTGATGTGTGTTTTAAGAGACATTTTTGTTCAAGATCAGGCGGTTTCGAGATTTGATTACCATAGCGGGTTTGTATCTCATTATTCACCGGGCTCAATGTTGCTTAACTATAGTGATCTTACGGGAACTGATGTTTTAACGTGATGTACCCACAAGCCTTCATGAGTATTGTAAAAGTGACGCTTACGCTTACATGCATATCTATAAAGATTTTAAAAAACCCTGATAATAAAAGGGGAGATATTCTGGTGCTTACGACGATACTGGAATGAGGGAGAATGTTTGCATATTCCTCTTTCGACAAGCCACCTGCATACAGATAGAAAAAATGAGTTGCTATACAAAAGCAGAAAAGGTCGTAGGGCAAGGATGTGTCTTCTCACTGGAGTTATTCAACGGCTACAGCGCTGCTATCCTAAAGGAGCTGAAGACCCAACCAGGATTTAATTATCAGTGGACGCAGTCATAAAACCCGTAGATGTGTTGATGGCAGACACGGAAGCAAAACTACAGAACCCCCTAGACAAGGTAGTAAAGGAAAGCAAGAAGAACAGACTAACTTTCAACGGGAAGAAGACAGAATGTATGGCTGTTGCTGAGAGAAACAGAGCAAAGAAGCGAACTCCAAAATAGAGATGTCAATATCAAACAAGTACAGAATTTTAAATATCTGGGAAGTGTTTTAGCAGAGCATGCAAAAGGAGACACTGAAATCAGAAAGCACATTGGAATAGCGGAAGATGCACCCAAAAAGTTAAGCAAAGTAATAAGAAAAAAGAAAATTTCGTTAGAAACAAAGAAAGGGGTGTGGAACAGCTATGTAATATCAATCTTTCTATAAGGCAGCCAAGAATAAAAGAATAAAATCGATTGACCAAAAAATACGTTAATGACTGTCTTGAAATTTATTGGCAATAATTAACAACTTTTGCTACGAGTCTGTTATTTGTAACTTGATTATCAGGTTACGATGACGTTGGCGAAGTATGCGCTCTCTGAGTGCTTTCTAAATTTTTTAAACTTTTTTTAAAGAGATATTTTCCGCGGTAATATTGTTAAGCATTCCTCTGATGTTGTTCTTATTTCACTACAGAGCTGAAAATTCCTTGGGTTTGCTTTAGAAATTCACACTGATCAATGGACATTTTTACCTTACAGTTACACATAAAATCTCAAGCACTGAATTGCCATCGAAGTGAAGAGATCGGAATGTACTGAAAATAGTTTTTTTTTCCTTATCCCTCAACGCGTATACGGTGCAGTGAGTTCAGATGCCAAAAAAAAAAAAAAAAAAAAAAGGCCTGTGGTCATTGCGAGCTTTCATGGAGCCCATTTTAGTGCCGTCTCTATCCGTTTTTGAAAGTGGAAGCTTTGCAACTGCGGAACAAAAACAAGAAGAGAGCTATTCAGTATAGATGATTTGGAAGTATTTTAAAAGCAAAGTGGTTTTCTTTGCTGGTAAAGAATGTAAAGTTACAGTGCGGATCTGGATTGGCTCGGCTCGAGACGATGGGGATTTGAGAAATTAAGATGTTGTGATTGATGTTTAGTGTAATGGGCCCAAGGACTGAAGGAGTGGAGGTTAGCAAGATTGTGTTGCGCTAATATTCTCTACCCCCCACTTGAAAATAAGCATTTAATAAATATGGCCTTTAATTTAAGCTCCAACATCGATCCTTGGTGTTAAAAGTAAAGATGACAAAATACTGATAGCAATGGTAAAATTAGCCATTTCAAAAAAAGAAACATTCGGAAGGGGAAGAATAAAAGCGCAATAGATAGATCATAAAATATATGTATGAACAGACTCAGATAGATAGATAGAGAGATAGTAGATAGATAGAGAGATAGATAGAGAGATAGATAGATAGATAGATAGATAGATAGTAGATAGATAGATAGATAGATAGATAGAGAGATAGATAGAGAGATAGTAGATAGATAGATAGATAGATAGATAGTAGATAGATAGATAGATAGATAGATAGTAGATAGATAGATAGATAGATAGAGAGATAGATAGAGAGATAGTAGATAGATAGATAGATAGATAGATAGTAGATAGATAGATAGATAGTAGATAGATAGATAGATAGATAGAGAGATAGATAGAGAGATAGTAGATAGATAGATAGATAGATAGTAGATAGATAGATAGATAGATAGATAGTAGATAGATAGATAGATAGAGAGATAGTAGATAGATAGATAGATAGATAGATAGTAGATAGATAGATAGATAGTAGATAGATAGATAGATAGAGAGATAGTAGATAGATAGATAGATAGATAGTAGATAGATAGATAGATAGATAGATAGTAGATAGATAGATAGATAGTAGATAGATAGATAGATAGATAGTAGATAGATAGATAGATAGATAGTAGATAGATAGATAGATAGATAGTAGATAGATAGATAGATAGTAGATAGATAGATAGATAGAGAGATAGTAGATAGATAGATAGATAGATAGATAGATAGATAGTAGATAGATAGATAGATAGATAGATAGTAGATAGATAGATAGATAGTAGATAGATAGATAGATAGATAGATAGTAGATAGATAGATAGATAGTAGATAGATAGATAGATAGAGAGATAGTAGATAGATAGATAGATAGATAGATAGATAGATAGTAGATAGATAGATAGATAGATAGATAGTAGATAGATAGATAGATAGTAGATAGATAGATAGATAGAGAGATAGTAGATAGATAGATAGATAGTAGATAGATAGATAGATAGATAGTAGATAGATAGATAGATAGATAGATAGTAGATAGATAGATAGATAGTAGATAGATAGATAGATAGAGAGATAGTAGATAGATAGATAGATAGTAGATAGATAGATAGATAGATAGTAGATAGATAGATAGATAGATAGATAGTAGATAGATAGATAGATAGATAGTAGATAGATAGATAGATAGATAGAGAGATAGTAGATAGATAGATAGATAGAGAGATAGTAGATAGATAGATAGATAGATAGAGAGATAGTAGATAGATAGATAGATAGAGAGATAGTAGATAGATAGATAGATAGATAGTAGATAGATAGATAGATAGATAGTAGATAGATAGATAGATAGATAGATAGTAGATAGATAGAGAGATAGTAGATAGATAGATAGATAGATAGAGAGATAGTAGATAGATAGATAGATAGAGAGATAGTAGATAGATAGATAGATAGAGATATAGTAGATAGTAGATAGATAGATAGAGATATAGTAGATAGATAGATAGAGAGATAGTAGATAGATAGAGAGATAGTTTAAAACTTTTTGAAACCTGAAGTAGACATATATCTTAATATATATATATATATATATATATATATATATATATATATATATATATATATAGGGAGAAAGAAATATTAGACTGCGATACATAGGTAGATAGATATGAACAGACTGAAATAGATATGAACAAATTAAGATAAATACATAGATATGAACAGCCTGATATATGAATCTCGATAGGTAGATAGATATGAATAGACTGATATATATATATATATATATATATATATATATATATATATATAGATAGATAGATAGATAGATAGATAGGGAGGGAACAGACTGTGACAGATGAATAATGACAGTTTGAAATTTTTTGAAACCTGAAGTAGACAGATATATCTTAAGATATATAGATAGATATATATATAGAGAGAGAGTGTGGGAGAGATATATTAGGAGACATAGATAGATAGATAGATAGATAGATAGATAGATAGATAGATAGACTGAGATATGAATCGACATAGATATAAAGGTAGATAGATATGAACAGAATGAGATATATATATATATATATATATATATATATATATATATATATATATATATAGATAGATAGATAGATAGATAGGTAGGTAGGTAGGTATAAACAGAGATAGATAGATTTCTGAAAAAAAATAAGCACACTGATGATCTTTAATTTTATTCATTGGTCTACCATCTGAATAACAGATTTGCTCTATGCTGTTTCAGTCACCTGCATTTAATCTAAGAAATAAAGAATTCCTGACGCTTGTCTAATTATGGGCCCAAAACGCGAGACGAGTGGTATTGGAAATTAATACATGCCAAAGAGAACCCGTAAAGGGATTCTTTAAAGTGAATATGTGCACATTTTTACCTTCATATGAAAAGGAAAAACATCTGATGTCGAGGTTGCTAGATCTGCAGTAATACTAATAACAGTAAAATTTGTCCTCAATTTTGTAAATTTCAAAATCAGTTTTATTGAATCCCTTTTTCATACGGGCTTAGTATAGGACTATACCACATGAAAAATAGACCCAGTGAATCATTATATTGGTGTATTGGTGTTTTGAAGTCCAAAGCTCGGAGCCTCTTAAAGTAAATATAAATGAAGTTGGCAACGAATGATTCGGTGGGCGCACTCGCTTCAACAGGATTCCGCTTCGGCTACCGGTAACTTCAAAGGAACTGCCTTCAGTCGTCTACACTTACCAACAATCTTACGCCCAAGGCCACAGCTGAAATTTCAGCAAATTTTCTTCTTCTTCTTCTTCTTCTTCTTCTTCTTCTTCTTCTTCTTCTTCTTCTTCTTCTCTCTCTCTCCCTCTCTCTCTCTTTGTATTTAAATCACCTTTCTCTTTTTCATGCACATACATACAGACTTTATTTCAACTCAAATATCTGGCAATGGCCTAATGGGCAAAATGTTCGCTTGTGAATTTGGTGATAGAGTCGACATGAGTTCAATTCATGGATTTGGCAGTATATACTTGCACTCAGTGGAAACGGGCGAGCAGTACTAAATAAAAATTAGTTGATATCCCTAGACATAAGCAACAGAGAACATTCTGCCCCAATAAATTAATTAAAGGATTCAGTTAGGAATTACCTATGGGTTACCCAGATCGATATACACTTGAGGAAGGTCGGAGGGCACAACAACCGAAACGTTGCGATAAAAACAGCAAATATGTGGACAATAAACAAATTATAAATTGTTTTCCTTGGACGGTATACAGTATTTTCTTTTGTATAATACGAGTAATTTTGAGTTGAGTCGTATTATACTGAACACGTTTTCTGAAACTTTTACTCAGCTTAAAAAAAATTCTTATCAAAAAACTGTTTCAACAGCAAGATTTCAAATAAACTCAGAATAATACATAATTAAAATACTAAGGAGGCAGATTTTGATAACAACACGTTGCAAAAGGTATTTGATATGTAAGCAATATTTATTCGTGGGAAATCAGCGTAATTGAACGTATTTTGTAACAAAGACAGGAAATTCAGCGAAATTGATTGAAAAAATAAAAAATAAAGGGAATACTCAAGATCTGTGGTGTGTGGATAACATTAATGTTATAGCAAAAGATCTTTCAACGGAAATAAGTTTTGAAACAGAAATTAGAGAAGAAACGAGCAATGGCTAAACATCCGGTTCATTTCTATTCTTTAATATGACGAAAAATCTAATATTTTAGTGGAATATATGTACGACATTGAGATTTTAAAGGCTATGATACATTAAAAGAAATTATATAAGTGGATGTATTAAGGGAATGTATTATACTCAAGGATGTATTAAGGGAATGTATTATACTCAAGGATGTAATTTATTCCCTGCTTTTAGCTGCAGAATCATAGGGTCGTTTATTCTCAAGAATGCTATTTATTCCTCGTTTGGAGCTTCAGCAACATGGGGTCGTATTATAATGTTATTTATTCCCTTTTTTTCGTTTCAGAAATACTGGATCGTATTATATTCAAGGATGAATATTAACTTAACTTAAATTTAACTTCAGAAACCCGGGTTCGTCTTATACTCAAGGATGCTGTTTATTCCCTTATTTTAGCTTCGGAAACCACTGCTCGTCTTATACTCAAGGATGATATTTATGCTCGGTTGTTCGCTTCATTAACACAGGTACGTATTATATTCAAGGATGTTATTTATTCCCTGCTTTTAGCTTCGGAAACACAGGGTCATAATATATCCAAGGATCTTATTTATTCCCTGTTTTAATGTTCGGAAACCCGGGATCGTCTTATACTCAAGGATGATATTTATTCCCGTTTGTTAGCTTCAGTTACACAGGTACGTATTATACTCAAGGATGTTATATATTCTCTTTTTTTTAACTTCGGAAACACGGGGTCGTATTATACTCAACGATGTTATTTATTCCCTTTTTTAGCTTTAAAGACACGGGGTCGTATTATACTCAACGATGTTATTTATTCCCTTTTTTAGCTTTAAAGACACGGGGTCGTATTATACTCAACGATGTTATTTATTCCCTTTTTTAGCTTTAAAGACACAGGGTCGTATTATACTCAAGTCGTATTATATACAAGAAAATACAGCATATGAAATTATTGTTACGAGCCGAAAACCTGCCTTGAAAACACCTCTATTAACAAATTTATTTATAATTATGTGGGTACGAATGAAATAATCTGAAAATAACAACTTTTTCCATTTCACTGAAACAGGCGTTAAACACTTCTGTCTTCCCTTCTTTCATTCATATTCTCACTGAAACCAAGTAGCTTTTCTGACATATGGGTTCCGTGTTTTCACGGGGTCAAAACGGAATAGTCTACTATTTATGCAGTATTAGCGGGGCGTAACGGTCGTGCGAACTAAGACACTAACCAACTCACAAAGGGATTAATAAGCAGGTTTATCATAGACATTATTTTGTATGATTTGAATTAATTCATATCGAAATGGTAGTTCTTTTTTTTTTTTTAAAAGTAACTCGTGGTTAATTTAAACGAGCCTTCAAATCAAAACCAGCTCTAGAATCCCTATATTTAATTGTTTGCCTCCAGCCGTCGAAAATACTGTTTTTCAAACCCGGCTAAAAGTAAGACAAGGGAATACAGATGTTGCATAGGAGCAAGACAGCTCCGCTGAGGAGATTGACACAAGAGAATATTCTAACGTAATTAACACATCGTATCTTCGTAAAGAATATGCCATAACTACACACTCTATACATATCTCCATCTATTTCTATTACTTTCCATATTTTTCTTCGCCTGTTCTTCGCTCCCTCTCAGTTTACACGCGCTTCTCGTTCAGTCTGTTCGCATCACCTTTATCTATGCGTAAATCTCGTTCGCTCATAACAACTGCTGTCTAAAGCAATTATCACTACTCTTCAACCTCATCCGGAACTCCTTTCTTACGGCGGAAGTATTAATGAAGCCATCCATCAGCGCGATCCGAACGTGAAGTAAGACTGAGCCGTAATTAGATCCTGTCAGTCAGAAAGCTGACGACAATCGAATTGCAACAAGCCAACTTGATCATAGACCATACAATGTTGCATCAAGCTCCAGACAGAAAAAAAGACAGCAATGGGGAAAAATAGCTTTAATAGTAATAAAAAAAAATGATGGCATCGCGACAGAACCATCTAAGAACTGACATTAGATGAAAGAGAACAGTCTTTTATATTAGGTTGGTGCAAAAATAATGACGTAATGTCGTTTTTTGACGTTAAAAATACGTCAAAAAACGACATTATTACGTCATTATTTTTGCACGAACCTAATATATATATATATATATGTGTGTGTGTGTGTGTGTGTGCGTATTTAGGCAGCAATCCTTCTTTCATTGAATACGACAGACAAGCTGCTTTGATTTAGATTTTTATACAATTTCTTATGCGATTTAATAATTTTTTCTTTTCAGATGATAAATTTTATAAAAACTGTTCGAATGTTCTTTTATGGCTAAGTGTATAGCCGAAAGTGCTCGGAATAAAAGAACATTCGAACAGAAATAATAATCAAGGGGATCGTAGCCTGGGGAATTACGTGGCCAGATGTAACGGATGATGTGGTCGCAGAAATTGTCTGACAGCCATGACAGGGTTCTCCTGCTTTTGTGGCATGGTGCAGAGTCTTGTTGCCAGATATAGTGTCTTCCAGCAGCTACTCTCTTGACCCGGGGCAACACTATTTTCTCAAGGCACTTGATGTAGGCCCATGTGTTATGTCTGAGGCCCTCACCAACAAATTCGGGAGTTCTTTTCTTATGAGAACAATCAGAGTGAATTTTCCGAGCTGTCGTAATTTCGTAATCACCATTAGACTCATCAAACTCTTTCTGAATCATTTGCACTGTCCCCAGATTGACACCGAAACACTGTGAAATGTTTGTATTGGAGCTTCCGACGCCAATCAGTGCAGTATACCATTTTCAAATTTCTGGCGGAGTGAATTGTGCCATGGAGCTCTTTTTCTTACATACGGCACCCAACTGACCCTACTATACTGCGCAGTCGACAAAGTCAAAATTCAAACAACGCGTAATTAAAAATATAAAATGGCGACAATTTACCCATCGCACCTTGTATATACGAATTTCACTTGAAGTTTGGTGTGAGCCTATGTCCCAATAGGCATTCAAGGCAAAGAGCCACCTTGATACAGAAAATACAACTCAGTTTGTTTCGGTTATGGTTGAGAGATGTCTGTGCAATGGGTAACGTTTCAGAACGCAAAATCGGCGAGCCAAGTTCAAATTTTTGCCAAGTCAGTTGCTTGCACTTACGCAAAAAATGCTTTGAGAAAGGTATGAATCCATCTTTTTTCTCTCCTCTCCAGCTATGGTTGGAATAATAGTTTAGACTGAGCCCTCTAGAGGCAGCTAGTCTAAGATTAAGAAAATCTCTGAATTCGAAACCACGATGAAATGTCACGGAAATTCACAGATAATAAAGAAAAGGATGTTATGGAGAGCCATGATCACTTATTTTCTGAACGGACATGGCATTTAAAATTGTATTTTTATAATAAAAATTCACGTTATTAATAATTCATGATAAATAATCCAAAAATTACTAGTTAACTAGTTAATTAGCGGTTAAAGGGTAATAGTGTGGAAGGAGCCCTAAAGTCTTTGGTGGCAGCAACCCTAGAAGAAGGACTATTATGAATTTCAAACTGGAGAAGGCAACGGAAAACCACTCCACTATCTTTCATCGTAATTCCCAAATAATAAAGACAAGGTAGCCGTGGCGTGTCATGATTGGCTATGACCCGAAGCCACATGTTATTAAAAGAAGGACTATAACAGAAGACCTCTGACCGTTGTCCAAACTATTTCTGTCACATTTGTCTTGTGACCATCAAGTGTCATACAATACAAGGCTGAAGTGCCACTCAAGATAACGGTTACTGTAGAAACGGCAATTATGAATGAGCTGTACCTTGTGAACATAAGAAAAGTTTGTAAGGGGTGAAGATTGTGAGAATAAAGTGGATTGATAACGATTGATCAAGGAAGCACACACGCAGGGGTCGGTTCCACAATGTAGCATTCCCAGAGAAACTGTCTGAGTGGGATTCGCGACAACATTTAGAATACTGAAGAAATGACTGTGATTCGATTCCGTGGAAGGGACATAGCATGTCGTAGCTGTAAAGGCCTAGTAGAACGAAAGGTTGGAACTCCCTCATACATTTCCAATACAGAGGCGATTATGGTAATTTGACTTCTTGGATGTAGCATTGTATGTTCTGGCTGTAAAGTCTGAACTTGTGGAACGAAAGAATGGAACTTTCTCATACAGAGGAAATGAGGGTGATTCGATTCCGGGGACGTAGTATCGTATGTTCTGGCTATAACTGTCTGAACCTGTAAAATGAAACAACGGAACTTCCTCATGCACTCGTAATACAGAGGAAATGAGGCTGAGTCGATTCCGTGGAAGTGATATGCCGTGTCGTCGATGCAAAGCGAGACTGCAAATAGACAGCCGAATCCTAATCAGCTTTGCTACCTACTGTTCTGCGGCGGAATGCGAGAAAATGTTATGTTAGGTTGGTGCAGAAATAATGTCGTTTTCTCACATATGTTACTATGTGAGAAAAACGACATTATTTTTGCACCGACCTAATAAATTAGCAAGCAGAAAAAATGAAAATATTTGAAAACGAGGCACGTGGTGGTTGGGAGAAACTAAAAGAAATTTGCTGAGGTATGTTAAACTGCCAAATGGCGAATCAACCAGCTGCACGAATTATCATCAAATGATTAAAAAAAAAAAAATATAAAGATAAGGAAAATGAATAAATAAATAACTATGCAAATAAAAAAATAAAAAAATAAAAGCGAATACGTTAAATTAAATGGTGACTGACATCTCAACGGAGTAATATAATTATCTCATTTTTGTTTCTTCTTAATTTTAATTTTGTTTGGTTGAGAAGGAGATCTACGTAACGATAAAACGTTTGTTTTTTGTTTTTTTTGTTTTTTTTTCTACGATGTTCTCTGGTACCTATCTATATGCGTCTGCGCGCGTGAAATCGCGAGATTAGGATGAGATCGCCTCCATTACCTTACCTACCTCTTTATTTGTCTGCATATATACATGAAGGCATTGGTTCCCCCGGCTTCTGTCTGTATATTTATTTTATAAACGTTTTCTATTTGTTCCTTATTCTATCTTTCCTATCAGTGCGACGGATAAATTGTCGTCTAAATTATGCAAAAACGAACACCAACGTCTCATTTTAACAGATATGTTTACCAAAATTGCACAAAAATATCTTGAAATAATAAGGAGTAATTTTATTCAATAAAATCGCCACTAGGCTTCAACCACGGCAACTTCGGAATCTCCTGCAACTCTTCTGGACGGTCTCCTCGTTTAAGTTGGTGAATGATGCCATAATCCTTGCCTTCAGTTCATCTTTGGTGTTATAAGGAGTTTTGTTGGTCTCCCGCTCAATTGCGCCACACACATAATAATCAAGGGGGCTGCAGTCTCGGGAGTTAGGTGGCCAAATGTAAATTGTCTTTTTTCAAATTTAACGCCCCCAAAACTTCTCTCCTTTAGTCATCTGCGAGGCCCCTGTCTACCTTGCACCAAGAAAGTGACACGTTGCGCTTTCTCGGACTAACGTTCTCAGCTGACATGAAGTGGAAAATCTATATTGAATCCATTACTAGGTCAGTTGCTAAGAAAGTCAGTCCACTGTGTCGTGTGAGTGCCATCTACCCAGTTTAAGTCAACGACATCCAGTATTCACGAGCAGTCAGCGATTCCCATGAGCATTGTGCACTTCTTGCGTAGCGTGTCTTGGGCAAGTAAACCTGGCAGAACCCATCCCTCTCCAGATCGTCTTGGTCACGGACACCTAAACATTAATTCTCTCAGTGGAACCCCTCATTCTGGCTGAAACCAGTATTTCAATGACGAATAAAAGGAGAAACGGTGGAGCAATAGATAGCAGCTCGGATTGAGGAATCGGAGAGCTGAGTTCGAATTCCAGTCGAATCCATTACATTCACTAAAGTGCTAATACCCTTGGGAAAGGTATGAATCCTCCTCTTCTCCATCCGGCAGGACAGACCGAGTTCTCTAGCATTGGACTAGCGCAGGAATAAATGGCAACCTACTGCGGGAAAAAAATCTGTCTCGTCAGTCATGTATCAAATGATACATTATCGCCTAAGCGTGTATCATTAGGTTCTTAGCCGAATCCAAAGAAGGATCTGTAGTAAAATGATCCTGAGTTGGCATCTCGGTTTCAGTTACTTTCTTACTGACGCGCCGTGATTATCTCAGTCTTTTCTAAAAATATTTTCATGGCAACTACTCTGACGAGCTTTTTTCCCTGATGCCCCGGCCACATGAATTTAAGCGTGCTACTAGATTGGCATCGAGGTCCCACCCTTTTACTCTTGAAATAGTTAAATATAACTGCCAGAAACAGTTTCTTTTCTTGTACTTCTCACCTGTGGAAATCCCTTCTGTTTTCTTGTTTCTCTGATAACTACAATCTTCAAAACTATAAATGCAACGTAAATCGTCATCTTCTATCTTCTTGAATCCAGTTCATTTTTTGGCTTTTCCTCAATCCTCCCTATATTCAGTCTTTTCTCTCACTTACACTTCCTGTAACACCCCTGCATACTAGTGGCATTTCCCGACTTGCTTGGGGTGAAATGATTTATAAAAATATGTTGGGAGGCCTTGGTAGCACATGCCGTCGATAGAGGTATTTACCCAACATAGTAAAAAAAAATAAAGATGGTTAGGGAGAACCCGGAAAAGCTTATAGTTGTTATTTCCTATATATAAAAAAGAGCACGCTAACAACATCTAGAAATGTGTCGCATACCTTCTCCCCGACATAGAAAAAGAAAACTAGAAGATGGTTAGGGAGAACCCGGAAAAAAACTTATAGTTGTTATTTTCTATATATAAAACAGAGCACGCTAACAACATCTAGAAATGTGTCGCATACCTTCTCCCCGACACTGAAAAAGAAAACTAGAAGATGGTTAGGGGGAACCCGGAAAAACTTATTGTTGTTATTTTCTATATACAAAAAAGAGCACGCTAACAACATCTAGAAATGTGTCGTATACCTTCTCCCCGACACTGAAAAAGAAAACTAGATGTTAAAATAAAGTATTTACGCACAATCCGGCAGGTCAAAAGGCTGTGTTGTCTGCGCGTCATTTATACAGGGTGGGCTTCACTGACTGGTCTTTGAGGATCGCACGGCTGGTCAAAGAGCTTTGCGTGAAGAGGAAGCAATATTAACCCACCGTAAGTACCGATGAATTATTAATTAAATGATTAGTAGTTTTTCCTAGATATTCCTTAGCAATCATTGGTACACCGGTGCATGTTATACAAGAGGTTGCCGGAATGCCGACTCACTTCACAAAACCAGTATTTCAATGACCAATAGTTCTGGGTATGACTATAAACTACATCCGGCAGCAAGGCCTTTGATCGGGATATTAAGGGTATTGAGGAGCATGGAACCAACTCTTAATTTCTTTTGTCCCCAGATCCAGCCGGAGTGGTAGCACCTGTTAGGGTCCCTAGACATACGCAAATAGTGAAATCCAAACAAAAATTAAACCTCTATTAGAGTATAAAAATGCATATTTATAGCAAATTTACCAACAATACAACTTTAAAGCAAAATTATCAAGAATACAATTTAAAGCAAACAGCAATAGATTTTATAGTAAAGTTACCAACAATACATTTTATTGCAAAATGACCAACAATACATTTTGTAGTAAAATGACCAAGAATACATTTTATCTGTTGTTGAAGGCATACAACTACATCCAAAAACATTTAGTTGAAGCCATAAAGTCAGTCAGTTATGTGCCATGCGTGATACACGCCTAGGCGATCATGTATCTTTCGATACATGACTGACGAGGCAAATTTTTTCCCGTAGTAGGTTGCCATTTCTTTCTGCGGTAGACCAGTTGCCATCCAACGCTATAGAACCAGGTCTATCCTGCTATTTACCCATAGCTGGTGGGAGAAGAAGAGGATTCATACCTTTCCCAAAGGTATTAACACATAAGTGAATGTAATGGATCTGACTAGAATTCGAACTCGGCTCAATCCGAGCCGCTATCCATTACTCAACCGTGAAACCATAAAACTTCAAAATATTTACATTCCGGCATTAAATAAACCATTGAGGTTGACATTCTGCTAAACACCAAACAACCAAAGTCAATGACGAAACATCAAAAATATATTGAAGGATTATAGAAACAGGCGAAGCGATTTGTTGAAATGTGGCGTGGGCTGGGGAATATGGGGGATAGCATAAACGTTTCATGACTAGAGGTCATTCTTCTTGATCGGGCTGAAATTTTTTCAACACTCTCTCGTATACGTGCAAAGGCATTTGGTGCTTTTATTCATAAGCAAGCAAACATGCGCACACAAGTCACCAGACACACACAAGAATACGTACTCACACTCAGATACAGACATATACTTACGCAATTACTTCTCTAGTCCAACATATTTTTCTCATTACATCTGCTCTGTGCATTTTTAATCCGCCGCTGACAGACGCACTACCTTTCATGCTCTTCAACACCAGATAGCTTATTCAGTGTTGACATTCAACGTTACATTGTCGGACATATTCGACTTAGTTCGTGCATCAGGCCGATTCTCAAAACGAGGCTTGAGGTGGAGTGAATTGAAAAACAGGAACGCAACGAAAAGTTGGTAGTGTTAGCAACGTAACAGAATAAAAATGAAGAAACTACAGAATATGTCTGTATTCAGTCAGTTAAACATAATACATTAACTTGAAATAAAATGAACTGAAAGTCAATTTAAAAAAAAAAATAAGGTGTTGCTGAAAAGTTCCAAGCACAACCAAGAAAAATAACTCCAATCCATGAAACGCTCATTATATTTCGTATACAGTTAGCTCGATTTTCTTTATTTTTAAAAAAATTCTCCCCACTCGCCAAAAATAAAATATAGATATTTAGTCATAGACATACTAATTTTCTCGAAGTTGTTTTCAAACCGAGAAATTTTCATTTACATTATTCGGACTATTGTCTTTATTGCCATATTCACGACGTTTCGGCCGTTGTACGTTCCAGCCTTCTTCAGGTGATTGGAATTTCGGACTGAGTTCTTTATTTCGTCCACCGGGGTAGATTGTTCTAGTTTCACGTGCCATGCCTCTTCCGGATGTCTCAGTTATCTCCCTTTAACTCAATGTAAATAACGTAAATAATTACAATACCTCAATACCGAGAATAAAGTATAAACATAGACTATAGTTGCTGTGAAAGTATTAGGATGTATCAAAAACATTCTTATCAATCATGAATCCTGTATGTATTCAGAAGCCTCTTTAATGCACCAGTTATCTTTCAATGATCGGTGCTTTTTTTATGTATCGGAAGTTCAGTTGTCGGATTGTCCTTTAAAGCATCATAACTGACAACTGGGGCACTTCAACGTGATGTAATGGTTAGCAAGCTTGTCTCGCTAGATCAATTACGACTGGATAGTGAGCTCAATCCTCACTGGCTAACCCATATTTTCGGCCTTGTGTCACATCTAAGCTGCGGTTTGGTTTGGTTTTATTTCTTTTACGACATATCAACCTCAATGTTTTTTTTTTAATGCCGACAAGATTTTTAGGATAGTTTTGTATGAACAGAATACATATTTTTTGTAAGAAATTAGTTTGTAGATCAGGTTTCATTGACGTATTTTTGTAAAGAGGATTTGTAGAAAGTCTGCTTTAGTTTTTGTTTTACAGCATATTAATACCTCAATGGGTTATTTAATACCGACAAGATTTTTAGGAGAGGTTCGTATGTATAGAATATGTATTCTTTGTAAGAAATCAGTTTGTAGCTCAGGTTTTATTGACGTATTTTTGCAACGAGTGTTTTTGACGAGAGTCAAATGTATTACTGGCAATATATTTTTTTTTCAAAATGTATTGCTGGTAATTTTTTTTTTAAATGTATTACTGGTATTCTTACAACAAAAATTTATTTTTATACTTTCATAATGTTTTGACACCAGTTTGTCCATTGTTAGGACTCTAACAGGTGCTACTACCCCGGGTCAGGTAGAACCTGGGAAGAACAGCAAATAAAAGATAGTTCCACGCTCCTCAAAACCTTCCGATCAGAGGCCTTATTGACGGATATAGTTTATCGTCATATCCGGAACGATCTAAGCTACTCTTAGAAAACCACCATGATTGATAACTGATGCTTGGTTAGTCGGACGCTTAAACTCAAATTACAAATCACTACTTTTCAAATATTTAAAACGTTTGGGTGCAGTATAGTCTTATGTTTCAGTTCCTTCCAATTCTTGGAGTCTGTGAGCCGTTTAAGCTGTTTTGAAGATCCATTCAAATGAATGCCTTGAAATGGGGACGTCAAATGTCTTATATATGCTGGTAATTCAATTTTTTAAAATCAAAAACTCATTGTGGCCACACATTATGCATGCTCAGTCAGTCAGTCATGTGCAATGAGTTACCAACAATACATTTTATAGCAAAATGACCAACAATACATTTTGTAGTTGAAGGCAACTGCACCCAAGAACATTTAATTGAAGCCATAAAGTCAGTCAGTTATATGCCATGCACGCTTAGACGATCATGTATCTTTCGATATCTGACTGACGAGGCAGATTTTTCAAACAGTAGGTTGCCATTTCTTTCTGTGGTAGACCAGTTTCCATCCAAGGCTATAGAACCCGGTTCGTCCTGCTATTTACCCATAGCTGGTGGGAGAAGAAGAGGATTTATAGCAGAACAGATTGGGTCCTATAGTCTTGTGTGGAAGCCCTGATGAAGAAGAAAGACAACTCTGAATTCAGAACCTTCAACTATGGGTTAAATAGCCTCAGCAACTCGCAATTGGCCAAGCAGTGTGAGTACAGCTACACATCCGAAGACATGAGCATATATATCTGATATACGTCGGTGATTCAATCTTTTACCAAAAACCCATGCACAAGATATTGAGAATGTTGCCACACATTATGTATGTTCACTTGGTTGTGTCTCACAGCTAACCAATTAATTACCCAAGAATGTTCTGCAGTAAGTTTCCCGCCTCTCAAATGGTTGCCAAGTTACAAATTTGATAGGAAACTGGAGTTTCTTAAAACAAGAGTATCAGAATGAATATGCAATTAACAACATACTTTATTGCCTTAGCAAACTAAGTAGTAAGAATATAAAGTAGATGAATGAAGGTGTATGTGTACAGATGCATTTCTTTCGTATGTATTTGTGTGCAATTTCCTATGATAGATTTTGAGAGATTTACATTGTTGCAGTAATGGATAATGGCTCAGATAGAGTAATCGGAGAGTTCAAATTTGTTGTGGTAAACCCTCTTACAGTATAATGAACTCTTCCTCCTCTCATAAATATAAACTGCGTGAGTCGGATGAGAAGAGGGTGAAGTGGAGTGGAGTAGTAGACGCTGTGTTAATCTACTTATTACTAACACTATTGTTTTGTATATATCTTCAATATACTTTTTCAACCTACCTTTGTCTTGCCTTGCAAAACATCTGAATCCATCTCTTCTCTCTCCAGTTATGGGTAAATAGCAGGACAGAGTGGGTCCTATAGCCTTGGATGGCAACTGATCAAGAAGAAAAACAAATTCAAAACCTGCAAATGTGATTTAAATAACCTCACCAACTCGCAATTAGCCATGTGTGGTAAGTATGGCTGCACCCCTGAAAACATGGTCAACCAGGGAGAGGCTACTCCAAGAGAAGTTGGTTTAAATTTGGAATGGGTGTACACATATAAATAGTTCTTAGTTTAATCCATTTCCAAAAATTTTAATTTTTTAGACAGATGATGAATGAAGAGGGCTTAGAAAATTTGACCTTCACAGGGCATATTGAAAGCAAAATGGACAGAATAAAGCAGCAAATAACCTAGTTAACAAGATGGCGTAAATGGTGGGTTGAAAAGGGATCAGAACCGAAAGCAAAAAGACAAGCATTACTAAGAGTTGAAGGAATATAACAAATAGAAGATCATTTGACAACAGATGCTTGTCTACTTTGAGGCTTTATTTCAGGGGGACAAATCTCCACCCTTTAAATGTTTAAACCAGTTCGTGGCAGTATAGTCGCATGTGGTTTTATTTCCTTCCACACCGTGAGCTGTTTTAGCGGCTTTGAAGGTCCGTTTAAATGAATACCTCAAAGTTGACAGAATACCATTACTTGGATTCGCCATTATAGCAGCCGAAGATAAAAAGACTCAACTGAATAGTGTCGATAATATGAGATACGTCGTTATCCATTAGACCAACCACACTTCGAAGCTTACAGCACCTGGTATTCTCAAGCGATTACCCATCTAGGTACGGGTCAGGCTCGGCGTTGTTTAACTTTGGTGATCGTACGGGAACCGGTGTTTCAACGTGATGTGGGCGTAAGCCCAGAATGAAAAGAAAGAATGAAAGACAATGGGAGAGTTAAAAAAGGACAACAGAAAGAAAAAAAAGGAAAGAAAGAAAGAAAAAGAGGGATTAAAAAGAACGATGAAGTAGAATAAAGAAATAAATAATGGAGAAGAAAATGAAAGGCACAAAATCAAAGAAAAGAAAATAACACGACAAATATAAAAACAAATTAAGAGAAAAAAATTGATGAAAAGAATGTGTTGGATACCCAATCGTTCTGAAGTGGTCTGATGGGGTCGATCTCACGAGAAAGCTGCATTCTTCTCTCTCGGCCGGGTGATCGTTATGGTGTCGCTATCCCACCCCACTGGGGAGAAGTCCCCACACACGAATTTAACACGTCTGCATTCTTCGACGCGTAAAACTTAACTTACTGAAAACACTTTCTAACTCTAACATTCCCACGTTCGTCTCAGCCAATCAAAATCGACATCCTTATTTTGTTTACTATCTAATCTTAAGGTCATCTTCGGAAGGTCTGGGCTAAATACACTACCACTAAATGATAATAGTCTGAAGCTATTATTTAACAAATGCATGACGAAAAAAGAAAGAAAAGGAGAGAATAAAAAAAAGATAAATAGATATCAAATAAAGGGATCTGCACAAAAGGGGGAAAAGGCATCAAGAAAGAATGGCTGAAAGACATGAGAGACGAATGAAAGAGAGAGAGAGAAAAAGAAAATCTATATAAAGATGAACGTCTGTGTGTCTGTCTGCCTGTACATCTATAGGAAGAAAAACTACTTCACCGATCTTCATTAAATTTGGAACATAGATAGTAGACATAAAAGGGGGTGTAATGAGCTATGTTTGATTTATTTTTGAAGGGAGCAATGTTGACCATGTTCACCATAGTATATGAATATAGAATACAGCACAGTACGTAATCTGTTCAATGAAACAACTTTAAAGATTAATACTCTCGAGTCAGACACTCTACTGAATTTGACTATATCGCCAATACCGCCAGCAGCAGTAGTTCCGAAATTCTTCAGTCTTCGATATCAAAGGCTGTCCGTGAGTATTCGGGAAAAAACATGACCGCCTTTATACACGTCGCATTGAATATTTTGAACCTTCTGATTGATTAACCCTTCTGTTGGCGAACTATAAAATGAGTCAGCTCTAATATATATATATATATATATATATATATATATATATATATATATATATATATATATATATATATATATGTATGTATATAAGGAACATTATATGTACACGATTATGTCGATCATGTTCACCATAGACTATGAATATCGAATCCAGCGCAGTACGTAATCTGTTCAATGAAACAACGTTAAAGATTAATACTCACGAGTCAGACACTCTACTGAATCTGACTATATCGCCAATACCACCAGCAGCTGTTCCGTAATTCTTCAGTCTTCGATATCAAAGGCTGTCCGTGATATTTAGCCCCCACCCCCCACGAGGGTTACATGTGGCACAAGGCCGGGATTAACGTCGGATCTCCGAGCCCGTAAGCTCGGCCAAAAATATTCCCTATTCGAACGCGTATAAACGGGTTCAGCGGCAGTCAAACTCCCCGAACGAGACTCTGCCCTTCGGCGGACCCTCGTCAGGGTTATCAAAGGCTGGCCGTGCATATTCGAGAAAAACGTGGCCGCCTTTATACACGTCGCATTGAATATTTTGAGCCCTCTGATTGGTAAACTATTTTATTGGTGAACTATAAAATGAATCAGCTCATTTTGGCTGGCTCACTAGTACACCAGGGCACCCAAAAACTCCAACAAGCAAAGGGGGCTGAACCCCCTGAAAATAAATATACATCTATAGGAAAAAAATACTTCACCAATCTTCATTAACTTTGGAACATTTATAGTCGACATAAAAGGATATGTAATAAGCTATGTTTGATTCATTTTTGAGAGGATAAAAGGGATCAGAACCCCCAGTTGGAAATAAATGTACATCTATAGGAAGAAAAACTACTTCTCCAATATTTATTAAATTTAAAACATAGTAGACATAAAAGGGGGTGTAATTAACTATGTTTGACTTATTTTTGAGGGGTTCAAAGGGGTCAGAACCCCCACTTGAAAATAAATGCACTTCTATAGGAAGAAAAACTAGTTCGCCAATCTTCATTAAATTTTGAACATAGACATAAAAAGTGGGTACAGTGAGCTATGTTTGTATTTACTTTTGAAGTGAGCAGAGGTGCCAGAACCCCAATTGAAAATAAATGTACCCATGAATTTAAAAACTACTGGGCAGATTTTCATGAAATTTGGAACATAGATTTTCGGCATGAGAGTGGATGCAACATGCTATGTATAAGTATATAGTATTTTGATCAAAGGCGGCACAAACCTGCCTCAAATTTTTCCCTTCGATTTAAATGAAATTTAAACTTAGGTAAATGACCGGAAATGATGCCTATTCCCAAAATATTAGCCAATTTCAATAATATAATGACAGCCTAATGGGCCTACCCCCTTACTATACCGAAAAGTTTGGAAGCCCATAACTTGAGTATTTGAACCTCTATTTTAACGAGGTTTTTATCATCGGCCTATGTGTTTTAATAACCTCGATATATTTTGAAGCCAACTCCCAACGTACTATATGAGTCCGAAGGCGTGGAGTAGGGGCTTAGCCTCCTAAAAATCTAAACAACACGACCATTGGATAGATTCTTATGAAACTTGAAAGAGATTCTATTTATGACATCTAATAACGTAGACTATATATATATATATATATATATATATATATATATATATATATATATTTTAAGCTTAGCGCCCCGAGCAAGGCATGAAGCCACTAGGATGCAGGGGAGTTGCAGAATATTTGTAGTAAGAGCAGGTAGGAGTGATAGAAGAAAAGATGAAGGGAAGGGTAGTGTGTAGATCAAGGTAACTGGAGATGTTGATTGACATTACATTTGAATAGTTGGAGATTATAGCTATCAGGGAAACAGTAATTGGGAAGGGTGTTCCACAGGCGAGAGGTGCGAGGTATGAAGCTATTGGAGTAGAAGAGATGGCTACATTTGAAAGTTTCTACAGTGTAAGGGTGAGAGCGGGATGCCAGCCTCGTAAGGCGCTTGTATTCATGGAGACTGGGGACCAGGGAAAGCAGCTCATCGGAGCAATTGCCATGAAAGTATTTGTAGAAGAGACAGAGAGAGGCGACGGTGCGTCCGTGAGATAGTGACTGCAGACGAGACGCCAGATCAGGGCCAATCACATTACATATCCGTCTCTGGATCTTGTCAAGAACTCCGAGGTAAACATAAGGTGCCCCAGACCATATATGGCAGCAATACTCCATGCAAGGGCGAATGGTCGTTTTGTATATTTGAAGTATTGATTCAGGGGAGAAAAATTTCCTGGCGCGGCACAGAGAGCCAACTTTCCTCGTATATAACTTATTTAAAAAATGGGACGTCCAGGTCAGCACAAATCCTCAACCTCTCAAAAAATTTGTTTCCATGGACTTAAATGAAATTTAAACCAATGCCATGTTTTATATTCATTTCATTTTTGCATCCAAACATTTGACCGCAAATTTAGTTTCCTATAGCCTACACAATAGCTACTCTTTCAATCTTATATAACGATCCATTTAATATGGATCCTAGTGTAGTTTTTCCATAAATTTTTTCTCTTTTGGACTAAGGAATCATCACTTGAATCTGTCGAATAAACTACAATTTAATTAATATGCAACTTTACAATTTATTTGAATTCTTCATAAAGTCGTTTATCCTATAATGACCAAACCTAAACAGGTCTATATCTTTCAGATGTCTGATCTGCCAGCTGACTATTGCAAATAATAATTAGGCTACACCCTTACTACAATACCTCCCCAAAAGTTCCGTTTTGGATCACCTAAGCAATCCCAGCGGAGTAAAAGAGAAAGAGTAGAGAGGAGGCTGAACAAGAGAAGGAGAGAAGACGTAGAAAGGCATTCAGCTTCACGAGCGCCACAAAATCAAGAACAAGCGGATCTAAGACGAAGATTAAATGCTCATCGGGCTGCAACAGAGAGAGAGAGAGAGAGAGAGAGAGAGAGAGTCTGAAATTGAAGAGGAAGCTGGCAGAAGACGTAGATTAAATGCTCAACAGAATTCAGCAGCAAGAAAATCAAGAAAAACCTGACAGAAAAGTTACATTAGATGCTCAACGGATTGCAGCAGCAAGACAGAAGACGTACATTAAATACTCAACGGACAGCAGAAGCTAGAAAAATCTGAAACTCAAGAAGAAACTGAAATGCGACGTAACATGGTTACTCAGCAGACTGCGACTGCCAGACAACCTGAAACTCCTGAAGAGAGGGGAGACTCAAAATGAATACTCGACAAAAGGCAGCAACAAGGCAACTGGATATATAATACTGAAAATAAACATTATTATAATGATATATTTTTTTTATTATAGATGTTTGTTGTAATACTTAAATAAATATTGTAATATGCATGTTTATAGTTTTCCTCAATCTTTTATTTAGT
The DNA here is from genome assembly GCA_963932145.1 of Acanthosepion lycidas. Lineage (NCBI taxonomy): Eukaryota > Metazoa > Mollusca > Cephalopoda > Sepiida > Sepiidae > Acanthosepion > Acanthosepion lycidas. The sequence continues at coordinate 59,868,708 of OZ010574.1, read as the reverse complement.
TATATATGTGAAGATAGCTTCATTTATAAACCAAAATATACAGATTACAGATCAGGAAGCTATAGGCAGCCATGATGATATTGGCCTGGAGGAAGCACTTCTTTGTTCTACATGAAAACTGGCAGTCTTTTCTATTTCGTTACCTGGATGAATATAGCTTTATCATATACATAATTGTTAATAGCCATTTATTACTATATTATATGTTCAATACTCTCTAATCGATATCTTTCAAAAACAGTACAATTTTGGCAGCTTCTCAACGACGCTTATTTCTGTTAGTAGATAAAAAAAGAAAGAGTAAGATGAAAGAAGAATGAAAAAACGAAAGAAAGCGGGGGAAATTGAAATGTATGAAAAAAAGAAATAGAAAAGGATTTAAAAAAATATAAAAATAAAAAAAAAGATAGTATCAAAATATAAAATGAAACCCAAAGAGAAAGTAAAATGAAAAAAAATAGACAAAAGAAAAAATGATCCAAAAAGTGAAATGCAAAAACATGGAAAAGTAAAAAAAAAAAAAAGCCTAAGAAAAATTAATATAAAAAAAAGGATAAAAAATGATTATCAATTTCTTCAATTATTTAATACGTAGGATCACAACAGTGTAGCTATATTTTTGATTTATGCGTTTCAGATTTGATTTAATTTGTTTAATGACATATCAACACTTTATAGGTCATTTCATGCCGAAATCTGAAGCAATAAAAATATGATATATATTATTCTGCTTTCACAACTAAATACAGGGTAGACGAAAATCAGTTTTTGCGCATATGCATGTTTGTATGGACATAATTACTAAAAGCGGTGATGTGAATTTTTTATCCTATGGTATTGTGGAAATTGTATTCTAGAATCCAGTTTGAGTTCTTTAAGAAATTATAGGATATTATATGGATTAATGGATTAGGATATTATATGGATTAATGGATTAGAATGTTATATGGATTAATGGATTAGGATGTTATAGGGATTAATGGATTAGGATATTATATGGATTAATGGATTAGGATGTTATATGGATTAATGCCATGAGAGAGTTATTTCATGTTGGTTGTCTGGTAGTACTATAAATATGTATTGTTGGTGATTTTGCTATAAATACATATCGCGTGCAACTTCAAGATAAATATGTATTGATGGTAATCTCTCTATATAAGAAATATATTGCTGGTATTCCCACTACAAAAATGTACTTCTACACCCTCATAACGTTTTGTTTTCATTTGGGGATTCACTATTTGCTCATAGCTGAAACTTTCATAAATATACTACCTCCCCAGGTCAAGATGGACGTGGGAACAACTGCAATTAAGAGGTGCTTCCATGCCTGCTCAAAACTTCCTTGCTGCTGGATGTAGTTTATCCTCATACCCAGGACTATATGTATTTCACATGCTGTTTCTCAAGGCCTCTGATAAGCAGGTTTTGATGAGCGTAGAATCACCTCTTAATTGATGGTGTTCCCGGGTCCACCCTGACCCGGGGTGGTAGCACCTGTTAGGGTCCCAGCTATGGGCAAATAGTTAACCCCGAAACTGAGGTAAAAAGCATTATAAAAGTGTAAAAATAGGTTTTAATACCAGAAATACTTTGTAAAAAATTATTACCAGAAATATATTTAAAAAAAAAAAATTATTACCAGCAATACATGGGATTGTACTAAAAAATATTATGAGTAATTGAAAAATGGTTCAAATATATATGTATACGTACACACCTTTTTTAGCAAACTATCGCTATGAATCTATTTCAAATATTTTGTTGGCATTAAATGACCTACTGGGGTTGATATGCCATAAAACAAAACAACCAACCAAATATGCTGTTTCTAATCACTTACTTCCTGGAAAACTAATATTTGGCTGAGTTCCTATATTTACGTTCATTTTAAAATGCGGAGTGTCCATGAATACGCTGTACATTTTTCACTATTTATTTCATTCATTAAACTTTAGAGTCATCAATTTCTTGGCAATTACAGTACAAAGTATGAAAAAAAAAAAAAAAAGAAAGAAAAGGAAATACATCCAGTTATGTTAGCATGCATGCCCAGCACAAGAAATTTATGGCAACAGGAAATGTCTTACAGAAAACAGAAATTTAGCATTGTCTAGATGTGTTGTGTGCAACCAATTGAACTCACGTAGAAGAGCTTTGATGTGTTTAAATAGAACTTTATTTGTTTACCTATGTTTTCTGACTTCAGCCACTTTCTCCCCGCCATAATATCGCTTCCTGGTGCCTTTTCTATAAATACTTTCATGGTAATTGTTCAGATGAGCTCTTCACTATAATACCTAGATTTTATGAATTTAAGCACAGTACTAGATTGGTAGGAATGTGTCATTATTTTACAGTTTCTTTTCCAACCTATGGAACTCTCTTCTGACTACATGCTTTCCAGCCAACTTTGATCTTCAAACATTCTATTTAAAAAAAGAAAAAAAAAAGATTTCAAGCCTTTTTTTTTATCCAGACCAGAAAAGAACAGAAACTGTATTATCAAAGCAAATTCAATAATATAATAATTAAAAAAATGTACAAAAAACTTTCTAATTAGATATGCAGGGCATCCAGCTTATTGTAGGCATCAATACACTTTGCATGTTAAAGAAATATTATTAAATTTTTAATTCATGTATAGTTCTTTTTTTTTTTAATTCACTTTTGTTTGTCTTTTCAGGTAGATGTTAAAAATACTTATTATTGATACCTGAGTTTTAATGAAAATTACAAGAACACAAGAGAAAGCCAAATGTGTTTCCTGGTTCATAGAAACCAAATCAGAAATTATGATCCAGCAGAATTACAGTACAACGTATGAGAAAAAAAAAGACATCTAGTTGTGTTAGCATCCATGCCCGACACAAGAAATTTATGGAAACAAGACATGTCTATCAGAAAAGAGAAATTTAGCATCATCTAGATGTGTTGTGTGCAACCAATGGAATCCATATAGAGGTTCTTTGATGAGTTTAAATAGAATTTTATTGGTTTACCTATGTTTTCTGGTTTCAGTCACTTTCCCACCGATGTAATTTCATTTCCTGGTGCCTTTTTTTTTTTTTTTTTTTGGTAAATACTTTCATGTTCGGGTGACCTTTACCCTTTGGCACCTCGACTTTACGAATTTAAGCGCAGTACATAAGGAAACTTATACTTAATATCAAGAACAGACAGTTGGAATTTCTAGGATACATAATGAGAAAGAAGGGATTGAAAAACCTGATACTCACAGGACTGATTGAGGGCAAGAGGGACAGAGGAAAAGACGTTCAGTAAATTGATGGCGGAACAGGGTTAAGGAGAAATAAAAAAAAATATCTTATTAGGAAAATATGCCGGAGAGCACATATTCCAGGAACCTGCATTTTAGTGGAAACTGAATATAGGGAAGAAAGCTTTAACATCAAAAATTTTGCACACACCTAATGTCTTAATGACTTGTAATATAAGGCACACCCAATATTATTAATTTTAATCAAAATGAGAAAAACACACACACAGATATATATATATATATATATATATATATATATATATATATATTGGGTTGGTGCATAATTATCAGGCGTTTTTGTAGGCGAGTTATTTGTTAATAAAAACTGGGGTTTGTTTACTTTTTTAATAAAAAATATTATTTTTATATATCTACTACCTTGAATATTTAAGATAAATAATATACCGTTTAATAAATAAATAAAAACAGAACTTCTACTCAAATATGAGTATACGTTAAAAAAATAATGTTTAAGCAATAAATTAAAATATGTCGGATTAATAAATGAAAAATCTATTCATATATATATATATATATATATATATATATATATATATATATATATATATATATATATATATATATATATATATATATTCTCCCTCCAGGCATGGGTAAATAGCAGGACAGACTGGGTTCTATAGTCTTGGATGGCAACTGGTCAGGAGAAGGAAGGACAACTCTGAATTCAAAACCTACGGAGGGTTGTTTGGGGAGCTTGTGACACGTAGTGCACCAGGTCTCTGTATTCGGCCCTTCAAAAAGTGTGGTTGGTTCTGCACAAAGCCTTCACCACTATAATGAAATCATATCTGTTGGTGTCTGACTGTCGGTTGCTAAGAACTGAGCTGCTGGACACTCATACGTCGAATATGACGGGAGAGTCCACCATATATATATATATATATATATATATATATATATATATATATATATATATATATTGTGTATTTATGTAGCATTTTTTCATTGATGCATGTTTCATTAAATAATATAGACAAGTTTTGTCTGTTTAGTTTATGTAAATTCTTTTCGTAGCGTCTGATAAGCTTAATAACATTATCATCAAAAGATGAAAGAAAATCACAATATTGATACATATTTTTTAATCCTATCTAAGCTTTCGGCTTACATAAGGCATTATCAAAGATGACAATTACATTACAATATATTAACAAATACACGGACAAAACAATAATGATAGTCTGTTTTTGTTTGCATGGAAGATTTCCAAGCAACAATAAAACTCGTGCATACGAGACGCTGGAAGCGAAAATCCCACCGCAGCTCATGACATCACACATGAACACGCGAGAGTGAAAACGAGAAGTATTAAGTATGGGAAGCTGTTGGTATGAACAAATGGCTTCTGTTATCAATTATAGGCATTTATGAATATTTGTGGAGATTTCGTCCAGCCATAGAAATGCGTCAAATGCGTTGGTTGATCACCATAACGAGAATGAACACAATTCTAACACAAAAATATGATACTCTGATCAAAGGAGAAAAATAATCAACTTCGATGTAAATGTCTAAAGTGGTCCTTAATCGCAAGATCATCTACAATATAGTTGCCCCCTGGCTCTTACAACATGTCACCATTCCTGACAGTTCTTCTAATATGCGGAATACCCACTTTCAATAGTTATGAAAGAAAAGAAAAAGACACTAAATGAATTCGGCTAGTTAAAAAAAAAAAAAAATATTCTAAAATTCCCAGAACCCCTCTGTCGGGCGCATGTGTGGTCCTACCAACATAGCAAATTTTTCCACATTGTCATACAATTTACCCACTACTGTTCTTGCTATATAAAATATATATATATATATATCGTTATCTCATATATATATATATATATATATATATATATATATATATATGTATATATATATATATATATATATATATAGTATTAAAATTTGCTGAACTGTAAATACCAAATCCTTTTTAGTTGTTGCATGTTCCTGGATTTCTGCTTTTGTTTAAATCATGTATTTGTAATTCTCATATTTTTCTATTTGTAGAATTTTTCTTCCGGTTGTAAATTTTACTCCGAAATTAGAATTTTTTTTTATATATGTTTCGTCTTCAAGTTGGGGTGTGTTATATTATTAATTAAATTTTATAGTATTTATTTATTTGCATTATTAAGGAAATTATAATATTAATTAAATTATAATATTTTATACTGCATTTGATGTATTATGTTATATTGTTATTAAAATAACAAAGTAAATATCAATATGTCGAAATCAACTCGTTATCTCATTCTTTTTATTTAATAATTTAATTTGATTATTAAAATTTAATATTGCTAATTTGAGCTTGTAGTCGATGTTTTATCCAACGATTGTACTGGATTCTCTCTCGGACAAGGGCGTGTCCCGCTTTCTCTGCTACCCGACGAGCTCTCCTTGAACTGATGGGAAGTCTTGGTGCCAAGCCTGAAGGGATGAGTGTAAATACAATATGGGAACCAGTAATAAGGAGTGCCAGAGAAAAGCAATGATAACAAAGTTGCAATATGAGCTCTGATAAAAACATGAAATGATAACAGCAAAATTGCAATATGAGGACTGGTAAAAAACGGTTGCTGAAAACATTAGGTTTATAATACTCAGAAATTCATACCCAGATGTCCTCAAGGACACATGGCACAGTGGATAAAGGCAGACCCAAAGAGTGTGAGTTCAATACCGGGTTAAGACAGTGGAGAACTTTCAGAGGGAAAATTAGCAGGAGATAACTGATAACTGACATCCATTAAACATGGCACGTGGAACTAGAACAGTCTACCCCAGTGAGCGAAATAAAGGGTTCAGTTCGAAATTCCAACCACCTGAAGAAGGCCGGAGTGTACAACGGCCGAAACGTTGTGATAAATATGGCGACAAAGATGAGGACAATAGTCCGAATAATGTAAATACTGTACATAATACCTCATCTCAGAAATATAGACAGACACCGGAGGAGAAGTCTCTTATATCCGGGTTTCTCTTATATCCGGTTTGGTCTATTTTGTTTAGGTAAGTATGGCTCTAATTTGGGACCAGAGAAAGTCTCTCTTATATCCGGGTCTCTTATATCCGGGTTACACTGTATTATGTGTATGTGTTAAAAAAGAAAGAGGAAACTCGGATAAAAGGCCGACAGAAAAAGATATAGAAAAAAATAGAGAGAATAATAGAAACACCAGAAAGAATGAAAATTCTTTAAAAAATAAGAAGAGAAGGAATGACTATATGAACGAATAAGGTTTATGCAAAAGTAATGTCCGATTTCTGAGAAGAAAATTTTAGATAGTATTTATGAAATTTGTGATTTTCGTTACAGTTAAGGAATGCCACAATAAACAATTTATAGCTTTCTCTTTCAGATTATAAAAATATTTTTCATAATCTTTCACAATCTTCGCAATCAGGTTCTTCCCATCTAAAGATCACATTAAACGTATCTTTCTGAATGAGTTTCATAAAGCTGTCAATGCAAATTAAGCAGCAAAGTCTATTCAGAGCCCTTATGGAGATGTTGCAGTAAATTAAAGAAGTTGCAGGAGGAGGTTTTCTCGTTTCCGAAGTGGGGATTTAAAAGATGAGCAAAAAGAAAGATTTGAAAGGATTTGAAAGTTGAGCAAAAAGAAGGTCGTCCAAAAAAAACAAAAAAACAAATAAAACCTTGATTCTGTAGAGTTGGAAGCTGTTGTCATAAACAATCTCACCATTACCTCTAGGGAACCTTCAGAACAATTTATCGTAGGCCATACAACCGTGCTATGCTAATTTAAAAGGAACGGAAAGGTTTCAGTGGTTGGGAAATGGGTCCCACACGAACTCACTCCAGAGAACCTGCAACAGCTTGTTGCCTGTTGCGAATAATTGCTTTCACGGCACCTTCAGGCACCTTTATTTAGGTTTTAGTTAGGCTTGTTACAGGTGATGAGAAATAGATCCTTTATCATAACGTTAAACACCGCCGATGGTGGATCAGTCGAAGAGGAAGATCAGTTCAACAATCAAGAGGAAGACTTCATCCAAAGAAGATCACGTTGAGTGTATGATGGGATATTGAAGTAATTGTCCATTACGAATTGTTAAACAACAATCAAACAATTACAGATAATCTGTACTGTGATCAACTCCGTCGTTTGAAAACAGCTCTGGAGCAAAAGCGACCTTCCTTAGTGAACAGAAAGAGTGTCATCCTCCATTACGATAATGTTCATCTTCACACAGCTCAGCTGACTTAAAATCTTTTAGAAGAGCTTATTTGGGAAATATTGCTTCATCTACCATATCCTGATATTGCTCCTCCTGATTATTACTTGTTTCTGGGACTAAACAATCATTTGGAATGGTCCTAGGTTGACATCAAGAGAAGAGGTTGAAAATAAGTTTGAAAATGAGTTTGACATCAAGAGAAGAGGTTGAAAATATGATTCATATTTTGCTTCAAAACCTAAGGTATTTTACAGGCGTAGCATTTATAAGCTTTTGACAGATGAAATGATTATTCTAGGACGTAAATGATGTTATGCTAACGAATAAATATTTTCATAATCAAAGGCATTTTCATTTTTTAATATAAACCTTTAAATCGGATATTACTTTTGCACCAACCTGATAGAACGTAGGAAGCAAAGTGAGTTGGCAAAATAAATACTTGTCAGTCATCTATCATGAAGTGCTTCAAGGGCGGCACGTGCTTTTCCCCTTATTAAACCACCAATTAATATTTTAAAGCTTCTAGTTATTTCAAAGTGGAGCGAAATTTTTCCCTATTTCTCCTTATCGAAGAATTTTTCTTTCCTCCTAAAACGGATTCTTTTTTTTTAAAGTTGTCTGTCTTCAGCTCTTACATTGGCAAAATTAGGCTCCCTCCAACGCCGTCGCCTTTGCTAATAAAAAGTCAAACTTCCCGTATAGCTAATCAACATTCACTAAGTACTCGTCTACGCCGGGGAAAAGGTCAAGACTTGTGTCACAGCTGGTCATAATGTTAGAATAATTCCCACACAACTTCTACAATAAGACGCAATCGTCTGAGATACCCCTTTTTACCTTCCATCAATACGACAAGCGCTAACTTCCAAGAGAGTAACTCCTTGCAAATTCTTGGGTATAATGCTTTCCGCTGACATGAAGTGGAAAGATTATGTTGAGTAAATGAATAAATATGATGCTAGGAAAGTGGGTTCACTGTGTCGTGCTAGACAATTTTTCTCGTCAGAATCTATCTTGTATACTTATAAGACTAGCATTCGTCGATATATTGAATACTGCTGTCAGATCTGGTCTGGTGCACCTGTTATGTATTTTGACATTCTTGATAAATTCCAAATAAGAACCTGCAATGGTATTGTTGTACTGGAATGTCCCACACACCTTATCGACTATGTGGATTGACTATATCAGTAGCTATATATATTGAGCACAGGGCGACTTGTTTCGGCAATTAGTTGGAGATTCGTCTCCAGTTAAGCTACTCGAACTCTCTGCCTTCGGGCAGAGAGGAACCCAGACGAGGCTATGCAGAAGGGCAGAGTCTCGTTTGGGGTGGTAGACAGCTACCCGATCCCGTGTTTACAGGGTCTACGGTTTGAACCCCGTATTAAAAACGGTCTTGTGCCACATCCTGCTTCGCGGGGAGGTAAGGTAAATAACCTTGCTTCGGCAATTAATTGGAAATTTGTCTCCGGCTGTGCTGGTCGAACTCTCTGCTTTCGGGCGGAGAGGAACCTAGACGTGGCTTCGCCGAAGGGCAGAGTCTCATCTGGGGTGGTAGACAGCTACCCGACCCTGTGTATACGAGGTCTACGGGAGATTTTTGCCCGAGCCTACGGGCTCGGTTTGAATCCCGCATTAAAACGGCCTTGTGCCACATCCTGCCACGCGTTTTAAGGTAAATATCCTTGCTTCAGCAATTAGTTGGAGATTTGTCTCTAGCTGTGCTGGTCAAACTCTCTGTATACGGACAGAAAGCAACCCAGACGAGGCTATGCCGAAAGGCAATATCTCGTCTGGAGTGGTAGACAGCTACCCGACCACGTGTATACGAGGTCTACGGGGAAATTTTGCCTGAGCCTACGGGCTTGGTTTTGCCCCGCATTAAAAAACGGCTTTTGTCACATCCTGCCACGCGGGGAGGTAAAGTAAATAATCTTGCTTCGGGAATTACTAGCCTTCCAACCGATTCCCTGTTTTTTTACAATATTGTATGCTCTTTTACAATAAACCTCTCTTCTTTCCTCTAAGTGCGTATTGCTGTTCATTCACTCGAGTACCACCTTGTCTGTTTGTAACCTCTTTAAGGATACAACAGTTATTGGTCCTGACATGGCATCTCGGCTTCAATCGCTTTCTCACCGCCGTAACGTAGCTTTCCTCTGTCTTTTCTATAAATACTTTCATGATAATTGTCCTGATGTAATTTCCTCTGTGGCATCAAGTTTTTATGAATTTAGGCACAGTACGAGATTGGTGGCAAGGTCTCATTATTTTACAGTTGAAAGGGTTAGATGCAACCGTAAGTTCTATGCTAACAGATTCTTCTATCACACTTCTCGCGTGCGTAGCTCTCTTCCAGCTTCTTGTTTTCCAGTTAACTTTAATCAAATATTTAAATGCAATGTCAATCGTTATCTTCTATCGTCTTAATTCTTGTCTTTTTATTCTTCTCTCTCCTTAATGGCGTTTTCTTTTTCTCGTATTCTGGCACTCTTTGCGTCTTAGTGACTTTATTGCCTTACTTGGGGGAAATTATTAAAAGAATTGCCGTTTTTAAAAAAGCGAGTATGAATAAAATAATTTAAGATGCTCTTATTTGATGATTGTTTTAATCATTGGCAGTGTTCGAACCAAGCTGTTTTCAGTTCATCAAAATGACGTTTTGATTACGAATACGGAGAGCTGATGTTCCAGTAAGTGCTGGGTGGGTGGGGTTCTTCTTGTATCAGTTTGTTATGTGCCATGCGTAATACACGCCTAGGCGATCATGTATCTTTAGATACATGACTGATGAAGCAGATTTTTTTTCGCAGCAGTTTGCCATTTCTTTCTGCGGTAGACCAGTTGCCATTCAAGGCTATAGAGCCCGGTTTGTCCTGCTATTTACCTATAGCTGGGGAGGAGAGAAGAGGATTCATGCTTTTCCCAAGGGTATTAGCACGTACGTTAATGTAATGGATTCGACTGGAATTCGAACTGGGCTCTCCGATTCTACAATCCGAGCCGCTATCCATTATTCCACCTTGCCTTTCTTGTATAGTCAACTTTAATCACCAGCGAGTGAAAAATGCATGGATTTCGCATGTTTCGATTTTTTTTGCTGCGTTGTTGTGTTGGCATCTGTCTTTCTCGGGAGACAATGGTATTGCTCAGGGTCGGGGATACGGAGGTTTTCAGATGCGCATACGTCCAAAGGAATTTGTAAACGAATACAGATTGGTACCAAAAGATCAAGTAGAACACCATCCAACCGTCTTCGAGGCTTCAATCCGGATTTGTGTAAGTTTTACTTCTTCTTCTCCCCCACCTCTCTCTCTCTCTGTCTGTCTCTTGATAATACTAAAACGACAATGGGATTTTGAATTCAGAGGTTTCCTTTTAAGCTGTCAGCCGGTCCGGTCTCCTCTGTTATTTGACTCAGAATTGGCGGAAGATGGAATCATGATTTTTCCAAGTGTGAAGTATTAGATTGTCACACCTGAAATGACGTACTTTATAGAAATGAATAAAACGCTTCTGAAATGTTAAATAACTAATTTATTTAATTGAAATCGAAACCATGTTAATGAATAATTGTTCTTCTCTACCTCTTAAATCTTGATCCCATCTTTAAAAAAAATTCTCATCCTTTGATGTGATAAATAGTTCAAATGCTTTGATTACGTCTTCCTTTTGGGAGGATGTTTTAATTGCTTATTACCAAGGACGAATTCCAAAAGATAGGCGGTGTATTGCGAGACAGGAGGATTTCTTTGGTAACAAAGAAAAGAATACTGAGATGTTACGTAACATCTGTCCTTCTTTACGGCAGCGAATTTTGAACGATTTCCTCAAAGATGAAGAAGAGACACGAGGCGACAGAGATTCTACAGAAAGATGCTAAGGATATCATGAACCGAGCATGTGAGCAACAATGAGGTCTTAGAGACATTGCAAACAAGGGGGAGGCTTATGCATAGCATCAAGAAGAGGCAGCTAAAGTTTCTGGGATACATAATGAGGAAGGAGCGTCTGGAGAATTTGATACTCAGGGGTCGAATAGAGGGAAAGAGAGACAAGGGAAAACAACGCATGACATACTTGGCGGCCTTAAGCAAGTGGATGGCAAAACGTGGTCTGCAGGACACATAATGAGGATGAAGGGCCTGGAGAATGTGTTAATCACGGGTCGAATAGAGGGAGAGACGAGGGAAAAAACGCATAACATGCCTACCTGTCTTAAGGAAGTGGATGACAGAACGTGGTCTGGGGGAGGTAGCAGAGGGAAGGAACTTGTTGAGAGCTGCAAGGGACCGAGGGAAGTGGACGGTCATGATCGCCTACGTCCGGGAAGGACATGGCGCATAAAAAGAAAAAGAAGTGATAATCAGCAGGAGAGATATCAGGTGAATATGAGGGATAAGGCAAAATTTCATAATTCACGCTATGCAGCTTTTGAACATTTGATTGAGAAGCGAGCGACCGTGCGTTGTCATGTAGCAAAATTGGGTCATCTCTATTGATAAATTTAGTATGTTTCATTTTCAATTTTTCGTGCATGCACTCAATTTCTCTCTTGCTGCTATTGTTTTCCCTTGAGACAAGAGTAAATAAATGAATAACCCCTTTGAAAGACCACCATACAGTAATCGATAACTTTTTAGGGTGAAGTGGAGGTTTTTTGGTATTGTTTTGATGATCCCATTGCATCTAAACACTGGCCTGATTAATTTTGATAGAAATTACGGTTTATTTTTTGGTATATTACGGTTTGTTATTTGGCTTTGTTTTATATATATATATATACATGAAGAAAAATATACGGAAAAAACAAACAAAAATCCTTATATGCAATACTGCTGTTTTAATGTTAATATGTCGACGTCGGACGTTTCGGTCAATAAACCATCTTCAGGACATATTCAATAAAATATAAAATATAATTAACATTATCAAATTTAACATGACAAAGACGATGGACACAAGAACAAGACTGGTATTTATTGGTACAAAAAGTACAAATTGTGGCACGAGGCCAATAAAGGGAGAGGTAGAGGCTGGTCAACACTAACTATCTTATACCTAGCTAATCAGTTTCCCGACCCATTCGTACATTACATTTTACCCATTCACCAAAAGAACTCGTCCATCACCAAACAATCCTTCAACCACCATAATACCACGTGCTCTCAAGGGAGACCTACCAAAATCGCACCCCATACCATAAAAATTCTAATGATGATATATATATACAATTCTAATAATGATAAAATGAGAGGGGAGGGAAATGAACCCAATAATAAACTTAAAATAAACACAAATACAAACTAAACATAATTGATGTTAGTAGGGACCGTCCAACCCATAAAACAGAGAGACCGCTGTATTCTGCCCAGGGGACAAAATCAAGAGACGCTCTCGCTAAGGGAGTGGGAAAAAGTATAAAATATTAGGCTGGAATGGGAAAATATAAAACTGACCCAGTCGAGATGAAAAGGTGGGGTCAAAACAACCTGGGGAGGATGGGAATCTCGACTTGGATCATAACCACAGAACGGCCGGGATGCAGACCGGGAACAACACTTACTCACATTAACTAGGTACACTGAACCTTGTCTAACTTAACCAAGGGGAGGGTTCCACAGGAAGCCACCCCGATGTGCAAAAGGTTGACCTAGAAGAGAAAATCAAGGCTAGCCCCGTTCACACGAAGCAAAATCGCTTCTTTTACCCACCTTTCGCTAAAGACTGTCGAATGCAATCGTTTTCTATCCGATCTAATCTTCATCTTGAGCTGATGCTCAAAGAATCGAATTAGATCCGAATGAGAAAGACGATTGCCTCGCAAGACTTTCTCCTTTCGCGTCGTCGAAATCACCATTCGAGCCGTGGCCATCAGCGTCAGAAACACCATCCGTTTCATCCCGGAATACGGGGGCGACACATTGTCACACGCGTATGCGCGATCAATGGACACAAGCTGTTCGGGAGCGAGACGACATGGTCCCATAAGTTTTATACGATCAGCGTTCCGTTTTAAACATGGTCACGTTGTCACCACGTAGGCGACGCTGTGAAGACGTATTCCTAAATTTGAATATTTTGAAAGAAAAATGAAAAATGAAAGAAATTCTATTTGATCTAAAATTTATATGTACGCTTGTCGAGCCCACATATTTTAAGTATAAAACTTTCAGTTATCTGTTTGGATAAGTCTTGTTCTTGTGTCCATCGTCTTTGTCATGTTAAATTCGATAATGTTAATTATATTTTATATTTTATTGAATATGTCCTGAAGATGGTTTATTGACCGAAACGTCCGACGTCGACATATTAACATTAAAACAGCATTATTGCATATAAGGATTTTTGTTTGTTTTTTCCGTATATTTTTCTTCATACTGTCGGATCTATATCCATATATTTGCTTACATATATATATATATATATATATATATATATATATATATATATATATATATATATATAAAAGAGAATATGTTATTTTGGGGGTGGTTACACATATATATACAAATCCCATTTATCTTCAATGCCAAGTACAATTTCTTAAATTAAAAAAAACCCGTAACCCCAGTATAATATATATCTACGCCAACATTACAGTAATATATATTTTTTCAAATTTAATATATATATATATATATATATATATATATATATATATATATATAGAGAGAGAGAGAGAGAGAGAGAGAGGCAGCGAGAGAGTGAGAGATAGATATGTATGTGTGTGTGCATAAAACCCAGTACTTAATCATTCAGTGAGGCAATACGAATAAAAAAAAGCAAACTTTGAAACGGTCACTCCACTATTTCCTTACAGTATGAGATTTATTTCCTTCAAGCCACAGAATTAAAATTGAGAATAAACGTTTTCTTTGTTATCTTATCATTTACAAACAGAAAACGGTGTTTTGGAAGTTATTTAAGGACTGAAAATGTCAGAAACGTGTTTGCTTATGACCAAACACACAGGTAGACGGTGTAATCGCACACTCCTCCGTATTCCTCTTTAAAGTAAATACATACTACGGAGAGAGATGGAAATTGTTTTTAAAGAGAGAGAAGTAATTATATTCGCGCGCGCGCGCGCGCACACACACACACACACACACACACACACACACACACACACAGATGAAGAGGCAATTAAATAGATTTATGGAGAGAAATGAAAATTGTTTGTAGAGAGACAAGCATATTCACAGATAAAGAGAGAGAGATGTAGAGGCAATAAATAGTTTTACGGAAAGAATTGAAAAATGTTTTTAAAGAGAGACAAGTAAGTATATCCACAGAAAGAGAGAGAGAGAGAGAGAGAGAGAGAGAGAGATGTAGAGGCAATTAAATAGATTTACGGAGAGAAATAACAATTGTTTTAGAGAGAGACAAGTAAGTATATTCACAGAGAGAGAGAGAGAGAGAGAGAGAGAGAGAGAGAAAGAGGGATAGATATGAAGAGGCAATTAAATAGATTTACGGAGAGAAATGGAAATTGTTTTTAGAGACACAAGTATATTCACAGAGAGAGGGAGAGATAAAAAGAGAGAAATGTAGAGGCAATAGTTTTATGAAGAGAATTGAAAAATGTTTTTAGAAAGATTCAAGTAAGTATATCCCTCCTACACACATACACACACACACACACACAGAGAAAGAGAGAGAGAGAGAGATGTACAGGCAATTAAATAGATTAAGGTAGAGAAATGAAAATTGTTTTTTGAGTGAGACAAGTAAGTATATTCACAGAGAGAGAATGAGAAAGATAGATATGTAGAGGAAATTAAATAGATTTACGGAGATAAGAGTAAATTGTCTTTAGAGAGATACAAGTAAGTATATTCACACACACACACACAGAGAGAGAGAGAGAGAGAGAGAGAAAGAGATGTAGATGCATTTAAATAGATTTACGGAGAGAAATGAAAATTGTTTTTAGAGAGACAAGTATGTTCACAGAGAAAGAGAGCGATAAAGAGAGAGAGAGAGAGAGAGAGAGAGATGTAGAGACAATTAAATAGATTTACGAAGTGAAATGAAAATTGTTTTTAGAGAGAGACAAGTCAATATATCCCAAAAAACGTTTGAGAGAAATGTAGAGGCAATTAACTATATTTACGGAGAGAAATGAAAATTGTCTTTAGAGACTAGTAAATATATCCCCAGAGAAAGAGAGAGGCAGACAGACAAACAGAGACACGGAGATGCAATTAAATAGATTGATGGACAGAAATGTAAATTGTTTTTAGAGAAAGACAAGTATTAAACACACATACTCACTCACACACGCACAGAGAAAGAGAGAGAGAGAGAAATAGATTTACGCATAGAAATGTAAATTGTTTTTAGAGAGAGACAAGTAAATATATTCACTGAGAGAGAGAGAGACAGAGAGACAGAGAGAGCGACAAAGAGAGAGAGAGACAGACAGACAGAGAGTCAGAGAGAAAGAGAGATTTACGAACATAAATGTAAATTGTTTTTAGAGAGAGACAGTTTACACACACACACACACACATGGAGAGAAAGAGACAGACAGGCATACAAACAGATAAACATATTTACGGAGAGAAAGATATGTAAAGAACCGTGTGGGTTTGAGTGTTGTTGAATTAGAGACACGTGCTGTTTATTTCCTGCTAGAAGGTCCAACTACAAGAAAATGGAGGACTCAAGTTGAGTCCAACCGAAGATGTAAAGAAAACTAACAAGACCGATATATATATATATATATATATATATATATATATATATAATTTAATTTAGTTTGGGATTAATTTGCGTGTTATATATGTATTTTGAATAACATCAGGTCATGGGTTTAACCGTTTTCTTTTAAATTATTAAAATTTTTGTAGGCATGTAAAAGGTGTTTCATTAAGACGGATTATATATAAGGGTGTTTCATTAAGACGGATCAAAGGCAGCAGTAAATAAATCGGTGTTATTAATGAAAATGTATTTATTTCTCTATTGGATCATGTCATGGCAATTATGTGTGAAAAATATCGTCGAAATGTCTGAAATAAAAAGAAAAATCATTAGACGCTTAATTTAATTCACATTTAAAATCGGTTCAAGTTATTGGCGCACCCTTTATCTTGATTTAGAAAACATCAGCGTATTCATTAGACATTACATTAAATTCCATGTCAATAGTTTCAGGGGAAATAACATCCAGATTCCTACGTTTATCTCTCAAGTTTTTCCTGCTCAAAACAATTCTCTTCAAAGTCTCTTTTAGTTAATGCTTTCTTCCAGGATGTACGAACTTGTGCATATTTTTCCTAGTCATTTTGGATGATTTTAACATTCTTCAGTGTTTTATTGATACAATCTTTATATATATATATATATATATATATATATATATATATATATATATGTTGTGGATTCCGCGTGAAAAATCGGTCTCCAATAAATGACAAACGCAAGTATTTAAGCTAAGAAATTAAATGTATTTACACAAAATACAAAAGGTAATGCTGTTAGTAAAATCCAGGAACGCCGGTTAGTATAAATCAAAGATCGCTATATACAGTCTCGAAGTAAACTTCCTTAGAGTCGGGCGTCCTTGTAACCGACTTCTAACGTCAACTCAATCACAGTGTCTATGTACTTTCCACCCTGTTCCTCCACCCTGTTCCTCTACCTGTTCCTCTACACTGTTCCTCTACCCTTATCTCTGACTGTGGCTATTTTATGGCAGCAGGACGAGTCCATTTATATTAGAAAAGAGTGGACCCCATAATAATAATAATAATAATAATAATAATAATAATAATATATATATATATATATATATATATATATATATATATATATATATATATATATATATATATATATGTTTTAGCATATACAGATTGTCTTCCAAAATTATATACGAATCAATAATGCAGTTTGTGTTTTGGCTTGAATATAGGTCATCTAATCATATAAGTATTTCATGCAACTATTTCAGGATAATCATTATGAAGTGATAAGAGAATTTAAACAAACGAATGGTAAAACAAAACATGACAATTATTCTAATAAATGAAAATGAAAACAATTCCTGTAAAAATTCATTATTTATCGAAAAATTTTTTCTTGAAACAATAGTGTCCTTAACGTACCTTATTTATAAAAGAAATTGAAAGCTTTTCTAAATGAATAATTCTTAGTTTATTGTATTTTTTTATTTTATGATACAGAGGAGATTTTTGGTAAATGGTGTTTCTGGTTGATAAAACAAACTGATGATTTAAATTCTTGATTTTAACTAATATAAATATTGAGGGGATGAAATTTAATTTCTCGAAATTTCATAAAATTAAGTAAGTGAAATCTTGATAAAAATATTTTTTTTTACATCTGCCGCAGATGTAAAAAAAAATATTTTTATCAAGATTTTCTAAAAAAAACTTTCAAAAATAATTTAATTCATTTGTGAATAAGTCTTGAATATTTTATTAGAATGCGACAATTATTTGAATTTTGCAAGAATTTCTAAATCAGTATGTTTTTTTTTTACTGCAAAAACGACGCTAAAATTTCCTATACTAATCTTTGCTTCCCACCGCTGCGGACGCAAGAAAAAAGAAATTTGTAACCCAAATTTCGAACCCGCTAAAAAGGTTAATAAAATTAGTAAAATAATCAAAAAATACTTTGGTCTTTCCTCTTAATAATAACATGAGCATTTTGACGATAAAACTTTGTTTAACGAAACCATCTACAAAACACACTATAAGACTTTTGATTGAATAAAAAAGTTTATACTGAATATCTTATAAGAATACTGAATTCTATTCATACTGGAGTACTCAAAATATGATTATTTCAAATGTTTCAACCATCTGAAGAGAATCAACTTGACCTGAGAGAAGGATTTTAAAAAATGAACGAGATCATCAAGCGCATCAAAGATTTATTAAAAGAAAAAACATTTATATAAAAAGAAATCGTCGATAAGAAAAAAGGTGAAGTGGCTTTCCTCTGTCTCTTCAACAAATATTTTTGTGGCATTTGTTCCGATGAGCTTTTTCCTCGGTGTCTCGACTGCATGAATTTATCCGTGTTACTAGATTGGCAGTTAGGTCTCACCGTTTTACTGTTGAACCGCCACTTCTATTTTAACAGTTTCTTTTCTTGCACTTCTCTTCTTCAGAATTCCATTCTGGTTTCTTGCTTCTCTGCTACCTACGATCTTCAAAAATTTAAATGCAACACCTTTCGCTTTCATGTACCTTCTTGAACCTTATTCCTTTATTGTACTTTGCTTTAGTTGTCCCCAAGGCTTTCCCATTCTTTTTCACAACGACTATCCCTCTGCATTCTAGTGGCATTAACGCCTTGATTGGAGAAAAATGGTTGAAAACAAATGATAATGCATTTCTATAGTAAAATCATTTACAATTAATTCCTATAGTAAAACCATTTACAATGCATTCCTATAGTAAAACCATTTATAATGCTTTCTTATAGTAAAATCATTTACAATGTATCCCTTTAGTAAAATAATTTATAATACATTCCTTTAATAAAAATGTATAATACATTCCTATATAAAAATCACATATAATGCATTCCTATAGTAAAATCTTTTACAATATATTTCAATAGCAGAATCATTCACAATGCATTCCTATAGTAAAACCTTTTCCAATGCATTTCTATAGAAACACCATTTCTAATGCGTTCTTATAGTAAAATCATTTACAATTAATTCCTATAGTAAAACCATTTACAATGCATTCCTATAGTAAAACCATTTATAATGCTTTCTTATAGTAAAATCATTTACAATGTATCCCTTTAGTAAAATTTCAACAAATATTGATTCGGTCTTGAATCTTGGAACCTAAGAACATTATGCCAATGTGGGCAGCTAGAAAACATCAAGAATAAAATGAGCAGGGTATATATTAATATTATAAATGTGTGTTGAAGTGAGCAAATATTGGTACTTCATAAGCAACAAATGTAGGGTCCTATATACAAATGGCGAAAAATAATGAAAGAGGAGAAGGACTAGTACTTAATAAAGTCAGGTATTCTGGCCTAGTGTCAATTCTCTGACAGACTTCTTCCAGTTAAGCTGAAAGAGAGACCGTTCAATGTATCCCTTATAGCAGTACAGACCCCAACGGCACAAAGCACAGAAAAGAAAAAAAATGACAAATTCTATAGCATACTGGATAAATCCGAAACTCGGTGCAAATAGCAAGAGATTGCTATCACCATGGTAAACATTTGTTAGGAAAAGCAAGGGACGCTGAAATGAGGAATCCGTAACAAACACAGGCAAAAATGGTGCACACGAAAGCGAAACATAATGATCAACACCTGGTTTCAAGAGCGATTCTGGACATGGAAAAAATTGGATGGAGACACCAAGAACCAAATCAACTACATGACAACCAATACAAGATTCAGGAATATACATCTATTAGGTTGGTGAAAAAATAATGACGTAATAATGTCGTTTTTGACGTTAAAAAATACGTCAAAAACGACATTATTACGTCATTATTTTTGCACCAACCTAATACATGGTAGAATCTATCCAAGAGCTGACTGTGAAAGTGAAAATGTTCCCATATTATGCAAAATTAGAATAAGGCTCAGAATATAAATACCTTGATGCTTCTGGTTTTCAAGCTATCCTCTTCTGTAGTTCCTGTCTTTAAGAACTCTGGTGAACATTCTGATCCTTTGAATTATCACACTCGTAGTATTTTAACACTTTTTGACAACGTTAATTTCATTAAGAATCTCATTTTGCACAGTCTTCTTTCAGATAAGCAATATGGCTTCTATTTCTGTAGGTCAACCGCCGATGTATTAACTCTTCACTGAATTTGTCTCTCAGGCTTTAGATAAGAACAGTGAAGCTGTAACTTTGGTTATCTCGAAAGCGTTTGACAAGGTTTGTCATGCTGGCCTTCTACACAAGCTCAGTGGGTATGGGGTTTGTGGCAGGATATTTGACTTAACCCAACCGTTCTTAACAAATCATGCAATGAAGATCGTGTTGAACGGCCATGCTTCTATATTATTTCCTAGATTGTTTTTTATCTTCATCAACGACTTTCCCGGAGGAAGAGCTCATCCGCGATGTACTTCTCCCTCCTTCTCTTCCTGGCTGGCGAAAACGTGTCGGTGGGCAGCTGAGGACGTGGGCTAGCACAACCAAAGATGACCTAGCAGTACTATCGGATCCACAAGTAGTTGGTCTTCGACGATGGAATCGCGATTGGCTCGCCATTTTGTATGACCTGTCTCAGGATCGGCGAGCGTGGGCAGCGATGGTCCGTGATGCTGTACTTGCTCGGGAGGAAGCCGGTTCAACCCGACCAGGGTGAAAACCGATACAAGTCAGTCATTCAACGACTTTCTCAGTGACATCAGTTCCCAACAAGGTATTTATACTGATGATACACCTATGTACTCTTGTCTTAATAGTAAATCCGATAGGTCCGACAAATAAAAGAGAACTGCTCTCGCAAACGACATCCAATCAATTGTTAACTGGGGCAAGAAATGGATTGTAAATTTTAACGCCTCCAAGATGAAACTGTTATCATTTTATCATCATTTTGCCCTCCATCTGCATGGCTGACGGTAACCTCCCGGGGAGCAAATCATTGCGCTTTCTTGGTCTAACGTTTTCTACTGGCATAAAGTGGGGTGCTTATATTGAATCAGTTGCTACGTCTGCTGCTAAAAAGGTTGCTTCATCGTCACGCGCCAGATAATTTTTCCTGCCAGAACACATTTTACATATTTATAAGTCTGCCATTGAACAATGCATTGAATATTGCTGTCATATAAGGTCTGGTGCTTCTGTTATTTATTTAGATATTCTTGATAAAATACAAATAATCTGCAATACTATTGTTCCTGACCTGGCATCTAGGCTTCAGTCGCTTTCTCACTGCCGTAACGTAGCTTCCTCATGCCTTTACTATAAATATTTTATATAAATATAATATACAAATATATTAAGAAATCAAAAGAAAACGGTTGAATCAACGTCAACCCAACAATGCAAACAATATTTCTACATGTGAAAATAGCCTCTGCAAACATAAAAAGTACATGAGGTAAATTCATCAGTTGACACAATGAATATATAATAGCGTTTTTAATTGTTTTCTAGTTTCTAACGACATTCTGTTTTTTTTTTTTATAGATACTTTGTTTGCATAATTTTTTTCCTTGAAAATGTCCACATTGAACGAAACGTGTCGACTAAAGCTACACAGTTTTCCTATTGTCTTTTTTCCTTTATATATTATTGTTTATATTCATTCATTATGCACACAATTCAAAACGCACACACACATTGTTCGCTGACGAAGTGAGGCAATTATATTTTATCAATTGCTACGTCTGCTGCTAAAAAGGTTGGTTCAACGTCACGTACCAGATAATTTTTCTCATCGAAATTCATCTTGTACATTTATATATCTACTATTCGTCCGTGCGTTGGATATTGCTGTCTGGTCTTCTGCCCCGGCTATATATCTCGAGATTTTCGACAAAATCCAAAGAAGTGTTACAGACCCTTCTTTTGTTATCGATACTGACCTAACATCTCGACTACTGCAGTCATTTTCTCACTGCCTGTCATTTCTATAAATATTTTCATGTTATTTGTTCTAATGTATTATCCACCCTGGTACCTCGACCGCGTGAATTTAAGTGCACTACTCGCTTGGCAACTAGGTCTCATCACAGTTGGAATAGTAACCGTAAGTTCTATTCTAATAGTTTGTTTTCCCGCACTTCTCGCTCTTCTCGCTTGTGGAATTCTATTCTGGTTTCTTGTTTCCATAAGTTCTTCAAAAATTTAAATACTATGTCAATCGCCATCTTCTGTTTTTCTGAACCCTGTGCTTTTATTGCCATTTCTCCTCACTAAAGTCTTGTCATTCTCTTTCACACCCTGTAACCGCTTGCATATTAGTGGCTTTATTGCCTTATTTTGCGTGGAATTTTTTTTTTCAAATCTGGAAATGATATCTGTAATAATATGTTAACTGTAATCTCAGTATTTAAGCCTTCAAACTTGAAATATCAATACACATTAATACAGATTAAATTCTCTTTCGTTCCCAATAAACCATTGTGCCTTTGTGGCATTATTTTGAGTGCACTGATTAAAAAGACAAGAAAAAAAAAAGAAAAAAAAAGAAATAAAGAGCCCTGAAGCAACACCAAAACTCTAATAAGGCAGACGCCAGGACGACCTTCCTAGCAAACAGATGTTTACTGACAGAAGCAGGAGAAAATTAAATTTAATGGTGTAGATATGATAGAAACTCAAAGTGGAACACATTAAGGAAAACCCTATTGGCATTGATGAACGAGATCCTCCCAAGGAAAGTGAAGCAAGTGAAAAAGAATTGAATGGCCGATAAAATTCTTGACCTGATGGAAAATATACAGCAAGTAAGGTCAGAATATTGAACATTAAAAACAAACATTAGGCAAGAAAAAGAGGAATGGCTCAATGAAAAATGCGCAGGAATAGCAAGAATGAGGATCATAGATAATATAAGTATGAATTAAAGAATTAAAAATAAGAGGACAAAAGACTTATTCATCGATATGGTGAATATAATCAAAAGAGGGAAAGCTCATAAAAGAAAAAAAGAGACATTTTTAATGGAAGAATACATTGGAGAACTATTTCATAACGAAAGAGAAAAAGACTCAATTGGCAAAATACGCAAGGAGCTGAAATATTAAAGTCTGAGGTAAGATCGACATTGGCCAAGATGAAGAGAATAAAACACTGAGAGCAACATATATGTTATGGTGACCTATCTACATTAGAATTAACTCTTCGTCCTTCATAAATACTAACCTGCAAGACTTCCTAAGAGGGCAGTCGGGACGAACACTTCTATCTGCTGACTAATAACACTCTTATTTTGGATATATGTTATGTTATTTCAATACACTTGTTCAACCTACCTTCTTCTTTCCGTGTATTTCTTTCTGGCCCCTATCAGGCCACAACAACTTGGCGACGAGGATTTGCGAGGACCACCGGGATTAAAAAGTAACTCTCCTAAAACACGGCAAACGAGTTTTCGTAAAAGTACTACGTGTAATTGCCAACAGTGGACGTACGAGAAATTTTTATTTTTATTTTTCGTCACAGTTTTTTTCTTTTGAAAAGCATCTAGAAAAAACCAGAAAAGTAAAACCGGGAAAAAAAATACATGCTTATCATGGAGGATTTCAAAAGTATTTTATTAGATCTTGTAAAGAACTAGAATGCACAGCAATTACAGCTCCAAGAAAGAATGGAAGAGAAGTAGCAAAAACAACTGCTCTCTCAACAGGAAAAAATGGAAAATTTATTTTTGCCAACCCAGAAGGAAAATCAAGGGAGACAGCTCGAATTTCAAAAGCAAGTTTTAGAACTGACAAGCCGTAGTAATCCCATTAAAAACGAATTTTCTTTTTCGTAAAACACCATTTGGAGCGCGATAGAGAATTTTTCATACTCTCCCGAGGAATACATAACATTTGCGCCATACTTTAGGAGACATGAGGACTTATTTACTACAGATTGTGCAAATTGGAGTGACTTGAAAAAAGAACGTCATCTTCTGAGGAAACTTGGCACAAATGAGCACACAAAATTCGTAAGCTACATTCTGCCTCGGAAGACTAGCAAATTGACATTCACTGAAGCAGTGGAAGTACTCATGGAGCTTTTCAGTTCAGAGACATCTTTTTTCCATAAGAGATATTAATGACATAATATTGTCGTTTTTTGACGTATTTTTAACGTCAAAAAACGACATTATTACGTCATTATTTTTGCACCAACCTAATAGAAATGTCTTAATCTAACTAAGAAAGAATGGGAAGATTACACCACTTTTGCGTCAGTGGTAAACAAGCTCCGCGATGATTATAGACTGGCGGGGCTAAGTACGAATAACTTCAAATGTTTGATATTCGTGCAAAGACTAGTTTCAATAAAAGATGTAGAAATTAGGCGAAGAATACTAAACAACTTGAAGAATGAGTCGAATATAACTCTACAGCAGATACCTGAATAATGTCAGAGGTACGTCAGTGTAAAGCAACGTTTTTAAAATATCGAAGAATCAGGTATTGCTCACGTCAAGAAAGTATGCTACAAAGAGAAACAAAGTCTCATAAAACTAATGAAACAAAGGAAAAGCAAAATATTTTGCCCCTTAACCCATATTACGGATGTAGGGCCCTACACTGGTACAAAGATTGTATTTCCCGGAACAAAACATGTTACATATGTAATCGAGTCAGACACAAAAGTTCGCATTGCCGATCTAAAAATAAAACCAATAGCTGCATAAAAAATAAGGTCGGACAAAGTAGACGGTGCTAATACCAAGAAATTCGTGCACGTAAAAATGTTACACAAAAGTGTGGAATTTCAACTAGACTCGGGTTCTGATTTGACAATAAATTTGCAAATATGGAAACGGTTGGGTAAACCAACCATGATAAAATCTAGCAAGATTGCAAGATCAGTAACAGGGGAAAAAATTAGATTCGAGAACTGATTGCTAATGCAACGTCCAACGTGGAGACTATTGAATTAAAATTGTTCGTCTTGAAAAATGCTAACAACCTATTTGGCACTGATTGGATGACACAATTCCTGCTTTGAGACTTACATGTAAATTTATACTGCCAAAAAGATCGAAAATTGAAATGCCGAAGTTGAAAAACTGAAAAAAGAACTGAAGGAAGCCTATGAATTTTTTTCTGGTGGTTTAGGCAGGTGTACCAAGATGATGTCAAAAGTTGAACTACAAGACGACGTCCAGACAGTGTTCAAAAAGAAGCGAAATGTGCCTTTTGCCTCGCTGGAACAAATTAACGAAGAACTTGACAGATTAGGAAAAACTGGAGTTCTCTCAAAGTTAGAGTACAGCGAATGGGCCGCACCAGCGGTCTATGTAAAAAAGAAATCGGAAGACCTACTCGTTTGCGCTGACTTTGAAGGACTATCATTACCCTCTTCCTTAGCCAGAAGACATTTTTGTGAAGCTAAATGGGGGGGGGGGTCTCGAAAATTGACCTTAGCAACGCTAATTTTAAAAATTCCGGTTGAAGAGGTGAGTTCGAAGCTATTGTGTATAAATACGCATCGAGGATTATATAAATTCGAACGCTTACCGTCCGGGATCAAGGTCGCACCAGCAGTTTTCCAGCAAGTCATGGATATTATGCTGAGCGACCTTGACTTCTCAGTTGCTTATTTAGAAGACATTCTGAAGAAAAGCCAAAACACAGTCGAACATAAGGATCACGCCCACAAAGTTTTTGCTAAGATTCAAGATTACGGTTTCAAACTTAGAGACCAAATGTGATTTTTTCAAGGAAAAAAATCAAATACCTCGGACACATAATTGACAAGGATGGCAGGAGACCAAATCCTGAACAGGTTGCCATGATTAAAGAGATGCTGGCACCCAATAACATCCTTTTGTTGCAGAGCTTCCTTGGACTAGCACTTTATTGCCAGGCATTCATACCAAATATGATTTACATGCCCCCTTTAATGAACTATTAAAGAAAGACAAGCCCTGGGTTTGGACAGCAGAATGACAGGAGGCATTTGAAAAAATAAAGAAAACACTAACGTCAGACTTATTTCTTACACATTATGAGCTGGACTTGGAAATCATTGTTGCTAGCGACGTAGTTTGTATGGCGTAGGGACATGCATTCTTCACAAAATGACTGATGGAACATTAAAATCGATAGCTCATGCGTTGGGGCTTTGCTTCCTGCGGAAGAAAAATTATTCGCAGATTGAAAAAGAGGCGCTTGGGATTATATTCGCAGTCGCGAAGATCCGCCGCTATATTTACGGTCGACATTTCACTCTACAGACAGACAGACCACAAGCCATTACTTACTATTTTTGGCTCAAAGAAAGGTCTGCCTACTCACACAGCAGAAATGGAGTACAATCCTGTTAAATTACAACTTTAAAATGGAGTACGTGTCATCAAAAAATTCGGCCATGCGGACAGATTCCCAAGTACAAAGAACCACTGGGAGATACATATATCTAGAGCTCCTTGATAAGAATCAGCAATATTATTGGTCCTGATCTGGCGTCTCGGCTACAGTCACTTACCCACTGCAATAAGTTTGCCTCCCTTTGTATATTCTATAAATACCTTTCATTGTAATTGTTCGGATGATATCTTTGATATGGTGCCTAGACTCTGCGAATTTAAGCGCAGTACTGGACTGGCGATGTGGTCTCACCAATCTACAGTCAAGTTGGCTATATATAACCATAAAGCCTATGCTAACATTTTCTTTTCGTGGATATCCGTATTTGAGAAGACGGTCGATTTATTTGAAATACAATTTATTTCGTCTACCGGTCTGTACACTCGAGAAAACTTAAGGACATATTATATTTAAGTTTTCTCGTGTACACAGGCTGGTAGACAAAATAAGTACTGTTAAAAAACAAACAATTATGCTATCAGCTAAAATAACATTTGATGTAAGAATCATAGTGTGTATATATATATATATATATATATATATATATATATATACAAAAGAACAAATGGAGTACAAATCCACAGTTCGTAGCATTTACTTTTAAATACAAAGTAGAGCAAAATATTATTATATTTTTATTATTAGGGATTATAATAAAAACATTTTAAATCGTTACACAAAAGCTTTCATGTTTCAATACCATGATTGTACTACTTCGAGCGATAGTAGGTAACTGGTTATAAAACGATTTCTTAGGGAAATTTAAAAACAAATCATTACCTTTTTCCGAAAGTTAAAGGGAGGTGGGAATAAGGTAAGAATTAAAAATATACTCCTGGGTTTGTTTCGATTAACCAATTAAATGTCAAATCTACGCTAAATAGAAAAATAAGGTCAGTGGGTGGAGTTGGGTGAGTTATTTTTTTATGTCACGATAAACGGCATAGAGACATGACAACATTGACGATTGTGGAGAATATGGCAGCGACAAATGTATCGTCATTGTAACCAAATATGACGTTCTATTTGTTGATGTGGTGGGGCATTATATATAATTTTTAAGTACTGAGTGACCTTAAAATATAGAAGATATTCTTTGTAATCTAATGTGTTATTGAATTTTAGATATTTTGGCTTTAAATTTACTATAGTTATTGCTCTGATAATGCTTTTCTGATAATGTCGCGTGTGAACAACCGTATATACAAAAATCTGCATGTTCATACTTATAAAAAAAAATTCAAAATTTATCTAATAATATTGGTGTTTGATGATTTCTACTAAGCTTTTCCATTTAAAATTAGTAAATATAGTTTTTGATTAAAAGGGTGAAATTAATACAGAACTTTAAAAGATTTAAATCTTAATAAATTATTTTAATTAAAATTTAAAAAATAATGAAAACAATTTTTGTAAAAATTCATTATTCATCCAAATTTTTTAAAGACAATAGCATCCTTAATATATCACATTTATACAAACAATTAAAAACTTTTCTAATTAAATACTGTCTTATTTTTATTGCATTTTTTCTTATTTTACAATTCAGAGCAGATTTTTCGGTAAATGATGTTTCTGTTTTACAAAACAAAAACTTAAATTAATGATTTAAATTCTCCAAGGAGTCCTGATTTTCATTAGAAGCTATAATTATTGAATTTTCAAGTCAATGTGTCTTTTACCGCAAGAAAGACAACGAAATTTCCTGTAATAATCTTTGTCTCCTTCCCGTTGACGCAGAAAAACAATATTTTTAACCAAAATTCTGAACGTGCTAGAAAGGAATCAAAATTTAATGAATACTTTGGTCTTTCCTCTTAATAACAAAATGAAGATTTTGACGATAACTTTGTTTTGTCATGTTTTTTCCCCTTTGTAGGCTCTTTTTCAGCGGTTGTAGATTAATATTCTTTCGTTTTTTTATTATTATTTCATTTAGATTCCTCGACTAGTTTCGTCCAAAATGGCCATCATCGGGAGAAGAAATATTTCTGCTTGCTGGTGGCAGTAAACTACAGAAATGAATGTCTTGATGGAGAAAATGAACTTTTGTCTGTAGTTTTCATTTGTTTTTTATTTGTTTTTTTATCTTTTTAACATGAATCTTTTAACATTCCTTGTGTTTGTCAAACAGTCTCTTTTAAGTTGTTATTTGAGATAAGAGCTGGATGGATTTATGCTTCTCTGAATTCCCTTGGTCAATTTGACAGTTTTATTGGTCCTGGAGAGGGGATGTGTCTCTGTTTAGTGTTTGTGTGTGTGTTATTTGATTCTTAGGGAGTGAGTGAGTATGATATGTGTAAGCGTGTGTATTACTGTGGGTGTGTGTTATCATTTGGCTCATTAGGGAGTGAGTGTAAGTGTGTATATTCGTGTGGGTGTGTGTATAAGTGTGAGGCTTCAACACCTCCGTAAGCATGTCTGTCTTGTGTGGGTGAGAAATGTGGGTAGGTTTTGATTTGTTGAGATATATATTAGTACTATGTATATTGTTAAATTTATGGTTTAGCCCGGCTGGATATTGTGTTTTTAGACGTTGTATCCACTTATTTGCATGGGACTCTAAGTCTTTCTAATGTTATCTGCTCTGAACTTTTCTATTCTTTCAATTATATTGAATTTGGCATGGGTTTTGAAATCGTGTTTTTCCAGGCGGAAATGTTGTTCTACAGGTAATAATTTTTCATGGGGAGTCGACAATTCGATTGCGATAATTCTGTAGTGAAAGGGCCATTCACATTTTCCTACATATTGTTTCTGGCATAGTGTGCATTCTAGGAGGTAAATTATATTATGACTTCTACAGTTAGAATCGTGGTAGATTTTGAAAGTAGATTTAGTGATTGAGCTAGTGAATGAATTCGTGTGTTTAATATGGTTGCAACATAAAGCAGGGTAGTTTCGTGCCACTCTTTCGCGAAAAGCAAAATTCAAACCAGACTTCTTTCTTCAGTTAACGAAGAAGCCGGTCGCCTGAAGAAAAAACAAAAAACAAAAAATAAATAAATAAATAAAAATCAGCCTAAAGTCAAAATTAATCAACTGCTAATAGGAGTCTTACACACGGCCTAGTTTTCTCTTTGTTCTTGTTTTAAGCGGTTGGCCAACAGAATTCAGTTAATGTTAGCGGTTATCTTGTTTTTATTAATACGGTTGGCCATGTTGATTTGCTCCGCGACGTATCAAGCGCTCAGCCAGCTAGCGTGACTAGACTGCTTATGTAGGAAGTGTTTTAATGAGGTTCATTACACAAACATGTTCATTTAACTGATACACATTACAATTAACACACCCTATACCTACTAGTTGGACATACACCCGTCCAGAAAAAGGATTTATTAAACAAATACATCAAAACTTTCACCTCTAACGATTACATTTAGACTGACACAGAAAATGCATCAGTGATTAAGTAGAGGAATTCATTGTAAATGATTTTATTATGGAAATGCATTGTAAATATATTTACTATAAGAATGCATTGTAAATATATTTACTATAGGAATACATTGAGAATGATTTTACAAGAGGAATTCTTTGTAAATGGTTTTATAGGAATGCATTTTCGATGATTTTATTGTAGAAATGTGTTGTAAATGATTTCCACGTAGAAATGTATTGGAAATTATTTTACTATAGAAATGTATTGTAAATGATTTTACTATAGGAATTCATTGTAAATACTTTTATTATAGCAATACATTGTAAATGATTTTACTGCAGTAATATATTGGAAATGATTTTAATATAGGAATGTATAGTAAATTATTGTAGAAATGCCTGGTCAGGATCGATTGTATTAAGACCCTTCTCTGGATTTTGTCAAGAATCTCGAAATGTACAGCAGGAACACCAGACCAGATATACCAACACAATCAATCAGCATTTGATTTTTATCCTGCTAAATGTGGCTACTGATATCAGTAAATTGAAAAGCGTTCTTACTGCCATTATTTACAAAGGAGGTTAGTAAATAAAACTTAACAATATCACGGAATGTTTTCGAGTTATATTTTGTAATTTAAGTGAGTGACATTTTAAATATCGATTGAAACGTTTGCGTATTGTTCGTGATTGCTGGACGAAATTAAATAATAATACAATGAAATTATTTTCTGAGTCAAACTTGAAAAAACATTGCCTATATACCTACAGGGTGTGATGGGTAAATAGTCGCCATTTTATATTTTTAATTTCGTGCATGCGCGTTGTTTGTTTTTCGATTTTGTTGACTGCACAGTATAGTAGGGGCACTTGGGAATCGTCTCCGAGAAAAAGAGCACCATGATGCAATTCACTCCACCAGAAATTTGAAAACAGTACTGTTGTACTATTTGGCATTCATGCCAGATGCTCCAATACGAACATTTCAGTGTTTGGGCGTCAATTTAAGGACAGTGCAGAGAATTCGGAAAAAGTTGAATGAGTCTAATGGTGATTACGAAAGTGCTTGGTGTGATCACTAGTGATGGCGACGTTATGCCTCCATTCTTCCCACAGGGCCTCAGACTCAACACGACGGTCTACATCAAGTGTCTTGAACAGGTAGTGCAGCTCTGGGTCAAGAGGGTGGCTGCTGGAAGACCCTATGTCTGGTAACAGGACACTGTACCATGCCACACAAGCAAGTGAACCCAGTCATAGCTGTCAGACAATTTCTGCGACCACATCACCTTTTAATCAGGCCACCTAACTCCCCAGACGGCAAACCCTTGAATGTTATGTAAACGAGAGAGCAACAAAGTTCCATGTAACACCAAAGGTAAAATGAAGGTAAGGATTATGACAGCATTCACCAACTTAAATAAGGAGACCTCTAGAAGAGTTGCAGGAGATTCCGAAGTCGTCTGGAGGCTGTGGTTGAAGCCAATGGCGATTTTATTGAATAAATTTACTCTTTAGTATTTCAAGATATTTTTGCGTACTTTTGGTAAATATATATTAAAATGAGATGTCAGCGTTAATTTTATATTTGCGTAATTTAGACGACAATTTAACCATCGCCCCCTGTATAATATTCACGTGAATACTACAACTTGCATTACAGTCCTACTCCCCAACGTCAAGAGAGTGGCTATTAGAAGACTCTGGTTTTAATAAATTATAATAAATTCTACTTGATGTATTTCATGTTCAAATCTTCCAGGATCCTTCACCAAGCCCATCCTATGACTTTTACTTTTTCCGGCGCTTAATAGTGGCGGAGTGGCGTTCCTGTCGTCCCACGAGACTTTCGACCTTGCTCCGTACATAGTCATTTGTGCTCTCAGTAGGAGATACGGAGGAGCTTTCTCACGCATTTTTTTCTCGAACTCCCGGATCCTTTTTCCTGTCTCAACAAAGAGTGATCAAGTCTCACGCTGACGAGGATGGATTCAACCAGCGATTTGTAGAGCTTGTACCAGGTTTGGAAGCTGATGTCTTTCCTACATATCCTTTCCAGTTTGTCTATGTACAGAACAAGGTCAAATGTCTTGGAGGCTGACAGGAATGTCCCCCTCCCCCACTGTTAATTATTATTTAGTAAGACCAGATAGTGGGCCAACAGGAATCTCCTCTCGCCACTATTGAGTGCCGGTAGTTATATAATATATAATGTCGCTGACGAGAAGACCATAACGATTAGTAATTTACACAGTCAGTATTTGTATACACAGAAGAAGGATGATATGTGTATATTACTAACCGGAAGAGTCAATTCAAACAAAGCAGAAACCGGAAATGTTGACGGGCAGTAGGAAAATACTGACTCAGTTGAGAATTTCCCATAGTAACAGTAACAGTCCATGTTCGAAAAGTAAGTAAACTCAGTCAGTTGACATGCGCAGAAGTAATCAAGAACGATAAACTGGGTTAGTAGACACGCGCAGAAGAAGTCTAGGCATGCCGTGTTTTATTGCGCATGAAAACATATAACAAGTGTGACACAAGGCCTAAAAGGGGGAACTGGTTGGAGCTGGTCGACACTATCTTACACCTAGCTAATCAGATTCACAACCTATTCATTCATTACAATTTACACATCCACCACAAGAACTCATCCATCATCATTCAATCCTACATATACCACAATACTGCGCACACACAGAGAATCTACAAAACACCACATGACATGAAAATTGTTGAGTATATATATTATATATAAAAATCTGTTGATGATAAGTAATGAGTAGAGGAGGGGATGAACCCCCAAAACAAACTAAAATATAACAAAATTACACAAAGATAACTGATGTTAGTTGGACCGGTCTAACCCCTAAAGAAATAAAAGAGGCCGTTGTATTCTGTCTTCAGACAAAATCAAGAGGCTCACTCGCTAAGAGAAAGGGGAGGATAAAATAAATACGGCCATGGGGAAAAAAGAAACTAATCCAGTCGAGATAAAAAAAAAAGTGGACAAAAAAAACAAACTAGGGGTGTTAGGAATCTCGATTTGCAACAGGCCAGGAACAATACTTACACACATTAACTAGGTACACATGAGCTTTTCGGGAGCGATACGAGCAGTCAGTTCGCTGACATAGTCCCATAGGGGGCGTAGCTGAGGACAATGGTGGAAGGCGTGCGAAGTCTAGATATCTCAATGTTCGAAGATGACAAACTGAGTCCACGGACATGCGCAGAAGAAGCCCAGAACAGTCTATGTTTGAAGAAGGTAAACTGGTCAGTAGATACGCGCGGGAAAAATCTTGAACAGTCGACTTTCGAAGAAAGGCATACTGTGTTCGCAGGAAATAAATATGTCCGCCAATGACGATCGTTGGGCGTGGAAAATGCCAATGTGCTTGGGAGAAGATTGGTATACGACCAACACAATTGCTGTGAGGGTAAGATGCCGAAGAACCCTGGAGAAGATGGTATCGTGACCAGTACCATTTATTTGGGAGTAAGATGCCAAAGAATTCAGAAGAAGACTGTTATGCGTAGTAAGATGCTAGTTGGTTGTACGCAGAAGATATCGAGGCAGTTGATGAACGCAGAAAAACCCCGAAAAGAATGGTTCCTCGCAGTGGGGTGCATGTACCGTGGACAAACGCTGAAGATACCGGAATGAAATATCATTACTGTGAGTGCAGGTACCATTGAGAAGCGAGGTAGATATTGGAACGAAAGGTCGAGCGCTGAGGGTGCAAAATAACTTTGAGAAGCGCCAGAGATACCGGAACAAGAGGTTGTAAGCTAACCCATGCAGTTGGGGCGGGGAGAAAACGAATTTGCCCTTAAAAGGACAAATGGTAATTACATACCATGTAATCAGTGGAAAGACAGTGTTTTAGTCCTGAAAGGGATTCTCAAAGTATAGGTCAGCACGTCCACTACGACAATAAATCGCATTCGTAACGAAGGCAGTCCGCTGATACAGCAGGACCCCGTCGTAACCCACTGAACATACCGGTCAGAGACGACCTACTGCTAAAAGAAGTGAATGGTACGATAATCCGGCGAAAAATAATAGGAAGCTTAAAGATTCCTACCGACGATATGGGAAGACGGCATCATATTGTTCTGAAGAACAGAGTCTCTAAACAACCCAAATCTCCCCTACGGCTAAAGGTGCATCAACTGCGTAGGCAGGGTCACCGTATAGCATAGAAAGAAAGCCTATATTCTCCTGTATTTACCTTTGATTCTCCACTGGGTTAGGATGTGACACAAGGTCAGTTTGTTTTAACATGGGGACCCGTGTGTCTTCACTCGGGCCACTGGGCAAAACTGGTCTTAGTTGATCATAGCTTGTCTAACCTAGTCATAGCCGGTCATATCAACGCTACGGAGCAGACGTTACGGAACAAGTCCGAAGATTCTGTCCAGGCAGCGGGATAGAGGACAGCCACCGGCACGGAACAGACACTACATCATCATCTCCTCTGAGGGGAAAACCTGTCCTCCCCAGAGGCGATCTTTTTGGGCTGCTGATTTTATGGTATTAAGGATGTTACAACATACGACAAGTTTCGTAACAGCTTCGAGACCTAATTAAAAAATATCAAATTACTCGAAATTACAAACTATACTACGAAAAGAACCGAAGAAATATTTATATTATGTAACTATAATCTTAAAAAAATGCCGTATTGAATTTATGTAAATGTTTAACGTCGCATAGAAAAGAGTTTTATAGAAACGGGTCGCCACATGTACAAGGATAATGTCTCCAGAAATAGTCTATTATGATGAAAATGAACAGATTAGCGGAACGCTACGATTAAGTTTAAGCAAGAGCGCAACACAGCGTCTTTTTTCTCTGACAAAAGCAGATTTTCCACCCTACAACCCCTTTCTTACAGACGAAATGTCGCGAGCCTCTCACTGCTCTATCGCTTTTTCTATGACATGTCTTCTGAAATGTCTTCTGAATGTCTTACATTCCTTAATATAACCATCATAGAAGTTATATAAAATCTTGAATAGCCTACTTACGCTCATACAACACCACACAGTAACAATCTATCTTGAGTGACTCTTGGGTCTTGTATTTCAACATTAGCTGAAAAAAAACTTCTTCCAAGGAATGCCAAAGAACTCTCATCGGCCATAACGTGGTCATGAAAGTAACAAAATTGGAAATGATATTATGAATGACTGGTGGTTTATTCGAAATTTTATTCCAATTTCCACACCCCATTTTCGTCAACAACTCAGGATGGGCGATACTGCCCAATTTATTTATTTATTTTTTTTTAATGCAAAATAATTGTGGATTGACGTCATATTTGAAAATGGCTCTTCACTTTCGTATCATTTGCGCGTTTGAGATTCTGATGAGATGTATATAAAGGAATGAAATAAAATAAATGACACCATTAAAAATATAGCGATGTTGATTTTGGTCGAATCATAGGCATGCACTGAGAAAGAAAGAAAGAAAGAAAGAAAGAGACAGAGAGACTGAAACGAAAAAAGGGGGAGAAAGAGTGTAAAAACATTAAAGGAAAGAGAGGAAGATATATCAAGAAAAGATAGAGAAAAGACACAACAAAGAGAGAGTATGAAAAAGATAGAAAGGGAGAGATAGGGAAAGACTGAAAGGAAGACATGAGGAAATAGAATGAAAAACAGAAAGAGGAATAGAGATACAATGGAAAGAGAAAGAAAGAACAGAGAGAGAGAGAGAGAGAGATGAAAAGAGAAAGAGAGAGAGAGAGGGAGAGAGAGAGACAGTGGAAGATATTGAAAGAAAAGGGAAATGAAGAAAAACAAAACGAAGACTAAAGAAAAAACAGAAATTTGAATAAAGAAAGAAAGAAAGAAAAGTAAAGAAAGAAGAAAAGAAAAAAAGAAGAAAAGTGCGAAAAGGGAGAGTGAAAAAGAGATAAAGAATAATAACGAAGAGAAGGAACGATATGAAGAAAGAAGTAGAGAGAAAAAGAGAATAAGGAAAAAGAGAATAAAATGAAATATAGAGAATGAGAAAAGAGCGAGAGAAAAAGAGAATGAGGACGAGAGAGAAAAAGTGAGAAAGGAGAGCGAGACAGATAGAAAGAGAGAGAAAGAGATAGAGAGGTCACTCGCATCATTTTTTTTCTCAAAGCTGCGCATGCTCGTTTTTTCTATTTTAAATAGTACACAACTCAAGTAAACATATGCTCAAAGTATAGTGTTCTTTCTTTCATCGTTTAACAGTGTCCATTAAGTTCTTTCTTACGTCATTAGCGTCCGACACACGCATACATATACACACACCCACGTTCGTGCGCATGCGCAGTGTCTGAAACAAATCGTAAGTAATTCAATCCAGGCATCAATATAAAGAACAACTTAAATCTAAAAGATTTTAGAAGAATTGGGCAAATCGCTCAGCCAAAATTCAGAGTATTTTAGCAAAAACACAAGCGTAAGGACTACTGGAAAATAGATGCATCTGTAAATCTGTATCTTATTGATAATCCATGGGTCTGCTGCTGAAAAGTCATATGTCCTGATTCGGTCAAACTGAAGGCTCTAAGTCTAAGATCTGCAGGACAACTCTCTACACGCAATTTAAAGCACTTCGTGCGCGCAGTCTGTCCTCTGCGTGTGATGGCCGTTTACGCGACCGTCGGACGCGTAGCGGTGATAAGCAGTCAAACTGAAGGCTCTAAGTCAAAGAACTGCGGGACGACTCTCTACGCACGACAAGCGACACAAACTTGAACAAGACTTAAATATTAATCGATATGAAGTATCCCTTAAAAATTGTAAACAATTCACTTCCGTTGATTGAATATAGTTCTCGGCCCAAAATTCAGAAAAAGGTTACCGAGTACGAAATCAGACACCCGAAGAAGGCCGGAAGGCACAATGGCTGAAAAGTTGTTTGTATAAGATAAATAAGCTGCCCTGAATAACAAAGCATATAATGATTAAAAAAAAACAAGCATAACAGTTATTTGATTTTCTTAAATCAATTCACCAGTAGAGAATGCGATAATG
This sequence comes from Acanthosepion lycidas, assembly GCA_963932145.1. NCBI lineage: Eukaryota > Metazoa > Mollusca > Cephalopoda > Sepiida > Sepiidae > Acanthosepion > Acanthosepion lycidas. Next base: position 59,831,750 of record OZ010574.1, on the reverse strand, counting down.
ACACTGCTTACGGCCATATCACATTGCAGCACCAGTTCTCGTACGATCATCGAAGTTAAGCAACGCCGAGCCTAGTCAGCACCTAGATAGGTGACTGCTTGGAAAGACAAGGTGCTGTAAGCTTGGATGTGCGGGTGGTGTAATAGATAACGGCTAGGAAAATATGAAATCCGAGTTCTAATTCCACTTGGGTTCGTTATATTCATTTACGCACAAATGAACTTAGGAAAGGTATGAATTCACCCCCCTCTCTCTCCATCTGTGGGTTAATTTAGTTGGAAAATACAAGAAGTGTCTGGGGTTTTCTACCTTGAATTTTTGTTGAGTGCTAAGAGATAAATGTTACTATTATGGCCGAAAAAAGGAAAAGGAATTGACATTTTTGTTGACGCACGTATTGACGACCTGTCTGTGTTGAGTGCTTATCTGGTAGTGAGAATGTCACGTGTATGTGTGGAGTCGATTTTCATTGGTTTACAATATATGAAGTAATGATAATTGTAATTGTTGTAATTATTTTATTATAATTATTTTTGACACTTTATTTTTATTTATTTATTTTTTGGACATGACACAGTGACAGTGTAATTAATTTGTTTTTATTTGTGTATTTTTTATAGGTACGAGAAGGTTATCGACCCAGAAAGTTGGGATAAAAAGCAACAATAATAAGATGGAGTAAAACTAGCAATAAAATAGCCGCAATGGATTCTCCTTTAAAAAAGTAACGCTACTTTTACCCTGTATTAATGAGTGGAATGTGTATATAAAATATTTTGGGTCAGTGTCTTCTTTCTTTCTTTTTATGTGCCGTGTCCTTTCAGGACGTAGGCGATCATAGCCCTCCACTTCCTCCTATCCTTTGTGGATCCCAACAGCTTTTGTGTTTCTGTCAACTCACCCAGACCACGATCCGTCATCCATTTACCCAAGCCCGCCACGTATGTCATGCGCTGAGGTCCTCTGTCTCTTTTCACCTCTATTCGTCCCGTGAGTATCAGATTCTCCAGGCCCTCCTTTCTCATCACGTGTCCCAGCTGCCTCTTCCTGATGTTAAGCATAAACTTCCTTCTTGTTTGCACCCTCTCCAAGACATTATCGTTACTCACATGTTCGATCCATGATATTCTCAGCATCCTTCTGTAGAACCACATCTCCGCCGCCTCGAGTCTCTTCTTCATCTTTGAGGATGCCGTCCATCATTCGCTGCCGTATAGGAGGACAGATGTCACGTAGCAGCTCAGTACGCTTTTCTTTGTCACCATAGAAATTCTCCTTTTTTGCAATACTCTTCCCAGTTTCTGGAATGCATCCTTGTCCATCCCAATCCGTTTTCGCATCTCAGCGTCAAACCAACCGCCCTCTGTCAGAACACTTCCCAGTTACTTAAACTTCTACACATGTTTGATTTTAGTGTCCCCGACCTGCAAATCGCATTTTGGGCTCATCCTTTTACTGATAGCCATGCATTTTGACAAATCACAAGGCTTGTAAGTGTCATAGAGAGATGAAACATTAGTGGAAAGAGACAGACGATAATAACCCGCGTAAAAGTAAACCGGAAGTAGAGGGTATAAAACAGAATGTTTATAAATGTTATTGAAAACTGGTGCTGAAGTGTTTCAGTTTATCGAAAAACAAAACTCAGCGTGAGAGCAAGACTGGGGGAGAGTTTCATGTATTATCGAAATTTCTGAATAACAATGGATTTACAACGGTTGCCATATTCGTTGGCAAATGCGTCAATCAATTCCGCCAAACCTCTCAAAGTAACAGCTCTTTAGAACTAATGGTGGAAGGATCTGTTGGTTGCCATGGACACGGCAATGCCAGTGTTAGCCTCGAGGGCTGTGATGGTGACGGCGATGATTGTAACAGGGATGGCAAAGATAATGGTTGCTATGGCAATAGTGCAATTAAGTAATGAAAGTCTAGGGAGGGGGAGCAGGTTAGGAAAAGTTGGTTGTTGCGAAGAGGTGACTAATAGTGGGACACTTTATTTTTCAGTTTATCCAAATAATTGCTTACGAAATTTGCCCAAATGTCTACAAGTTGTTTTTTGTTTTTTTTTAAATCTTAAACTTTTCTTTCTGTCTCTCTTTTTATTTTTTTTTCCTTTTTCTTTCGTTCTTTACTAATCATTCATTCTTTATTTCTTTCCTTCTTATTTATATTTCATTATATTCTTTCTTTCTGTCTTTCTTTTTTTTTCATTTTTCCTCCTTTTTCATTTGCTTTTTTTTCTGTTTCATATTTTACCACGTTCTTTGTTTCATTTAAATTTCTTTCGTCCTTTCTTCTTCATTATCTTTTCTTTGTTCTTTCTATTTTTTTTATGTTCTATTCGACCTTTCTCTTTTAGCGTTTCTTTTTTTCTTCGTTTATTTTCTTCTTTTTTCTGTTTCATTTTTCTCTTGTTTTCCTTTCTTTCATTTTCAATATATTTTTCAATTTCTTTCTTCATTTCTTACGGTTTCATTTCTTTTTCTTAATTTAAAAATCTTTTCTCCGTTTTCTTTCTTCTTCATTATGTTTTTTCTCTTTCTTTCGGTTTTATCTTTTCTTTTTTCTTCTTTTATTTTCTTCTTTTCTTTCTGATTCCTTTTTCTCTTTCTTTCGGTTTTATCTTTTCTTTTTTCTTCTTTTATTTTCTTCTTTTCTTTCTGATTCCTTTTTCTCTTTCTTATTTTCCTTTTTTTTCTGTTTCATTATATTTTCATTTCCTTTATTTTTCTTTCAGCTTCATTCCTTTTTATATTTGTTTCCATTTCATACTCTGGTCTGTTCATTTTTCTTCGTTATATTTTCCAATGTCTTTCGTTTATTTTTACTAGATGTTTCAATCGATTTTCTTTCTTTTCTCAGTTTCTTTCTTTCTTTCTTTCTTTCTTTCTTTCTTATTCAATTTATTTTTTTTTCTGTTTCTATTTCTTTTTCTTTCTATTATGCTAAGCTGCGCTTTCGCCGAAGACCCTATGTGTGAAATACGCAGTGTATGTCGAACTCCTAAAAACTAATAATTGTCTGCTAGGTGAGCCCCCTAACCCTTTCTACACAGCGAGGTACCTTATGTTTATTTACTGAGCTCAAGACCACAGTATGAGGGAACGAACTTACAAAACTAGTGAATTAGTCTGTGATACATGTTGGCTAATCTTCTAGTCTCCATTTTTCAAACGCTTCTTAGTCTAGAACAAGGCTAAAATAAGGGGTGCAACCTGTGAATACACTACCAACATAAGCTCCGTTTAGTTTGGACACATTGCTGTGGAGAATTGGACATGATGAAAATCTTGAAGACTATTAATTTCTACAAGGAATTTAAAGCTCACTAAGTGTCCTTTCAGGATGAGCCAAGCTTCATACGGACGCATTGAGTTAGCAATTATATATTGGCGGCCTTGGTAGTAAGTGGCCGTCGAAACCAGATAATTAACCAAACGTTCATAATAAAAAATATTAAAAAAAACAATTAGAGAGATTGAAAAGAAAAACGAAATATTTATTTACTCGAAAGAGATCATGCTAAAAAAGTAAAGAAATGTGTTATATGCCTTCTCTCCGACCCCGAAAAGGAAAGCTAGTTGTTGTTACAAACGGTTGTATTTTATTACAAGTCTAGCACGTCATGCTGTAAAAGGTTTTCTGGACTAAAATATCCTATTCCATAGCGGCGTCTACCAGAAGACTGTGCTCCACTGACTGGCTGTTAATATTAAATGACCTATCAAGCGCGGGGAATACTAATTAGGGAAAAGTATAAAGTTACTCCAACAGTTGCCCCGCCGTGAATTCTGATTAACAAAATAATTTTTTTTAGACCTTCGATCCTCACTGGATGCTCTACACGGCTGGTATTATGAATGACTAAAGTAAGTTATGTACATACTGATAATATTATTGAATAATGAATTAAATATAAAAAAAACAATGTAAGCCGATAACTATATTTATGTGGAAATTTGTTATAGTTATCCGTGTCTTTTACGAAATTCTTTGAGCAGCATCTCCCATGAGCGAGTGAAGCCTGAGGGTCATTGGCGAAGATCAACCTTCTTTGAACATTGTGGACTGGCGCTACAGATTCACAAAGAACTGAACCAAATAAAAGAAACCACATAACTCCAGAACTACCAACAATAGCACATGTAAGTCGAAAAGAAAGTAATGACATGATCAAGATGTTCACCTTCCACACTACATCAAACAAAACGTTAGTAAGGAAACCCCCATCAATACTGGAAAGAGCGATAACAGCTCCTGAACGGGAGAAAGGTATTTTTCTGAAAAATTGTTTCAAGAGAAAGATTTTATAAATTTCAACCGAAAGCAGTACTATCTGCTCAGTCAATGAATGCCAAATGTTTACTCATAGGGAAACGGCTAATATGACCATTACCATTACTAGATTCACGTTTTGAATTTGCCGCCATTATATTGTGGATCTGCGACTAGAGTTCTTCGGTTCAGCTTAAGATCTCAGTTTTTGTTGTAATTGACTATAATTGGAACGAGTAAAACTATAAGCAGAGAATTTTAAAAGTAATTTTTGATTTTTCATTCGTTGTATTTTCTGCATCATTAATCGATTATGTGTTTTTTAATCTGCTTAATTAATTCTTAAGAATTAATTTCACTTTATAACTATTAAAAGATAAAATTTATTTATTAGTCTTGTCACTATGCAATATACAATGGAATTGGATAGCAGTCGCCAGGTTAGCTGAAACATAAAGCAACTTATGAGAGACACGAAATGATACAATTCAATGTCTAATAAACGAAAGTTAGTAAGTCATGTTTTTACAATTTTTTTTTTTTTTTTTGGCGCAAATTAGTATTTAAATTATTTTAGTTTAGGATGAATCTATGCGTTGTATATTTTGACTAACAGGAAGTCTTGGCTTTAACTCTTTCTTTTTAATTTTTTAACATTTTTTTTAGTCATGATATCTTGGCTTGCGAAAATAGTAATTCTTTCAGGAATGAAGATATTGGAAAAATCCGGGGCACAGATTTATATTTTGATAAGTTTCATTAACGGTATTGGGGAAACTTGTGGAAATTTAAAAAAAACGTGTCTGTGAACATAAAAGGGACCTTATACACAATAATTTATCAAGTGCATTAATTATACATAGAAATAAATTCAATCACAACTTTGATCTAAAAAATTCCAAACTTATTAAAAAAGATAAAGTAACTTAATTAGTAGGCAAATTTTCGAGAGTGGCGCTAACCTGATGAATATTTATGATCGTGACTAAACTCAAAAATTTTGAAAATGAGTTTTCATTTTATCTTCATTCATACATATATATATATATATATATATATATATGAAAAATATAGTTTTAAGGTATGATATATTTATGGGTAAAGATACTCAGTATCAGGGATAAAGCGTATGTAGATATAAAAGTGGACATTGAGATCAACGTCCAACGGCGACAGTCTGTTTCATACTTAAAGGATGGCCTGAAAATTGCCTTTAAACATGAAACAGATTGTCGCTGCTGAGCGTTGACCCCAATATCTACATTTCTCTCTCACTCTCTCTCTCTCTCTCTCTCTCTCTCTCTCTCCAAGAGTGCAAATTTTGCTTTAATAAGATTTCTCGATTATTCAGGTCGGTAGAAGAAAATAAATAAATATGTTGTTTAATAAATAAACGGAGCGTCTACCCAAATACACACACACATATATATATATATATATATATATTCAAACATATTTTTTTTATTTAAGCATTTCACTCCAAGCAAGACGGGAAGCCACTAGGACGCAATGAGTTACAGAAGATTTGGAGCAAGATTAGATAGGAGTGATAGAGGAAAGGATGAGAAGGATAATGGATAGATCAAGGCAACTGGAGATGTCGACTGACATTATATTTGAATAGTTGAAGATTATAGGTCACAGGAAAACTGGAATAGGAAATGGGGTTCCACATGCGATAGGTGCGAGATATGAAGCTATTGGAGTAGAAGAGACGGCTACATTTAATAGTTTCAACAGTGAAAGGGTGAGAGCGGGATGCCAGCCTCGTGGGGCGCTTGAACTCATGAAGTCTGGGAACCAGCGAATGCAGCTCCTCGGAGCAATTTCCATGAAAGTATTTGTAAAAAAGAGAGAGGCAACGGCGTGTCTGTGAGAGAGCGACTGTAGACGAGATGCCAGATCAGGGCCAATATTGTTAAATATAACAACGAATGTTTATGTTTGATCATAAGTTTGAATAATGATCTGCTGGTCCAATACACTATATATATATATATATATATATATATATATATATATATATATATATATATAAACATAAAGGTTTTCCTATTCCATTTCTTTTATATATATATATATATATATATATATATATATATAAACATAAAGGTTTTCCTATTTCATTTCTTATATATATATATATATATATATATAAACATAAATGTTTTTCTATTTCATTTCTTTTATATATATATATATATATATATATATATATATATATATATAGTTTATGCAAACTTAGGTAATCCGTATGGGTAGACCCGAGGAGGATGGTATCCGGAGAGCTCAATGTAAAATTCAGAGCAGATATGCTTGAATAAAAACAGACCACGTTAAGGTTTATATATATATATATATATATATATATATATATATATATATATATATATATATATATATATAAATAAAAGAAATAGGAAAACCTTTTATGTCAACACGTTTCTTAAGGCGTGTTCAAGTAAACATCCTTGTATTTGTTATTACCATCTACTGGCCAAAGCAACCAAAAATCATTTTAAAGAAAATTTTCTGAATAAGACATTCGTTGGCCTAGGCTGATAGATGTTCATTTTTACGCCCTGTCACCACCCACCTTCGGGGACCGGAACTCATAGACAAGTATGCATTAAACATGACATTTATAGCAAGAAGAAATATTGCCGAATTAATAAATTCATTGTTCAATAATTCCTTTCTCTTTCTCTCTCTCTCCACACACACACACATACACATACACACACACACACACACACACGCATATATAAATATATATATAGTTTTTCCACCATTCTTACATTTTCCTGTAAGGAAGTGCATGTATTATCCGTATTGTCCTTGTCCCAAGCGCTTTCGGTCACTTATTAATCATTTTCAAGAGGTTATTCTTCATATTTTGACTGTTTCAGATGCATTTTATTTGTGTGTTGTTTTGAGAAGGAACATTTATTCCAAGCCTTCGCATGTATGGACAATTTCTACATTCCCATCCTCCCACCAAATGGAAGACTCTAAGAATGGTGGAAAAACAACTAAAAAAAAAAAATTAAGTTTTCTTTGTTTTTCATATTCAACAGAACATGTTTAAAAGAAAGTTTGCTGCCCAAATATACATTAACACACACACACACACACACACACACACACACACACACACACACATATATATATATATATATATATATACCCACTAAATATAACTAATTAATAAGAAATAATGTCAGGTTGATAAATTCAGCTTATTTTTTCTCTCACACTCTTTCTTTTATATATATTAGGTTGGTGCAAAAATAATGACGTAATAATGTCGTTTTTTAACGTATTTTCTAACGTCAAAAAACGACATTATTACGTCATTATTTTTGCACCAACCTAATATATATATATATATATATATATATATATATATATATATATATATATATATATATAAATTCCCAGATCATTTCTGTGGACAAGACAAATTGGTATAAGATGACAATTGGGAAAAAATCTTATTTTTTGCCGACGGGTTTCGTCTTTCGACTTTCAACACAAAAATGAAATCGAAATGTTTTTGTTGTTATAGTTACATTAAAAAATCCAAATTAAAAAGAAAAAAAAGAAACGTTTCTATGTATTCCTCTTTTTGGTTAATGTAAATTTCCTTTATACGAAGACTTACTTTACTTTCCATGTGGTCAAATATCATCTTATACCAATTTGTCTTGTCCACAGAACTGATCTAACTATATTGTCGACATGAAAAGCAAAATAACTCTCAGGTCAGAATTTAAGGCCCTTTATAGTCTCTCTAGGCACTGAAGGCGACATCCTTTCTTCGTGACTGGCAGTAGTTTGGGGTGCGATCGACGATATATATATATATATATATATATATATATATATATATATGTGTGTGTGTGTGTGTGTGTTTGTGTGTGTGTGTGTGTGTATGTGTGTGAAAGTCCTTTAGCCTTACCTGTGGTATATAGGGCTACAGTCAAACAAATTCTCATTGTTATTGTTTCTGTAGGAAGTACGTTTTCACGGGGTAAAATTGTTTGCCACAGGCACAATCGCATTTAAATTCAGAATTGTCATTCTCCTATACTGGTTTCCAACCAAGACACATCAGTTAAACCTTAATATGGAAAAAAATTGATAGGACATTTCAAAATCTCAGTATACGCTAAAAGAAAAAAAAAAGTTGTATATTTTATGTTAAATAAAAAGAAGTTTCTCCCTCGGATAATCTAAAAGCATTAGAATCAGGAGTATTTAAAACTTAATATTTCATTTAGAACCTAATACCCTGTAGCACTGTTTTTTAGTGTTACAAGTTTAAGTAATTAATCTATAGCTAGAGGAGAAGAGATGGATTCATACTTTCCTTAAGGGTATTTGCGCGTAAGGGAATATGACGAACCTAACTGGCGCCCCGATTAATAATTCTTAGTCATTATCCATTACACTACCCAAACGGTCACCCATGTAGGTAACCACCACGGTCGACGTTGCTTAACCTCTGAAATCATAAGGGAATCGGTGTTTTAACGTGACGTGATCGAAAGCTCATCTGTCTGATTTTTCATTACTAGCCGTTACTCATCTAGGTACTAAATAGCTAGACATTGCTATCACATTATGCTTCTATCAGTTCAGCCACGGCACCTGCCTGACAGATCTAGTTTTGAATAGCCTATTTAAGGAAAACACGTTTATCGTTAGGAATTCTACGAATGTACCCACAAAAATAATGTCTCTCTTAATAAGAATTAATTTTTTTAAACACACACACACACACACACACACACACACACATATATATATATATATATATATATATATATATATATATATATACTGTGTTACAGCAAAAATTATCCAAAATCGTGTAACAGGATAATTGTCCATCCCACAAAATGTTTAATATCTAAAAAAATACTAAACTAGCCACCGTGACGCCATTTTTTGTAAGAATCACCGAGAAACATTTGAGTTATTCAACTAGAAAGAGAACAGGTTAAAATCGTTTTGTGTTAGCCGTACTGTCTTCACAAACGAGCAATGGTCAGGCGAAAAAGTTCGTAAAATTAAAGAGTATAAGTGGACCAGGAGGTCACAACAGGAACAGGGATTATCATTTCATCTTAGAGCTAAACCAATTAGAAAATATCAAACTCAATTCATAAGACGTTTGGCACGAGAGAGAGCAGTTTCAGCTATGACAGTCCAAAGAGCAGTGAATATGAGGCAACTTGTTACTCCAGGAGAGAAATCTAGAAGATTAGGGAGGGCGAAGATCATCTTGAATAACTTGAAAAAGGATCCTGCAACAATATTTTAACTTTATTTCAATCCTTCATGAGCTTGCGATCCTTACTGAAGATTAATTAATGATAAACATGTCATTCTCGTTTATGATCGATTTCATCACGATCTTCTGTTAAGCCTGGAGAGTAATTATACTTTCTTATTGCTCAAAGTAGAGTCCAATAGTGTTAAAAAAAACTTCGGAGAATTTCGGTAAGATATCTTTAATCATTTCTAAGATATAACGGTTGAAAGTTTAATGTAACAACTTGACAATTTTGCTTTTACACATTCTGGACAATTTTGCTTTTAAACACAGTATATATATATATATATATATATATATATATATATATATATATATATATATATATATATATAATGTACTCTCCCGTCGGTTTTGAGGTATGAGGATCTGACAGCTTAGTTGATTCAGTTATGAAATTTTGTGCGATAATCTTAAGTGGCATTTAAGACCCGCTAGTGATTTACAAAGGAGGACACATATGGATCAGGTGTGAGAATTGATTCTACCCGCTCCAAAGCTAAGCGCTCATATATATATATATATATATATATATATATATATATATATATATATATATATATATATATATATACTTGTGTATATGTCTGCAATCCCTCTTTTAAACAACTTTCATTAAAACGACTGACCAGGTACTGCGTTTAAGGTTTTCATTTAATTATTCTTGTGTTCTTAGAATTTTCTTCTTTTGAGGACATAAGTTATGTACATACAAATTGTCCGAATGTTCTGTGTGTCCAAGTGCTTTCGGATATTTGTTTAGCCATTATGAAAGATGATTTGATTTTGATTTTTAACTGAATGTATGGATTGTTTTACGTATATATTTGGAGTCATGTACTGAACGTGTTTGGAAAATTAAACATTCCTGTAATTCTTGTCAATCTTTTTTAATGAAACATATATATATATATATATATATATATATATATGTGTGTGTGTGTGTGTGTGTGTGTGTGTGTGTGATAGAAATTAGGAGGATTTGAGATAATTATAATTAAGTAATTCATCGAGTCTAGAAAAAACATCAACAGAATGCACTGGACAGTCGTTACGTTCTATATTTGGGACTCATCAGCAGAGCGCATCCACTACCGAGAATTGAAACCCGGACAGTTACGTTAACAGTCAAACGTCATACATATGTATGTATGTATGTATGTATGTATGTGTGTGTGTATGTGTGTGTGTGTGTGTGTGTGTTAGGAAATTAAATCCGATTTATTTTAAATTTATTGTTTAAACGTTAGATATGTATATTTTGAGAATCAGGAAAGGCATGAGTTCAAAAGCACTATTCGGATTTTGTTCAATCAGGAGCTCCTACATGGCCGGGCGGTGAAGGCACGTCAGATCTAATGAGGCGGGCGCAGATTTTTCTAACGAGATTTCTGGAATATTCTGACCGGTAGTATAAATTAATAGATATACTGTTTAATAATAAAAACAGAGCATTTACCCAAATATGAGTAATATATTTGGTTTTCACATATTTCTATTTGTTTTCGTAAGAAAAGATATAACTCCCTCTCTCTCTCCCTCTCCCTCTCTCTCTGTCTCTCCCTCTCTCTGTGTCTCTCCCTCTCTCTGTGTCTCTCCCTCTCTCTCTCCCTCTCTCTGTCTCTGTCTTTCCCTCTCTCTCTCCCCCTCTCTCTCTCTCTCTCTATATATATATATATATATATATATGGTGCCGTAGAAATACATCCCACATAATGATAAGACAGTAGCTAAATGAAGATACTATTGTCACTAACGATGAAATTAGAAAAAGAAAAGGCGGTTAGAGAAACCTATTTAGATTATCAATTAGATTATCAATTAGATTATCAATGTGGAGCCCAAAATGTAACGATTCATCAAGTATTGAATTAAAGCAGAATTATGAGTGAAGTCTTAGTTCATAAATTACGACGTAGACATTACCCTATTGGCGGATTAAATATAGCAATATCAGTTGTTAGCTGATATTTTATTAAGGAAACATATGCAGGATGTTAGAGCAATCGTTTTGACAATTATCGTCTTTACAAAGATGAGCTGAGTGGAGCGGATTAAGAACCCGGGTTCATGTTGAATGACTTTATTTAGATGAAAGTTGAGAAGACAAACTAGGCTGGTTTTTATAAAATTATGATACATAGCAGCCTAAACGACAGAGAACCACTCGCAGCACATGCGAAAGGAAGGGACATATCGTTTAAACCGTTCGCCTCTCCCCGCTCGCCTACAGTCGGCCTTTACGAGAAGGTTGGGACAGAATAAAATTTACCGACTGCTACAATCTAGTCTCATGGCGTTATTTCGTGTGTAAACAATCCACCCAAACAATTATTTTCCTGGTATTAAGCCACAGGGTATTTTTTAATTATTTTGTAGCGATATCAGTTGTTAGTTGATATATTTTAAGGAGACATATACAGGATGTTGCAGAAATCGTATCGCCTTTGCAAAGAAGGCCCGCTGAGTGGAAGCGGACCTCCCAAGAAACAGCTCAACCAACCCTGACGAAAAAGGTCAGCTGAGTGGAGCAAACAAAGAACCCTGGATTCTTGATGAATAGTATTTTAGACGAAAGCTGACAGAACAACGAAGGCTGGTTCTCTATAAGACAATGACCCCTAGCAACCTAAAGCATAGGACCGCTCGCTAACAGGAGGGCACACGCCGGTTAGGCCGTTTGTTACCTCACTTTTCCTCGTTCGCCTACAGTCAGTCGTTACGATAAGGTCGCAACTGAATAAAATTTGTCGACTGCTACAATTTTGTCTCACGGTTTGTTTTTTGTTTTTTGTTTTTTTTATTGGGTGACGGTCGGAGCGGATGCTTTCGGACTAAAATATAAACATGACTGATGTTTACATCAAGTATAAATTACTTACATTACTTAAGTATAAATTCTACCAATGCTTACTCAAGTATAATATCGAATTTTTACATAACCCAATATGATTTGATACGCCGTAAGATTCACCACCCCAACCCACAGCGTAAACAAAATACAAATGGATAGATTGATATGAATTTATACAAATATATTACTAACCAAACACATTATAATCACACATTTACGCCATGGAATAGTTGAAAGAAAAGGAATAACAAACAAGCTATCTTCTCAAATGGAGATATAAATCTTCATCTGAGAAGATAGCTTGTGCATTACTTAGCGGTTTATACCGCTAAGTAATGCACAAAATTATATACACATATTTACATTTGCCCCATGCAAAGAAACTATAACAAATGTATGCAACAACAAGTAGTGTGAAAAGATGGCGAAAAGAGAGTCTTAGTTATAATAATTCTCAATGGGAATTTTGAGGTGGCAGAGTATTCTTTTGCTTTTCTGGAGAAGCCACATTTATAATTCCAGAATCGATCGAAAGCGAGAACATTTTCGCAAACAGGAAAAATGGCGACTCATGAGTTTTTCTTAACACAAAATCGGCGAGTTTCTTTATCTGGTGAAGCTATATTGCCCAAAGAAAAACGGCACTATGTACTTATAAGCTGCAACAAGCTGGTCGAGTGAGGCAGATTTAGCTTCCGTCAGGATCAACCCACCCTGTTTGGCCTTCTGTACTGTGGCAATAAACTGTATAAAATGAAAGGGCATTTTTCTTTGCCAATGTCCACCTATGTTCTTCCTAATTTCCCGATGTCATCAATTCTCGAGTTGGTATATATTTTGATAATACTGTTTACTCCAGTTTCAATGGTTTAAATGTTCGATAAACTCAAATTTGCAGCTGATATAATAAACGAGCTCCAATCTGTTGTTAACTGGGGAAAGATATAGATTGTTAATTTTATCGACTCCAAAGGTAAAAGCGGTCTTTTTTAATAGCTTTAATGAACCTTTTTTCGCCTTCCATCATTGGCTGATGCTAACCCCCAGGAAAATAACTCATTGTTAATTTCTTTGTCTAAAATTTTCCACTGACATGAAGTGGTACGATTATATTGAATCAATTTCTAGGTTGTAGGTAAGAAAAGTTGGTTTGCTGTGTCGTGTTAGACAATTTTCCTTGCTACAATCTATTTTACACTTTAATATTTACCATATGTCCGTGTACTGATAAAGCTGCCACATTGCGTTTGGTACTTCTGTTATTGTTGTAACCTAGAAAGGGTTACTGAATGAGGAATAGACAAAACGGAGGTTGTAAATAAAATGGTAATCTTTATAACATCAACAAAATAGAATACTCGCCAACGGCGTGAAGTAGGTAAACCACTGCTAGTGGTGGACTACTTAGACAGCATATTACCCCCCACTTAGAATAGTGTCAAACGTATTTATGAGGATTGGGACATACACATTAGTGTTCATAGGTAAGGTATATAACAGTTATGTACTTAGAGAAGAATATGACATGTTGTTGGTCTTGAATTAACATCTTGGCTTCAATAACTTGCCCACTGCCCTAACTCGATTTTTTCCGTGCCTTTTCTATAAATACTTTCTATAAATATTTTCTTGTCGATTCGACTTGACTTCATGAAATTCAGATTTGGCAGCTAAGTCTCACCATATTTGATGATATGATGATACCTAACTGCCAATTTGGGTACTGCGCTTAATTTAATGAATTAATTTTGAATTTCTTAATGTAAACGTTAGTTCTCTGCTAATAGTTTCATTTCTCGCACTTCTCGCCTGTAGATCTCTCTTTCGACATCTTGCTTTCTTGTCAACCACAATCTATAAAAAAATCATATGCAGCATCAATCACTGTATTCTGCCATTTTGAATCTTCTTCTTTTATTGTCTTTTTTAATCCATAGCGTTTTCTTTCAGTCTCAGTAACCACTTGCGTTTCAGTGGCTTTATTACCTTGCTTGGAGAAAAATAAAAAATCATGTAAGTGCAATTGACTGAATAATCATACTTTAATTTTATAGAAACGGAAGTATTAAACCTTTTGGGAATTAACATTTGCTACCAATTAAATCTACTCGGAAATGCTATCTTGGCTCTTAAACATCTTTTACTAAAGTGTCCGTCTGCCTTCCATTTTTCAGCCTAGAAAAAACTCTCTTTCACTTATTATTTATTCGAAAGACTGTTTTGTTTACTTTAATTCAATTTTTAATGACGCACTCAGCTTGAAATTGCTGCAATTTAGTAAGAAAATTATTCGGTAATGGTCTTCTAAATACGATTGCCATTAAAATAACGAGACGTCCATTAGTGATGCCAAACGTCGAATCAAAATGGGAATGATCACAAGTAAGGAGTTGATAGTGTCAGTATTTGATTATTTGATTATTTAAAATGAGGCACTCAATGCAATGGTAAAGTAGTAAACATTGTCTGGCTTTGGGGTCAAACTCCATGAAGAACATGGCGTAAAAAAAAAGGATTAAAAAATATCACTTTGCGTTAAATTACACAGTAGATGGTCAGGGTTATTCTCTATCTGACATCTCCCCTCTCCCGGAACACAAGTTTTGTGACATCACTATATCGGCTCAGAAAGTTTCCAGGCTCATCAAAAACCTTGATTCTACGAGGGAAAATGCTCCAGATGAAAATAAAGAAATTTAATATTAAAAATATAGGTGACTTAGTGAAATGGAATATTGTAATCGTACAACACCCTCCTCGCTCGTCCAAGACTTCCAACAACGCGGCTGATCGATGAAGATCGCTTCGACCTCAGACCTGCCCTATACCACGTTGTGATTTAATTTTGATCATAAAGGAGGCCAAGATCGAATCGTCGCAGGTATCTTTGTGTTGGAGTGGTCCAAGCAGGGCCAAGACGTACAGGGAAAAATAACACTCGAATAAATTGAACAAAAAGTAAATACTGTTTTTATATCAGTCATTCGTAAAATATCAGAGTTCACATGCAATTAATTATCAGCCCAACCTGCGTCTAAATCAGAAATGATATTATTGTTGACTTGGTAAAGTTTGGGTTGCTGTTTTGGTTAAGTTCGGCACAAGGCTGTAGTCGAGGGTTTCTTTTCGGAAGGTATTCGCGTGGGGTGTAACAAGACCGGTGGTTGGGACGAACTCTCTGCCGTCTCTCTCTTGTCTCCGTCTGACGAATTCGCTTCGCGCATTCGTATTTATAGACATTCGCTCAAACTGGCGCGAGGCACGGCGCATAGGGGGAATTCGGTAAACCCCCTTTGTTATCAGCTTGCTTCATAATTCTGGGGAATTCCCTTCTCTCATATTATTAACTCTTACTAAATCTCCTCAGTGAGCGTGGGTGGCTTATCCACCCACTCCTGGTATTTCAGCTCAACTTTCGACCAGGAGAAATCAACTCCAAATCCGTTGTTTACGAAAATTAAGTTTTACAGCGAGCATTTTCAGCTGCATAGGACACATGTCAATCATCATTGCCCTCTAAGTCTGGGCCATTTTCTATTGTTCAAAACCTCGACACAACAATTCCAGGTGTCCTCTCTATGTGAATCAAGCCGTCAATCTTTTCCCACGGATTTTATGTATTAACCATTCTTGTTCCAAAGTCTCTCTGTATATCGTTCCTTCTATCCATATGAAAACAACAAATACTATCACAACATGATTCTTTCCTTTTCTTCGGAAAGTGAACGTAAAGAAATAGATAAAAGAAAATAAAAACGCCTCAATCAATTTTTAGAGTGTAAGGATATTTTTGAGATAATAAGGATTTTTATTGATACTAGTCCTATTAATTAACCCATAACTGGGGGACGAGAAGAGGTGAATTCATACCTTTTCCAAGGCTATTTACGCGAAAGTGGATATAAAGAAATCAACCGGAAACTGAACTCGGCTTTCCGATTTCCAATTCTGTTAAACATTACACCAGCCGCACGTCCAACCTTACAGCACCTGGTATTCCAAAGAGGTCACCCATCTGAGTACTGACCAGGTTCGACGTTGCATGTTCTCGGTGATCGTACAACAATACGTGTTTCAATGTCATATGGCTGTACAATTCTGACAAACCCAGTCGCACATTTAAGCTTAAAAACCTGGTATACCCAAGCTTCATCCATCAACGTACTGACCAGGCTTGACGTTGATTACCTTCGATGAATGTACGAGAACCAGTGTTTAAACGTGATATGGTCGTAAGCCAATAAGTGATCAAAAAGCAAAGATAATATACACCCATGTGCAAATTAATTCAAGCAAAACGAATAATTCCGTTATCAATTCCTTTTTTTTCGTATTTTTCCAATGAAGCATGATCCAGTGCACATGTTTGTGCTTAGTCTGTTCATTCCACGAAGGCGTTCCTTGCAGATTGACCACAGATTCTCAATTGGATTTAAATCAGGAGAGTTTCCGTGCCAGTCTATGGTACTTTGATTTTCTCACTGGTAAGGCTTGCCAGTGTGTCTGTGCAGCGTTACAATTTTCGTACGCTTACTTAGCGTAAAGACCATTGCAGTCAATGGCCGTAGGACAACTAATCGACAGTCGAAACAACAGTGTCTTGGCGTGATAAAAATCTGATGCAACCACGGATAACGCAATGTTTGTCAAGGTCAAACAAATTTCATCATAAACCCCGAAAATAGATTCATATTATTGCACACCACTGTAAATGACCTAATCTGAGACAAAATAAAAATCGATTGCATCCTGTCACTCCAGTGGGTCTAAAACTGACGGTATGGTGAAAAAAGGACACTAAAGCGGTTTTTTCAATTAATTTGCACAAGGGTGTATCTAAAGTATATCCACAAAATCTTTAGACAATTTCGAAATGTCGTTACAAATAATTTAGAAGAGGTAGCAAATAAATTCTTGTTGCCTATTCATATGTTATTATTACAGATTATCTTAATGATATTAATGTTATGCTTTTACTTTTCAGAAATTAATACTGATTTTGTTTCAGGTCGCAGTTAAAGAATTACTAGAAGTTACTACTAAAACTGGATGACAATGACTAATCTATAAGAAAAGGCATAATGTGTGTCGAAACAAAGTCGGAAATCCAAACAAGAAGAAATTACACGGTTAAATATGGGCAACAATCTCCGGAACGTTAGTCGATTCTAGCGACTTTTTGGACACCCTGTATATATATATATATATATATATATATATATATATATATATATATATATATATATATTATATATATATATATATATAAAGCGGTTTGAACATTTACAAAAGTTCTCCTCAACGAAGCAAAAGAGAATAGGGGACAATTAGGACAAACCCAGGAAATTAAAAAATTTTTTTTTTATACCCACTAACTCTATCACAACTACAATTGAAAAGAATTTATCTACACTCAGCATAAAACTGATACAACCCACTTCTAAAACAATAACAGACTTAATACAAGACGAAATAAGATGCAAAAACTCGAAATTGGAATTTACTCTTTAGCATTTAATATCCGAAATGTTTCTGACTGTAAATGATGTAAGTACAAATAATGACACTCAGACAAACATTATTTTTGCTATAAATACGAAAGTTTTCTATCCGACTGTAAATGATGTAAGTAATGAATAATGACGCTCAGACAAATATATTTTTGCTATAAATATGAAAGCTTTCTGTCTGACTGTAAATGAAAGCAATGAATAATGACACTCAGACAAACAATATTTTTGCTAATATCTGAAAGTTTACTGACTGTAACAATCCGAACATTTTAGTACACGAATTTTTACATTTACAGTCTTAACTTTTAGACACTATTTAACTTTCTCTCATATTCTATAAAATAAATAATTATGTTGCTAGGCGTTTACTCGAGATCAGTTTGGCTCCAGCTGGACACATTGCGAATCTCTCTCTTCATATTGTCAGTTTGGATATTTAGTACGTCTAATGTAAAACAGAATTTTACATTTTATCCGACGCTGTTCAACAGAAAATGTAAATATTTGTTAAAGTGAATCGTTTACATTGTAAATCGATTGTCTATTTCAGTGTCAATCCGCTCGCTTTCCCCAGACAAGTTACTATTTTCTTAAAACAAGAAACTTACTTGAAGAAACGGCACTTTTCGAATTCCTGAAGCTTTTTTTTTATCTTATTATGTATCCCTATAATTTCAGCTGACATTTTTCTGATTATTTTTTTTCAGTACCTATTCTCCTTAAAATCCCGTTTCTTATATGCATTGTCTATAGTCAATCGAACTGAGAACTATTACCAATCACGATGAAGTGATATTCTCTCGCGGGGGCCTTGTACCCTAAGCCACTATTGGGTCTTAAACTCAACTCAGATCTCAAGCGGAACATGTGCATACGATCCATCAATAAAGATGCTGGAAAAATGCTCGTTTCCCTGTACCGCTTAGCGGCCCGGTCGCTGGGTCAAAGTGTAGTACGCTACCTTTGTGAGCTTCCGAGTCGGCGTTCTGTCGAACTCTCTGCTAATGCAGAGAGGAACTCGGACGAAGCTTTGCCGAAGGGCAATGTTTCGTTCGGGGAGGTAGACAGGGCCTGAACCCGTCTAGGCAGGTTCAAAAGCTATATTTTTGGCCGAGCCTACGGGCTCGGAGAGACCCACATTAAACTGGCCTTGTGTCACATTCGGTCCTCGTGGGTGGATTGATAAATACTGAACGCTTCTGTAAGTATATGGATCCCCCTGCTATCCTCTACCTTTACAAGAGCCAGATCAGGCCGAAAATGGTGTACTGATGGCATTCATTGACTCGTAAACCAACTAGTGTGGTTATATTATCACCGAACAGATCCGGAATTTTTGCCTATCGCGATCAACGAATGTCCCGTACCTTGGACGACTATTGTGCCTGACGCTCGACTTAGACTTCAAGTGGAAATCGTACATACGACCCATCGCTAGAGATACTGGAAAAATTGTCGGTCTCCTGTAGCTCACCAGTGACTACCTGACTCATTCTGCTATCTTCTACTTTCTTACAAAAGCCAGGTCAGGCTGAAAATAGAATACTGCTGCCATACTGCTGGCCAGGATCTGCCCAGTCTTCACTTCCTGGTCTCGATAGTTCAAAAACGTCTCCGCGTCCTTGTCAATAACAAATTAATTTTTACCCTAAAAGCCATTTGTTACAGACGAAACGTCGCAAGCCTCTCGGTTAGCCTATCGCTATTTTCATGGAAAGTGCTCAGACGAGCTACATTTCTTATTTCCATCAGTTCTAACCTTCACGGCTAAGACCCGCACATTTTAGTGAACCACCCTCATTCCCTTCGTATTCCGTTATTGAGATGTAAGTTCCACTCGAGCAGCTTCTTCCCACGAATCCCTGCGTTGTAGAACCGACTCCCAAGAGGATGCTTCTTCGATCACTAAAATCTTAACCTGTTCAAGTCGGGCCTTGTACATGGTGAGAATCAATGTAAAAAAAAAAAAAAAATTGAGTGTAGAACCACGATTGACGTCTTTTCTCTAAATTTAATAAAACTGTGCAGCTTTTATTCTCATACAGGATAGTAAACATTAATCATGCGAATATTTTAAATGCCGCTTTCAACTACTGCTGGACATCAGGCGTTGTGAAATTTTTTATGCCACAAGGGTCGAAGATATTTGGGAGGACCTGGCCAACATGATATTAGAATTAGGAAGTACACTATCTATCTATCCGGACGAACATAAAATCGACGATGTCATTTTTAAACTGCAAGCAACAATCAAAGGAGGTATCCTGTTAAAAAAAGATATCCCGTTAAAAAAAGATATCCCGTTAAAAAAAGATATCCTGTTAAAAAAAGATATCCCGTTAAAAAAAGATATCCTGTTAAAAAAAGATATCCCGTTAAAAAAAGATATCCTGTTAAAAAAAGATATCCCGTTAAAAAAAGATATCCTGTTAAAAAAAGATATCCCGTTAAAAAAAGATATCCTGTTAAAAAAAGATATCCTGTTAAAATGTTTAATCGCTTTGACCATTTTGTTACGTCGTAAGTTCCATACAAGTTTACCGTCTCCGCCCTTTAGCACCTACCGTCAAATGAACATTCTACACCTGAAGACTAGGTTCTCTATGGCCATCTAGTTAGTTCTACGATGTCCTTCGTTAGTGACACCAATTCCGACCTTTACGTACCCAGGCTCGAATAATCTTCATCCTTTTCATATTGCACTGGTCAGAAAAAAAGTTCCACTCAGAGAGCTTCTTCCCGAAAACCTTTACTTTGTGGATATATTAACCAGCTTAAAAGCCGCCCTATCGAGCAGTAATAAAAACTTGGAAATCCAAAATTTCAAGATTGCGGAAGTGTTTTAATTTGCTTACGGAATCGGCCTGTTTCCAAAATGGTATGATATGTTGGGTTACGGCCTCTAAGAGTAAAGTTGAAAACACGGATATTTTTATTTTGAAACACTAATTTGAGAACAGTTATTATTTTTTTCATTTGAATATGAGCTATTGAAAGTTAGAGAATTGTGTCCCTTTAATTTTCTTATCAGTAGAATCAGAAAACAATCGCAGTAATGAAAACTTGGAAATCTCAAATTTCACGATTGCGGGTCCGGATCAAGCCCGGAATGATTTAAGTTTGCTCACGGTATCGGCCTGATTCCAAAATGGTATAATTTTATTGGGCTACGGCCTCTAGGAGTAAAGTTGAAAACGTGTGACACACTGACATTCACATTTATGATATAGATGATATTAATATGTTGTAATATTTTATTTTAAAACATGTAATAATAATCAGTATTAAGTGAATGGATCTAATTTATCGCCCGAGAGAGTCAGATTAGCATTTCGCTCTCAGTTTGTCTTAACATCTTTACTTGAGTTAATTACTAAGTCTTACTTAATTTGAATACAAGATGAAGTTACACTGTTATAATTCAACTCTCATTTCAGTAGTAAGGATATGTAAGACAAACTTGTTAACTATCGCACAATGATGAGGATTGTACGCATGAATTAAATTTCAGGATTGTAGATCGGGATCTGGCCTGGAATGTTTTTAATTTGCTTTGTGGGTCGGGATCTGGCCTGGAATGTTTTTAATTTGATCACGGTATCGGCCTGACTCCAAAATGGTATAATTTTATTGGGCTACGTCCTTTAGGAGTAAAGTTAAAAACGTGTGACACACTGACATTCGAATTTATTATATAGAAATCAGTCATATTAATGAGTTAGAAGCCATTGTTCAAATGCAAGATAAATAACACGAACATAATTAATAAATTTTGCAATGAAAAGAAAAAGTTAAAAAAAGATGAGACAGCAATAATCATGCAAGCAAGCAAGCAATATAGTCAAAGCAAATCAAATAGGTAAGAAGGGAAAAGAATTCACAAACTATGAGTTAGTGTTTGTACACAAAACCAAGGTCGGACAAGCGAACGCAGTAGGTCTGTCTAGTAGTTAAGGCAGATCTAGACTGAGGTTATTTACCTTAGCTTCCTCACAAGGCAGGATGTGGCACAGGGCCGTATTTTACGTGAAGCGATTCCGAGCCAATAGACTGTGGCAAAAATTCCCAGTAGATACGGCATACACGAGGTCGGGCTTGTCTACCTCCCCAGACCCGACTCTGCCCTTCGGCATAGCCTCGTTTGGGTTCCTCTCTGCCCGAAGTCAGAGAGTTTGGCAAGTCAGATCGAACCGCCTAAGTCGGTAGATCTGGACTGAGTCAAGTCAAAACGCAAGCCGTCTCATTTTATTGGATAAGAAAAAAAATTCCAGCATGCATTTTGTGACCTTCTGACTATAAGAGAGGGAGGGTGAAAATCATTCCTAATACTTCCTTGGGAAATCAACAACCCCATTGAATGTAAATGAATGAGTCCGCACTTATTAACCACTTTCTATGGAGGCAATAAACAAAGAAAATAGATGCAAAGCATTTACGTATACATGATTTGCATTGAATTTGCATACATCATAAAAATATTTTTTAAATATATTTTTAACAATTTAAAAAAAAAATCTGCCCTTAATTCTTTTCTTTCATCACGAGAAACGCCAGCTTAGCGGTAGAAGTACTAATGATTTGTCATTTAAGCATACACACACGCATATTTCTTTCTCCAGTTTTTAGACCTGATTAAGCCTAGAAAGGCGAAACGCGTAATAAACAAGTTTCCATTTGTCATATTTCTTCAAAGCTTTGACAAGATGCTATATCCTATTTTAAACACACACACACAAATATTTCTAAAGAATTGGTTTATTTCTAATCTGACATCTCTATTTCTTGAAATGTTATTTTCCATGGATACCCGTGTTTGAAATAGACACCCCATTTATTTTATTTTATTTTTATACAATGTCTATTGCATCTACCGGCCTACGCAAGCGAGAAAATTTAATAAAGAAAATGTGATTTCCGGCAGGGTTCGAACCTGCAATCCCCTTTGTTGGAGAAACTGCCGTCTGATCCGGCCTCGACTATCCAACCGGAGAGCATTTTTCCATTATTTAGTTTTCTCGAGTGCGAAAATGGTACCGAAAACAGGAAACCTAGATGCCCTTGTAGTTTCAGACATGCGTGTCACATGAAAGGAGATTGTCTAATGAAGAATATAATATATTAAGCTAAATCGGAAGTTGTTGATTGGGGTGCTTTGATGTTCGAGTGCTGTAATGGATTGCGGAACAGGAAAGTTATGAATCCATCTCTTCTCCTCCGATCCCTAGTTATGGGTTAAATAACATTACAGACTGGGTTCTGTAACCTTAGTCAGCAAGCGTTCTAGAGATGGTGACTCGATATAATCACCCCTCTTCCAAGAATTCTGAACCACCCATTTGGATGTATCGGTCTATGAAAACGCATAGTGATTGAAATCCTTTACTCGTGTGATGTAGGAGTTCTACTGCAGACGAAGAAAGGACATTTTTTTAATATCTTAGATTTTTTTCGCAGCTTTGGTAGAGTAGACAGTGAATTAAAGAGTAATTCCCCCCTATCAGCTGTTGGAGCGACTGAAAGTTCATTTATGTCGCATACTGTTATGGTAGTTCAAGCAAAGAAATAACACTATGAAGACATTTATTGCTTCTAGTTAAGTAGACAGAACTGACTGGCAAATATGAAATTGTTTTGCAAAGATATGATCTGGAGAAGAAAAGAGGAATCCAATCAGGCGATTTCATCGGGATTTGATGATGAAGCTGAAAAGTTAATACTGGAAAGCAATTCATGGAAAATCAATCGAAAATTAATAAAGATATTAAACATATAATGGATGGGTCGATAGAGGTGTGATTTAGTTGGATGTTGTCTTCAAGAGATCTTAAGTATAGCTCTCAACATCTGAGTGTAGGTGTTAGGGGACCTTACCCATAATAACATAATGGACTATTCCATACGTAATAAATACTGCGCCTCAAGAGGAAGCAGGGAGTTCCGTCTGAATCGGGCGACCGGCTGACCGGCTGATCGGTTGAACTCCCTGCCGAAGGGCTGAGTCTCTTTCGGGGAGGTAAACCGACCCTGAACCCGTTTATAGGGGTTCAAAGGGCATATTTTTCGCCGAACACACGGACTCGGAGATACCACGGGCTCGGAGATCCCACGTTAAACCGGCCTTATGCCGCATGATGCCCTCGTGGGGTAGAGTGACTAAATACTGTTTCGTCTCAAGTCGGGCGAACTGCTGATCGGCTGATCGGTTGAACTCTCTGCTTTCGGGCGGGGAGGAACCCGAACGAGGCTACGCCGAAGGGCGGAGTCTTTTTCGGGGAGGTAAACCGACCCTGAACCCGTTTATACGGGTTCAAAGGGCATATTTTTGGCCGAGCCCACGAGCTCGGAGATCCCACGTTAAACCGGCCTTGTGTCACATGATGCCCTCCTGGGTGGGGGTGACTAAATACTGTTCCGTCTGAAGTCTAGAGTTCAGTCTGAAGTCTGGAGTGAAGTCCGTCAGAAGTCTGTCAGTCAGTCAGTCAGCCAGCGAGTCAGTCAGTGGAGTCAGAGGCAGTCCGAGACAGAGTCGCGTTCAGACAATTACTACTAAACCTGATTGTTCGTACTAACACTTTCTACTTCTCTGTATATATTCCTGTTTGTAAAATATCTGTGTTATTCCATACACGTGTTCGAGTTCTTCTTTATTGGTTCTACCTTGGACTATCATCGTGGTACAAGGAACCGGACCATAACACTAACACTTTCTACTTCTCTGTATATATTCCTGTTTGTAATATATCTGTGTTATTCCATACACGTGTTCGAGTTCTTCTTTATTGGTTCTACCTTGGACTATCATCGTGGTACAAGGAACCGGACCATAACACTAACACTTTCTACTTCTCTGTATATATTCCTGTTTGTAAAATATCTGTGTTATTCCATACACGTGTTCGAGTTCTTCTTTATTGGTTCTACCTTGGACTATCATCGTGGTACAAGGAACCGGACCATAACACTAACACTTTCTACTTCTCTGTATATATTCCTGTTTGTAATATATCTGTGTTATTCCATATCCGCCTTCGAGTTCTTCTTTATTGGTTCTACCTTGGACTATCACCGTTGTACAAGGAACCGGACCATAACAGTAGGTTCCATCAAGCGTAAACTCTAGGGTTTTAGTTAATGTCCAAGCAATGGCACCATACATTAACACCGTCTCTACAGTGTGGCAAGAAAGTATCTGCGTTTGACGTTTCTGGTAGATCAGATTTCTAAATTGTATCCTTTTTATTCAAGGCGGACCAGTCTTCAGCTATGCGAAATTTTGCATCCTCTTCAGTAGAATTTATTTATATGTAAAAGATTCGACAGATTGTATCGATTGTCCTAAGACTACATTGAGCTTTACTTGTTGAATCTGATGAATTCAGTTTTAGAGGCATTGACATAGAGTCCAGCATCGTTGACAACATCCAACAGTTCTATGGACTCATCCCTGATATTTCTACAATCTTAGAATACGACACTGCAGGCGAGCAAAATAGAGAGTGATCTACTGCTCTAGACCCCTAGCCATGGAGCAATTCTCATTCGTTGGCCAGCAAGCATTTATATTGACCAGCTATGTTATGACACACAATGCCATTCTAATGACCTTCCGACCTTGACGCAGGACCGTGATGGCTGGCGTGATAGACTCATGAATGTCCTGTCTAGCTAGACCCGGTAATAAATAAATAAAAACCTCACAATCAACCATATATCGACGATTAGAAAAGATAGAGAAAGGTAGAAAGCTGGGTGTTTGGGTTCCACGCACTCTTGGCAAAAAGACCAAAGCGGATGGTTCATCCAGAGGGTTATGTGTCCTTTCTCAAAAAAAGAAATAAACCGATCCTTAAATCTATCATAACAGATCGTGAAAAATGGGTTAAGTCTTCAACACAAAAAGTCGATAATCATAAATCTCCATAACCAACGAAAAAGCTAAGCGCTCTGGAAGAAAGATAATGTAGTGTGTGTTATGGGATCACCATCTTCTTCTTTATGAGCCATGTCCCCTCAGGACGTAGCCGTTAGTGGCTCTCCACAATTTCTTCTCCTTTGTAGCTCTTAATAAATTTTGTCTTTTTGCTATATCTCCTCAACCCTGTTCTGTCATCCATTTACACATGCTCATCCTTATTCTTTAATGCGCCGTGTCCCTTAAGGGCATTGGCGATCATGGCTCTCCACAACTTCCTACTCTTTGTAGCGCTTAATAAATTTTGTCTTTTTGTTATATCTCTTAAATCCTGTTCTGCCATCCATTTAATCAAGTTCACTAAGTAGGTTATGCGTTGTTTCTTTCTCTGTCCCTCTTGCTTTGAATGTATCCTGTGAGTATTAGATTTTCCAAGCCCTCGTTCCTCATTACGTGCCCAAGAAATTTCAACTGTCTCTTTCTGATGTTAATTATGAGTTTCCTTTTTTATTTTAATTTTCTCTAAACCTTCGTCGTTGCTCACCTATTCCATCCATGGTATCCTCAGTATCCTTCTGTAGAACTACATTTCTGTTGCCTCAAGTCTCTTATTTATCTTTGAGGATATTATCCATAATTCACTGCCATATAGGAAGACTGATATCACATAACTGTTCGGTACTTTTTTCTTTGTTTCTAACGAAGTTTTTTTTTCTATATCTTAATATATAGTTTCTATATCTTAATATATATCTATATATATAGTCTTCTGAGTTTTTGGAAGACATCTTTCGCTATCCCAATGCGCCTTCGGATTTCAGTGTTGCTCTTTCCGTCCTCTGTTAAAACATTATATATTAATATTATATTTAAATTTTTTTATTTTGTTGTTTCCGATTTGTAATTTGCATTCATCCTTTTGCCAATAACCATGCATTTTCTCTTCTTGCAATTGTTTATTCTTTTCTTCTTGTTTTCCTTCATTATCTTGTGGAGGAGATTTTGCAGTTTTCTTTATGTAGAGTTCTTTATACGTCCGGTAACTGCAACATGTCCATAAAGGTTGGGTCGAAAAGCGCCCTGCACTTGTCAATATAAGAAAATATTGTTATCCAAAGTCGCATACAGCAAGAACAAGACAGGAGAAAAAAAAAAAAAACTTGATTGGTTTGTTCTACCACAACCATCAAATTTCACTTGGCTTTGGACCGGAACAATAGGGCGTTGATTTTTCGCTGTTTTTTTTTTTGTTTTTGTTTTGTTTTGTTTTTTAAATCAGTATTGCACTCGGTGTATAAGCTGGGACTTAATGTGATAAGTACTGACACCAAAATTTAAATTCATATCTTTTACCGATTAGTGAGCTTTTAGTTTCAAATATCGTTTGAAAAACGTACAAAAATAACTAATTTCCGCTCATTTTTACTTCCAAACTGACGTCAAAATTTTACTATTTCAAGAATATTTAAAATAAAGTTGATATTTTTGTATTAGATGCATTGAATGTAAATATATATTCAAACTAGAATTCTAATTAATCAGCACAAGCAAAATATGCAATTTCTTTGCCGTATTTAGTATATAAAACAATGTAAAAATGTAAAAGATTACAAAAAAGCCTACTCAGTGAATAAGGTCTTACACTATTTGTTAAGTCACATTAATAAAAAAAATAGATGAAAGTGTATATACCACCAAAATACTGCTGGACACAAATTTTAAGACAAAATATTTTAAGTTTGCATTGTTTATTGAAAATCACACTAAATCTGCTACACTGTATGATATAAGAGTTGATGTGGTCGCAAAAATTGTCTAACAGCCGTCTCTGGTTCCTCTTGCTTGTGTGGCATGGTGCAGATTCCTGTTGTCAGACAAAGGGTCTTCCAGCAGCCACCCTCTTCATCTAGGGCTGCACTACCTCTTCAAGGCATTTGATATAGGCCTTCGTGTTGAGTCTGAAACACTGTGGGAAGATGAATGGAAACATAACATTGCTATCACTAGTGATCACTCCAAACACCTTCAATCATCATTAGACTTGTCCAACACTTTTCGAAACCACTGCACTATCTTCAGATTGACACCCAAACACTCTGAAATGTTCATATTGGAGCTTCCAGTGCTAATGCCAAGCAGTATAGTATGCCATTTCCAAATTTCTAGCGGAGTGAATAGCGTCATGCTGCTCTTTTTTGCACAGATAGTGTCCAACTGACCCTACTATACTGTGCAGTGAACAAAATCAAAAACAAACAACGCGCATGCGCGAAATTAAAAATATAAAATGGTGACAATTTACCCATTGCCCCCACTACAGGGTGTTACATAATGATGGGATACATTTTAAATGCAAGTATCTTGGATTACAAAATTGATAGAGTATCAGATATAATTATTACATAACTGATATACTAGAGCTCAACATTATCTAAGATTTGAATATGACGTCCCTGAAATGGTTACCAACACGAAGAGAACAAGCACGAACTCGCCCTCTCATTTTAAACACAGCTGGCATTGCCTGTCTCACGTAGGACCAGCTTTCAGGAAGGCGCCTGTCGCTTTCGAAAATACTGTCAGAATTTCTTTGGGGCTGCAATGATGGATCTTTGGCTGGTGAAGAATGCTTCCACTACGTATGAAATTTCTTTTGGTGCCACGCTGCACGACCGTCAGCAAAAGAGATACCAGATACCCGTAGAAAATCGCAAAAACTTATATAACACGTTGAACCCTTGTATATCAGTAAAGTAATAAATTGGTGAGAAGTACTAGGAAGAGGAAAAAAGTCAAACAATTATGTCTTGACCCCAAAAAGAAGAGGTATTGAGCAAAATTTCATGGGAAAATTAGCTCGAGTAGGTGTTGTAATATCCCGCACTCCTTATCTCCTATGTGGACTGATTGTATCAGTAGATATATATGTATAGTGAGCACAGAATATACCTGGGGACTTTATTCGGGAATTAGTCTAGAGTTGGAGATTCGTCTCCAGCTGTGCTGGACAAACTCTCTGTCTCCAGGCAGAGAGGATCCCCAGACGAGGCTATGTCGAAGGGCAGAGTCTCTTCTCTGGAAACAGCTACCCGACCCCGTTTTATATAGGGAATGTTTGACCGAGCCTACGGGCTAGGATACCTCACATTAAATTCGGCCTTGTGCCACATCTGACCGCGTGGGGCGGTTAGTAGATATCATTGCTTTGGGAATTATTAGCCTGCTAATTGATTTCTTGCCATTCAATAGTGTATTATCTTTTACAATAAATTTCTCTTTCAACTACGCGCGTGTTGCTGTTCCTTCACTCGAGTAGCACCTTTGTCTGTTTGTAATCTCTTTAAGTATACAACATAAATATATTTAGTACTCTCTGTTATTTGTATAGTCCAAGATACTTGCATTTAAAATGCATCATTATGCGACGGCGTATATTATCACCGTATTTTACCTCACCTGGCAGACATATAATAATCCAGACACCTCTCTTGACTTGTGACAGTTTAAATATAATATGCTAAATATTTTGAAAGAAATGTAACGAAGGAAATTGTAAATTTGGACACTGAAAAAAAAAATACCGTTTTTAATTTCACACTGGCAGCACATTGCAACTAATCGGACCATAGTATTGATAACCTAAGATTAATTTTATAATCTTTATTTAGTTGCCAATAAATTGCCGAAAATCCAAGTTAAAATTCATTTTTACAATAAATTCCAGAATTCTAGTTTGAAATAGAAATTTTCGGGTACTAAATGAATATAATATCCAAAAAATAAAAATAAAACATCTACGAACCGGCCGCAACCCTAATTCTAACAACCAAAGTGTTGATTTTTGTTTTGTGAATTCAACCCGTTAAATAGAGTTTTATGAATTGATGAGAGCTGATAGAGCCAAAAGTTGAGTACCTTGTAATTTACTTGGGATTTCTATTTTGGGGTATTTGTGAGAGCTTCCCTAATATTATTCTTGGTTATATATTTTCCATTCTTGAACAGGTCTATACTTCATTCTTTCTTGTTCATTCTTGATGCAGTCTACATCGGGATTTTATTTTCTTTTGGTTGCTCCAAATATTCTCCCAAAAAGTTTGCACTTCTTCGATAGATGGAGGCATTTTGACTTCTCTAACTTCTTTTTCAATTTCCCTGTAAAAATTTCTTGTGTACGTTTGGAATATCTTATTTCGTCGATAGAACCACAGCGTTTTTCATATCGTCTTCTTCTATGTGTCTTTAATGGTAGTTTCTGTTTATTTCCTTGATTGGTGGAATTTCATTTACTGAATTCATTTTATAGTTCCGCTTGATCGTCTTGCTTTTCTGTGTTCAGACATTTGAATTTCTTGAAGTCTCGTCTATTATCGATAACTCACATCTGCTTTTTTCGATTTCTCGTTTTAATTTTGTTTTCAAAGTTGGCTCTTTTTGTCTGTTGTTTAATCTTTTATTTGTTTTGGCATTAAGTTTTTCAGAAGCTGCTAAAGCTGTTGAATATATGACATTATTTACTTCTGTAATATTTTTCCAGTAGCATTTCCGTAAACAATGACTACAATGCAGCCTTATTTGTTTGCACAGTATTTGTGATTTAAATTTTTGGAAGCCAGTCTCTTTCTGACATTTGTGTGAGAGTTACTTTGCTGAGTATTGGAATGATGTGTTTTTTTCGCTTCACTGATTTGATTTCAAGGAATGCTTATTATTTTGTTTTTCTTCTTTTTAAATCATTTTACCCCAAGCAAGGCGGAACTGCCACTAATGCAAGTAAAAGTGAGAGAAAAGACTGAGTATAGAGATATACTATCAGGTTGGTGCAAAAAATAATGACGTAATAATGTCGTTTTTTTTACGTATTTTTAACGTCAAAAAACGACATTATTACGTCATTATTTTTGCACCAACCTAATATATGAGGAAAGAACAAAAGATGAACGAGATTCAAGAAGATAGAAAATGGCAATTGACGTTGCATTTAAATTCTTGAAAATTATAGTTACAGAGAAGTAAGTAAACTGAAGGAAGGTTCACAGGCAAGGCAGGAATACCACACGTATGTAGAGGGTTATACGGAGTGAAATTGAGAAAAGAGACTGAATATTGGGAGGATTGAGGAAAGAACAAAAGATGAACGGGATTCAAGATTACAGAAGATGGTGATTGACGTTGCATTTAAATTCTTGAAGATTATAGTTATAGGGAAGCAAGTAAACAGAAGGGAGTACTACAGGTGCGAAGTGCGAGAAAAAACTGTTGGAGTAGAAATGGCATTTGCATTTAGCTATTTCAACAATAAACAGGTGAGATCGAAATACCAATCTAGTAGTACGCATATAGTCGAAGCACCGGGGAAAAAAGCAGTTGCTATGAAGATATTTGTTGAAAAACAGAGAGAAACCATGCCACACCGGTGAGAAAGTGATTGAGGCTCGATTACAGTAAAGATCTGTCTTTGGAACACCAGACCTGATATGCGAATAGTAGAATAATAAATGCGCAAGATGGACTCTGACGAGAAAAATTTTTTGTGACAACACAGTGACTCAAATGTCCTTGCAGTAGATGTAGCTATTGATTCGATATAGTCGCTCCACTTCAAGTCAGTTGAAAACGTGAGGCCAAGTAAGCGCAGTGTGTTGCTGACGCAAGTCAGAAAAGGTTCGCTGTGGTGGTTAAATGAAAACAGTTTTGTTGTGGAGACGTTACAATTTACAAGCCATTTCTTGCCCCAGTTAACCACTGATTGGTGATCCTTTTGAAGAGCAGCAGCCAGGCTTTCTTTGCATTTGTTATCGAGACTGGAGTAAATGGTAGTGTCATCTGCATAAATCGGAGTTCAAGCTTGAATTGCATGAAACTCCGATTAGTTTTATCGACGCTGAATATTATAGTTATTCACTAATATATATATATATATATATATATGCAAGATGTCCTTAAAGTCTGGACACATAGGAAATCTCATTAACTATATTTTTTTACCCCCATATATGAAACGTGGTTTTGTCGAAAGAAGAAAGAATTGACTTTTTTTTTCTGGGATATGCTAAAGGTGAAGCGGAACTAAATGAAAATCACAGATGCAACACACTTGATTGAATTCATACAGAGTGAATGTGCTAAAATTGACGGCAATATGGAGTTATTGCATTGAGTTCATGTGAATCTTGCATTACAAATGATGGAAATCATACTGAAGATGTTATTATTCCAATAATATTTAACATTGAAAAACAAAAGAAAAAATTAATTATTTTTAATAATATGTGGAAATCTCCGCTTTTACCTGAAGACGGTCACGAGACCAGAAACACGTGTAGTAAAATTATGTAAAACAAAGCATAATATTTTTTTCTAAATAAATCCACATTACAACCAAAAACGTTTACGGCACCTCTCTTCTCTTCTTTTTAATATACATACTTTTCTCTCGTTGGAACCACTACAACCTCTTTCTTTTATATATGTATATATATATATATATATATATATATATATATATATATATATATATATATATATATATATAACATAATAAAAACTGATGAAAAATAGTTGAAAACTTTCACGCGAGAATCAATCTTCAGATAATTTTTACAGCCGCAACCTGAATTGTACTCTAACTTTTGAATGTTTCAAATTGATAAGCTTCGAAAATGTGTCATTATAATATGAGATGGGGTGAAAGATTAGAATTGTGCGACATTATGATTTAATTTCTGAATGCAACAAAATTGTCAAGTTATGGAAATGCATGATTAAATTATGAGATTAGATTATAAAAATCAATATTATGTTGTATTCGTAAATTTTTGGATGTCGCAAAAATACTAAACTTTTAAAATGTGTGAATATGAAATCAGATAAAAAATTATTAGTTTCTTATTGTCTAACAGGCTTAACACCTTGGCCACTCTCCGACCAATGCCTCGCGACCGCTTGACGTGGCTTAACTCTAAGGCTGTTAATCAAAAGAATTATCGTTTCAAATTTTAGCCACACAAAATTTTCCATTTCATTTTTATTTTTCAGTTTAGACACTAACCATATGGCTCCTTCCATAAGGAAATTTATTCCCGGATTTTTATGACAGATCAAATCTTATCCGTTTATCTCTACTTCTGTTTTTGTGACCAGTAGTTTTAGGGATGAATCATCAATCAATTGTCAAAAGATCACCACGTGGCCTTGTGAAAATATCGCTTTAAGTGATTTTTCTGATTTCTGGGAATTAAGCCTTCTTTTTTAAAATGATAAACCTCCAATCTTTCTCTCGGTATATCCATTATTCTATTCATTAACCCCTCTTTTATTTACCCGCGTTCTCTCGGTATATCCATCGTTATATCCATTAAACCTTCTCTTCATTTACCAGCGCTAAATAGTGTGACATACTCAAATACATGTATTCATTAAGAATAACATTTAAAGTGATAGGATATATATACATATACATACACACACACATACAGACACACACGTATATATATATTACAGTAATACCTTGAGATACGAACGTACCGGCATACGACTTTTTTGAGATACGAGATTTTGGCGATTTTTTGCCTTGAGATATGAGATGAATTTTGAGATACGGGCTAGTTTCAGTTAAGAATCCGAAGTACACATGTTCTCCTCTGCACTGGAAGGATCTCTGTTGTGTTGTGTCTTTTTAGCTGTTATTTTGCAAAATTTTTTTAGTTACACCAAAACTCCAAACAAAGTAGGTGTGAAGAGCAGTTGTGAATTTTTAGGGAACTGATCGTAAATATTCCCATTAATTTCAATGGGGAAAATTGATTTGAGATAAGTCTTATGAGTTACGAGCTCAGTCTTGGAACGAATTAAACTCGTATCTCAAGACACACACATATATATATATATATATATATATATATATACATACATACATACATATATATATATATATATATACGGGTCGTTTGCTTTCATTAAAATGTCAGAAAGCCACATGAATTGAATCTCCATTGCAGTCAAGTATTTCATCTTTACTTCTAGCCAAACGACGCCATAATGTACGCTTGCAGATTAGCATCACGTGATAAAAAAATAATCAAATTTAGCGTTGACGCAATTCTAGATGTAACACGGATAAAACTGGTTTGATAATTTCGCAAAGCTTTTTATTCATTTGATATTTAAAAACATTTTTTTTTTTATCACTAACCTTTTTAATTTTTTTTTTAATTAAATCTTATTTTCGTTCGTCGAAGCTCGCGTATGAATGGCCTGTCACTGTACTTAATAACTTCACCTTATGAAAAGCTTGGTCCCTTTTTTTTTTTTTTTGCAATGAGGTTGACCTTGTATAAGGCTCGGGAGCCATTTGAGGTAGAAGTTTACAGAGTAAGAGGCACAGTTTATGCGGGGATCAGGAAAACATCCTACTTTGTTCCACAGAGAAGCTGTTCGCTGGAAGGAGCTTCTTGAGTGGAACTTAGATCTTAGCAATGGAATACGAAGGGAATGAGTGTTCTTGGCTACAATGTGCGTAGAATGGCGAGTCTTAGCCGTGAAGGTTAGAACTGGTGGAACTAAGGAATGATCACTTTCCATGAAAATAGCGATAGAGTAGTGAGAGGCTTGCGACGTTTAGTTTGCGAGAAGGATGGAAAATAATTTATCACCTACAAGGATGCCTCAAATGGTAATAGGCTTTCCGATTTATGATTACTAAGTATAGTTTTACTTAATGATAATATTCCCTAACAATTACACCATTGAAACCGAACTTAAAAGATTTAAAATCCCTATAAATTATTCTAATTAAAATTGTCAAAAATGAAAGCAAATCTTTCAAATATTCATTTTTCATCGAAAATTATTTTCTTAAGACAATATTGTCCTTAATATGCATTATTCATAAAAGCAATTAAAAGTTTTTTCTAATTAAATAACGTCTTTTATTGCGGTTTTTTTTTTTATTATTTTACGATTCATAACAGATTTTCGGTAACTGGTCGTCAAATTAAAAAAAAAATGGTTATTTAAATTCTTCAAAGAGAATATTTTTTATATGGCAGCGTTGGATTTCTCAAGTTTCCACAAAATAAGTGGAGTGAAACAATTAAAAATATTAATGCAAAAAAAAAAAAAAAACTGAATTATTTAATTCCTTTGTGAATAAATCATAGAAGATTCATTAAAATCCGACAATTATTTAATTTTTGCAATAATTTCTAAATATGTCTTTTACTGCAAAAAAGACGCTAACATTTGCTATACTGATTTATTGTCCACCTGCTGATCCCAGAAAACAAGACTTTGAATAAAAATTCCGAATGTTCTAAAAAAGATTAAACATTTTAAGTAAGTATTTAAAAATATAATTTGGTCTTTTCTCTTAATGATAACGATTTTAACGATAAAACTTAGTTTTCGGCAGGTTTGTGGTATTTGTTCCCTCATAGTATGAAATTTTTTCGACAAATTAGGGGAGGTACCCACTCTAAAGAATATTTACCATGGAAATAGCGATAGAATAGCTATAAGCTTGCGATGATGTGTCTGTAGATAGAAAATATCATCTCCCACCCCAGCTACAAGGAGATGGGCTCTATGAAAGTAACACTATCCAACCGAAAACGTGTGGATTTGAATTGTTGCTGAAATGAATGGCGTCCGGTGAAATGCGCAATTGAGGAATGCTTGTAAAAACTTATCGCGTGTTCATTTGAGACAGGCTATTGAATCGACCAGCCGACTGATTGCTCAATTTAGTTCTAGTGTTTGTCGACTTGTATTTCATCATTCACTCCGTCGATGCTTACTGCCATTGTTTGTTGCCAAACTCGATGGTTGCCAGACAGACTTCATCAAGGCAAATTTAACTTGTTCATCTTACTATCGCGCCTCGATTTCATTTTCATTGCTTGTTCTTGATATCAATGCCTTGTAGTTGTCTTTTTACTTTATTTCTTTATTAACATTCTTTTTTTGCGTGCCGTAAGGGTTATTGTAGCGAATAGCCGGATTCATATTTCAGACGAATCTGTGGAATTGGCTCCGTACCGATATCCTTGAAAAACACACGAATACATCTCTTCTCTCCTCCAGCTATGCTCCTCTTGGGTAAGGCCTCTGATCGGGATATTAGAGGTTTTCAGGACTGTATAACTACCTCTTAATAGCTGTTGTTCCCAGGCTCACCCTGACCCGTACTGGTAGCATCTGTTAGAGTCCCAGTTATGGGCAAATAGTGAAACCTGAAACAAAAATCCGCAGTACATTTTTATAATAAATCTAGACTACCCGTGACCCGTTCGGTCACTGACGATTCAGGTGAGTAAACATTTGAAAAAAATTGAAATAAAAATGCTTACTGTATAAACAACCCGTATTTTTAAATCTTATCCACTTAAAATATTTTTAAAATCAGATTAACTTCAACATATTTTTTAAAATCCAAAAAATATTTTAAAATCTTATTCACTTGAAAATACTTTTTAAATATGCCAAAAATCTTTTTTAAATATTTAAAATATCGTTTGTTTAAAAGAAAGCTGGAATATAAATAATTACTCTACAAACAACTGACCGAAAAAGCAAATCAGGATCTCTTTGTGTCTGTCTTTAACTTAAAAATATTTTAATTTAAAAAATTGTCTGTTTGAAGAAAGTTAAAATAAAAATACTTGTTGTATAAACAACTCATAAATCATTATGCGCCAAACGTACGCACAACACAAGCACACACGCAATCACAGACTTTTAATATTAGATAGATAGATAGATAGATAGATAGATAGATAGATAGATAGATAGATAGATGACCAACAATAGCTTTTTATAGAAGAACTAGTAGGGATACTTGGCGCTGCTCGGAAGATCTCTGAATTATAGTCTATTATTAACAATTTATTGATATTTTTCATCATTTTATGGAAAATAATTTTTTATTCATTCTTTAAAAAATAAACTTCATTGTTTTTTTTTTGTTTGTTACAAAATGATTAAATTTAGGAAAATACTACACCATCAATCCCACACTCGAGGTGGGGGTGATGAGCATCCCCATATTTTTATTCAAAAAGACACTTTATTTTTCGATTTAAATACTAACATAAATACTCTGTTAATGTTGTTTTCAAACAAATCAAACTTAGATAAAATTTCATTAACCTTTCCTCAAATGATTATTAATAAAAAATGAAATAAACTTAAATTAAGATATATTTAAAGATTTAATTTAATCATTTTTCAGTGAAAAACTATAACGAATCTCACTTCTTGGAAAAATAATTACTTACTATTTATTTTAGAGGGGAATTTATGTTTTTTTAAGTAAATAAAATTTTACTTTTAAATATTACATTAGCAAACATTACTCTATAAATGAATTTAATTACTATTTTGAAAGAGAGTAGAAGCAAGCAAGATACATTGATAATTTGGTTTTTAAAAGCGATTGTTTAAATTTTAAGTTATATTTGTATTTGAAAAAAAAAAAACACAACCCTAGTTAAATAAAAAATAGGAGAGACAGGCTTGACTTACGGCCAACATTAGCCATGTTGAATATTTGTTTTATGAATTTAATCATATTTTATTTAAATTAATTTTTGAAAAAATAAGGATCGCTATAATTTTTTGCTTTAATAAAACTTATTTGAAAATTATTTACTTTTTATGTTAGTTACAAACCAAAAAACAATGAAGTTTATTTTTTTTAAAGATTGAATAAATAATTATTTTCCATAATATGGCCGAAAAATATTAATAAAACAATAATACGCATACACACACGCACGCACGCACGGGCACAACTATCCTTTAGGGAGATACTGATTCTATATATACAGACAAATCTCTCATCAACGGACTAATAGGGGCCCGTTAAAGCCGATCGTCCGTAGATGGGAAAAATTATTTTTTAGTTATATAACCACTGTAGTTGTGATTATAATGTAAATACTATAAACATGTGTATATGGCATAAAAAATATATACTTAATATAGATATATTAAGCAAAATAACAAAAATAATAGATTTCTCACAGCTACAGCGCGCGCTGATGTATCGTACTTTCCGTCACTTTGAGAACTAATACGACTCGTTCCAATAATCCCGCAATTTTTTAAATCCATCGCTGCCGATTTGCCTATTTTTTTTATTTTGACCGCACCCAAAGTCCGTTAATGGCAGTCTGTATATTTATTTTGTATCCGGACACACACACACACACACAAATATTTGAATAAGCACTGCGTTATCTGTAACTTGAAGCTTGGGCATTGAGATATGGTTGGCTGTACATTCACTGGCGTCCATCAGAATGGAAGCGGGCATTAACTTTCTGCCATGTGTGAGTATAAATTCATTCTACCAGAGACGCATCCAAAAGCATCTCTCTCTCTTTCTATATATATATATATATATATATATATATATATATATATATATATAATTCCAACGTTTATGTATTTATTTTATTTATCTGCTGTTTAGTCTCCCCCCCCCCACTGTGTGCGACTAATTTACCTTTGATACTTGTTCTAACCATTGTAACCTAACCTATAACACTTGTGTAGTTGAAAATCCCCCCACCTCAAAAGAAGGGAAAAATGTCTCTCCACCAAGCGTTAGTATGTCTTCAGTATTCTTATGGTCCAGTGGCTCTGCCCTTTGCTTGATAAAATGTACTAACGTGTCAAACTCACTGGTGACCCTCAGAATGCATGCGGACTACTATTACCACCCACAGCCACAAGTGAGCTAGCATTTATGCCATATTCACAAAAAGGTGGATAATCATATTTTTTTCTTTTCTCTCTTTAGAATAGAACAATAGGACTTATACTAAGTTAAAACTTAGTCTTGTATAAGGATTAAATATTAATAAGTCTCATCCTAACCCCACGAACACACACCTTGTGTCAGCCTGGTACTATCAACTACTTCCCCGCCCTTATCCCTCTGTTTTGTCTTTTGTCACTGTTGTATGTGTTATATGTAATAGGAGTAGGTAGACACTCCTACCGCCCGGTCAACACTCCCCCGCATTCTCCTGGACATGAGCAGAGGCTCACACCTTGTTTCTTGTCTAAGAAGGGGATCCCGGTACTCTCTCTTTCTCTCTCTCTCTGGCCTCTGTATTAGTGCTGATGTGTTTCTCCCGTGACGTGTGCAGTCCGTGGCATTGCCTCTTCATCTTGTGGGTACACGGTTGACAGTTCACTGGTTGCTGTTTCCGACTGGTAGTTAAGAGCCCTAACTCTTGCGCAGCGTCTTGAGCGGCCGCTCTGATCAACAGTTGTATAATACCTGGGTGCCTGTAGTGCCATGACGCGCATGGAACGGTGTCCCTGCAGTCACCTCCGGTGGGCAACCCTGAGGCCACATTATGATGCAGGCTGTGCCAACTCCTCTCTGCTCGTGTTGCGGTTGATAACCATCTGCTTCTCTTACTTCAGGCCTTCTCATCCTCCAACAATTACTCCACATGAAGACTC
The DNA here is from genome assembly GCA_963932145.1 of Acanthosepion lycidas. Classification (NCBI taxonomy): domain Eukaryota; kingdom Metazoa; phylum Mollusca; class Cephalopoda; order Sepiida; family Sepiidae; genus Acanthosepion; species Acanthosepion lycidas. The sequence continues at coordinate 59,792,373 of OZ010574.1, read as the reverse complement.
AAATGAATCAAAAAAGTAAAACCTAAACCCCTCAACATTTCGTTCTCCAATATCCGTGACATTAAAACAAATTCCTGCAGTATGGAATCTTTCCTCACTGCCGGGATATACTGGCTCTGTGTGTGACAAACCTTGTCCCGTCTATTCCCTCCTCTGATCTCTCGATCCCCGGGTACCTTCCTATCCTCAGGAAAGACTCTCTAACCCACATGCACGGCCTTGGTGTCTATGTCAAGGATCATCTTCCCCCTGGCCACAGAGTTGTCTCTCGAATCACCAGACCATTCGTACATGTGTCTTCGACTATCTCTCCTCAATGCCGTAAGCTATCTCTTCTTCCTCTATCGCTCTCCATCCTCTCAAGACTGCGGGATACTCGATAGCATATCTGACAGCATAGACAAGGCCCTCTCTCTCCACCCGTTTGCTCAGATATTCGTGTTTGGTGACTTTAATGCCCATCATACCAAGTGGCTCGAGAATGCTACTACTGACCGGGCTGGCATTCAAACACTTAACTTCTCAATTTCTCAATCCCTCACGCAGATAGTCAACTTCCCCATGCGTTTTGCCCTCAACCTGGCAGATAAGGCCTCCCTTCTCGATCTGTGTTTTACCTCCATCCCCGAATCCTGTAGCGCCACACAGCTCTGCCCTCTTGGTAACTCCGATCATGCCGTGGTATCTGTTAACATTTCCTTCAACTCCCCACCCCGCAGAGAACCTCCCATTACTAGAACCTCGTTCTACTACCAACGATCGGATTGGGACTCGTTCCGTGACTTCCTCCGCAATGTCCCCTGGGATGTTGTCTTTACACTCCCTGTCCAAGAACGTGCTTCTGAGGTCTCATCTTGGGTTAAAGCTGGAATCGACGCTTTCATCCCCTCAAGGAAATTTAAGGTCAAGTCGCACTCCTCCCCTTGGTTCTCCGCTGCTTACTCAGCCGCCATTGCCCATAGGAACCACTTCTTTCACATATTTCGTAGCGACATGTCGGACTGCAATAGACGTTTCTTTGCCTCCTCCCGTAGCGAGTGTAAGCGTGTCCTCAACGAAGCTAAGACAATATTTGCTGATCGGATGAGGGAGTGTATTGCATCTCGCAAATTTGGCTCCAAAGATTATTGGCGGCTCTGCAAGAGTGTCCTGAACAATAGAAAACCCTCCATACCTCCTTTATTCAACCAGTTCGAGGTCTTGACCTCCTCAACCGACAAGGCTGAATCCCTTGCTCGGAAGTTCTCATTTAATTCGACGCTCGACCCATACCAGACTTCCCTCTAAGAACTGAGGCCCTATTGAGCGGCTTACGCATAACCCCGTCATCAGTACTGGGTATTATCTCCAATTTAGACCCCCACAAGGCTAGTGGTGGAGATGGCATACCAGCCATTGTCTTGAAGAAATGCGCGCCTGGGCTAGCACCCGCCTTCTCTAAACTGTATAATTACTGCCTCAAGGAATCCTGTTTTCCTGACTGCTGGAAGTCCTCATCCATTGTTCCTGTCTTTAAGAACTCTGGAGACCCCTCTGACCCCTCTAATTACCGTCCTATTAGTCTCCTCTTCGGCAAAGTCTTCGAAGCCCTAATCAACGCAGAAGTTGTTAACCACCTTACCGCACACGACCTTCTCTCAGACAAGCAATATGGTTTCCGCTACACCCGTTCTACAGCTGACGTGCTTACGGCCATCACTGAAACCGTCTACCAAGCACTTCAAAATAACGGTGAGGCTCGTGCCGTGGCCCTAGACATCTCCAAAGCGTTTTATAGGGTTTGGCATGCCGGCCTTCTTCGTAAGCTCCAGGGTTATGGTATTACTAGTCGACTGTTTGATCTAATACAATCATTACTGTCAAACCGAGAATTGAAGGTCGTCCTCAACGGATTCTCCTCCAGTTCCTATCCCACGAACGCAGGTGTTCCCCAAGGCTCCATCCTTGGCCCCACTCTTTTCCTTATTTTCATCAACGACCTTCCTGACGCCATAGATTCCCAAGTTGACATCTACGCGGACGACACTACAATTTACTCCTGCCTCAAAAACAAATCTAGTGTCGCTGTCAAAACTAACCTGGCCGTGCGTCTTGAAATGGACCTCCAATCGGTTGTTAACTGGGGCAACAATTGGATGGTCAAATTTAACGCCTCAAAAACTAAACTACTCTCTATTAATCAGCATAGAGTTCCTTCCCTGCCCCCATTAGAATGTCTGATAGTCAACTTCTTGAGAGCAACTCCCTGCGTCTGCTCGGTCTCACGTTGACTGTTGACCTGAGATGGAACAAATACATTGAGTCAATTGCATCGTCCACCGCGAGGAAAGTTGGCTCTCTGTGCCGCGCCAGGAAATTTTTTCCCCTGAATCGATACTTCAAATATACAAAACGACCATTCGCCCTTGCATGGAGTATTGCTGCCATATATTGTCTGGGGAACCTTTTGTTTACCTCGGAGTTCTTGACAAGATCCAGAGACGGATATGTAATGTGATTGGCCCTGATCTGGCGTCTCGTCTGCAGACACTATCTCACAGACGCACCGTCACCTCTCTGTCTCTTCTACAAATACTTTCATGGTAATTGCTCCGATGAGCTGCTTTCACTGGTTCCCAGTCTCCATGAATTCAAGCGCTCTACGAGGCTGGCATCCCGCTCTCACCCTTACACTGTAGAAACTTTTAAATGTAGCCTTCTCTTCTACTCCAATAGCTTCATACCTCGCACCTCTCGCCTGTGGAACACCCTTCCCAATTACTGTTTCCCTGATAGCTATGATCTCCAACTATTCAAATGTAATGTCAATGGATATCTCCAGTTACCTTGATCTACACACTATCCTTCCTTCATCCTTTCTTCTATCATTCCTATCTGCTCTTGCTCCAAATCTTCTGCAACCCCCCTGCATCCTAGTGGCTTCATGCCTTGCTCGGGGCGCAATGCTTAAAAAAAAAAAAAAAAAAAAAAAAAGTAAATATTAAACAGTTTGTCAAATAATTGTATTTAATATTCGTCTTTTAAATTTACTTTGTTGTTTTAATATTCACTTTTTAAAGTTACGCTGTTATTAACTATAGATGTAAAAATAAATTTAAGACAACAGAAACTTTAAAAATACATATTTGGATAACGTTTAGCAGAATAAAAAAAATAAATTCGAACGGTAATCCGATTCGAGGATAAGAATTCTTACCGTTCGTTTTTACTTTTTAATTCTGAGAATTTCGAATGAATTCTAATGCATTTTAATTTTAAAATATCTTCGTAAATGCATTTTTATATTATATTTTTTTTTACAAAATGCTGGCTTGGGTCATAATGAATCTGAATACATATTTATTTTGTCATAAATATTGTAGTTTTTATTAGTTTTTGCCGTAGACATGCATACATATATACAGACAACTGCCCTTTATATATGTATAGATGACAATCAATGCAACACTAGAAAGATAAACAAATACATTTTTATAGTAATATTACCCAAAATACATTGTATGATCTACAAAGTATATATCTAATAAAGAATCGTTTACTTTTAAAGTATAAAAAATATGTACAAAATATCTGTAGTTGAAAGCATAAAATTGCGTACAAAACATTTAGATTTCGGAATTGACTCATAGAGGTTGATATGCCGCTAAGCAAAATCAACCGACCATATCTATAGATGATGATGACCTGTAATGCAGGTCGATTTTGGAACCGTGGTATTGCACTCAATTTGAAAGTTGGGGTTTTACATCATAAATAATCACACAGAATATATTTTTTCAAATCGTTACCCTTTTTTGCAATGAAATGAGTTTGAAGATTAAGTTTAAATCCAAAATTGTAACGTTGGAATTTCATTCCGGTGATCAGTGAAACCTTTATAGCCCACCCTCATGAAATTTATAATTTACTGAAGCTTTACAAATTGTATATGGACAAGATGCAAGTCACACGCACATTATTACTAAAGCATTGTGCCATCAAATAAGACCTTCATTTACATCGGTGGGAAATTATGCTATTATAGAACAGAGTCTGTCTATATTTCTGAGATTAGGTATTATGTACATTATTCGGACTATTTCCTCATCTTTGTCGACATATTTATCACAACGTTTCGGCCGTTGTACGCTCCGGCCTTCTTCATGTGGTTGGAATGTCGAACTGAACCCTTTATTTCGATCACTGGGGTAGACTGTTCTAGTTCCACGTGCCATGTTTGATGGATGTCAGTTATCAGTTATCTCCTGTTAATTTCCCTCTGAAAGTTCTCCACTGCCTTAACCCGGCTGGTTGCTGTAGAAGTTTTAAATGAAGATTATGTATTCTTTTTTGTATTGTACGAATACTTTTTTCGCCGATTAAAATGGATAAATAGGATTTATTTCTATTAAATCAATTTTTTTTCTCTTTTCTATACATATTTAGCAATTATGTATTTCCGTAATTAATTATATGAAAAGTGTGTTGGAATACAATAAATTAAAAATTAGTGTACGAATATTTTCCTCCCCACTGTAGAAGCTGCGAAGTGACAAAGAAAAAATAATCCAAAACTAACGACCGCGACGAGACTCGAACTCGCAATCTTCTGATTCGAAGTCAGACGCCTTATCCATTAGGCCACGCGGCCAGCTTACGGAAGATTATACTTTTGATTTATTATGAAATAAAAGTAATATTTGTCGGTTGTATTTGATTAGAGATTTTCGTATTAACATTCGTAATTGTTCAGTGCGCTCTTCAGGAGGTTTCAGCAATTTACTGCCGACGTGCTTAGTTTTCGTTATCTTTGTATTAAGTTTGATATAATTAATTTATGCGTTAGTTGGGATGCTCTTATTATTAGTGTTAGGTTAATTATTTTTCTCTTTGTGTGTGCGTGCATGTGTGTGTGTGTGTGCGCGCGCGTGCGTTTGTTCGCGTGTCAGCATGTGCATGTGTGTATGTACGTATGTGTGAAATGTCGTTGCTATTTCTCCTTTTCATCGTTTTCTTGTCTCCTTATATTCTCTCCCTATTTCTTTTCCCTTTTTTTTTCTTTTTCGGCTCTGAGTGTCAAAGAAAGACAGAAACAAAGTCCAAATATTTGAGGAATATAACTTTTTATTTAAGTTCGTACTCGATAGCGTGATGGAGAGTATCAACAATAAAAAATGAAGTTACATGTTCACTTATCTTGTCCCTACTTAGAATTTGGCGGAGACTACATCCACTCCTCATGGGACTTGATTGTAAAATTTTACAATTAATGCTCCCTAGCAAGTGGCTGCAATTTCCGTTCAAATAATTGAGTATTTAATTTTATTAATTATTCAATATCGTAAAATGATGAACAAACACAAAACCGGCTAAAAAAGCGGAAGAAAATTAGAAAACTTTTATAAATCATTGAACCAAGAAAAGAAAAATAGAGCGCTCTTCGTTTAGTTTGGTTTGTTTAACGACATCCTTATGGGTCATTTAATGCTGAAATTTAATTTTATTAGGATCTTTGGTAATTTGAATGAAAATGCTGGATATCTTCTTTTCTTTTACTATGAAAATGTATTACTATTAATTTTACTATAAAAAAGTATTTTTCATACAGGAATAAAGTGTCGCTGCCGACATTTGGGTTTGAAAACGGATCGCCAGAGAGCAAGCACAGTCGACCTCATCTTGAAATAATTCGATCATGTAAGAAGGTGTAAATGAAAAATATATGTATGGGAATTAGCGGCGTCTGACCGATTATTTCACACTAGTAGGGAGGGGTCACTATTTGCCCATTGCTAACAGGTACTACCAACCTGGGTTAGGAGGGATCTGGGAACAAGAGCAATTGAGAGGTGGTTCCTCAAAATCTCCCGATCAGAGGCCTTACTGCCGGATGTAGTTTATCGTCATACCCAGGACGTGAGCGCTCTCGGAAATTATAAATAGTTTGGGTGGATTTCTTACTTACTTTGTGGGGGTTGGTGGGGGAACCTGGTTTTGTTTTTCTTTATATTTTTACGACAGCTCCAACTTAGCAAAGGCAGTAGAACACTGTAATCTTCATAATGCTTGTTGAGTCCCTTTGTGACTCTTTCGTGTATATACAAAATTGACATCATTTTGTAATCAAATAACATAGCCATTTCTCGCACAAACAAAATGTGTAAAAACTAAGTTAACTGTGCGAACTTATCTCAATGAGAATCCGCCAGAAAGATGGATCGGGCATGCCAGTGACAATGTGCTGCTGAAATGCCCACCACGTTCACCTGACTTGACATTTTGTGATTTTTTTTTCTATGGAGCTGTGTGAAAGGACAGGTCTATATCCCCCTTTTCCTTCAAAGTTAGAGGAACTTAAGCAAAGAATCGCCGAGGCGCAGGATAATGTTACACAAGACATGCTACAGCGTGTTTGGCAGGAGTTGGATTACTGACTTGTCGTGTGTCGTGTCACAGGTGGTGCGCATATTGAACATATGTGAAATTGGTTATAAAATCTACATTCATTTGAATATCTTGTTCGAACTTCGATAGATAAATCTTTTATTGTTCAACATGAAGCCTAGTTAACTCCATTTCTCTGGAACATGTAGTTACTCAGATATTCACATTTTAAATGAAGTCAAAAAATACGTCAAAAAACGGCATTATTACGTCATTATTTTTGCACCAACCTAATATATATATATATATATATATATATATATATATAATGGACTCTCTCGTCGATTTCAGTGTATGGAGTTTTTATGTTTTGTATGTGACACTTCAGTCCTGCTAGTGACCTGCATACAAGCCCACATATTGTGCAACAGCGAGGATCTCGGGACATAGCAACAGGAATATCTGCTGACGCTTTTCGTCGTTGTCTTTCGTCTCTTAGCCGGTCAATACGACTGATTTCAAAATTTCTGATATCACTCTTGCACAAATATCACCAGTTATTTCTATTTTGGGCAACTCGCTCGAAGTTATTAGGTTGGTGCAAAAATAATGACGTAATAATGTCGTTTTTTGACGTATTTTTTAAAGTCAAAAAACGACATTATTACGTCATTATTTTTGCACCAACCTAATAGTATGAGGCACATTGACAGCTGAGAGGTTACTCTTTAGTTTGTCTTTATACCTCTATGTCTTTAAGGTAATGGATTTTTATTTATCAGTCTATCACTTTAAACGTTATTTTTAGCGGATACTCATATCTGAGTAGACGCTTGATTTATCTATTAAACAGTATATTTAATTATTTTCGTCTACCAGTCTGAATGTTCGAGAAATCTTATTAAAGAAAAACATGTGCTCTCCGACACGACTCGGTACCGTGATGGAGAGTATCAACAATAAAAAATGAAGTACATGTTCACTTATCTTGTTCCCATTTTGAATTTTGCGGAGACTACATCCACTCCTCATGGGATTTGAATGTAAAATTTTACAATTAATGCTCCCTGACAAGTGGCTGCAATTTCCGTTCAAATAAGTGAGCGTTTAATTTTATTGATTACTAGCAGTAGAGCCCGGCGTTGCCCGGGGATGTAACAGTAAGAGATAAATCAAGTATCGACCATCATAAAGACTGAAAAATAAAATTGACAAAGATTATTGTTTAAGGTTGACGAACACACATGTCTTATTTAGTTTTTTTTTTTTTTTTTTACGAATTTGTCAAACCTAAACTCAAACAAAAACATTGTTTTCAATCGTTATGAGTCTACCGATTGAATAGAATTTTATTATAAACAATTGTCTTGTAAATGGCATTTTTAAAGCATTCTGAATGTAAAAATAAAGAAAAAAGTGTGCAAGACAATAAGAAACACTACCTGCCAAAAATTTGTTGAAATCGATTGAAAAATGTAGGTTTTTAAGTATAACTCGATATGAGTTGTCCCCCTTTCATTTTCGCGATGCCTCTTAATCGTGTTTTCAAATTGATTTCGTGCAAAAACAATTGTGTTTTTCCAATTTTTGGCGCTGTCAGAACCACCGCAAGGTATTTTTACGTAGTTCTGTGAAGTTTTGTTGAAATCGATTGAAAAATGTAGGAAATCCGATCCAATATATAAACGTACAGACACACACACACCACCTGCTTTTATAATAAGTATGATTTAATATCGCAAAATGATGAACAAACACAAAACCGGCTAAAAAAGCGAACGAAAATTAGGAAACATTTATAAGTTACCGACAGCGATCATTGAACCAAGAAAAGAAAAATTGAGCGCTCCTCGTTTAGTTTGGTCTGTTTAACGACATATCAACATCCTTATGGGTCATTTAATGCTGAAATTTAATTTTATTAGGATCTTTGGTAATTTAAAAGGAAATGCTGGCTATGTTATTTTCCTTTACTATGAAAATGTATTACTATTAATTTTACTACAAAAAAGTATATAAAATCCCACTATTTTCTTATTAAAGAAAAACATGTGCTCTCCGACACGACTCGAACCTGCATCCCTCTGTGCAGAGGGAAACCGTTGTTACTAATATGTAATGAAATGCAAGTACGTTAATATTGTATTTTATCTTTTTAAAAAATGGCATCACATAGAAATATCGTGTAATTATCAAGATACTCATGTAGGCGAGTATGTACGCATACTGCAACGGTTAGCGACTCGGAAAGAGATATCAACGACTTATGTTCGTATTACAGTCGAGTTGATAATGTTTAATTTTGCGCACGTACCCTTGATATCAGTGTCAATCTATCTTTTCCCCCAGCTAGCAATGGTTTAATAGCAGGTGTGACTGATGTCTTTTGCGCTGTGTTGGCAACTCGTTCAGGAGAAGGAAAACTTTAATTTAAAAACCAGCCTGAAAGGAGAGGAGCTCCGTTACGCTATCTTGCTATAGATAAGCTACTTCTTTTATGGCTGCAGTAGATGGGACATCCATACAGCCGAAATGGTTACGGGACCCGAAATTTGTTTAGACATTAAGCTATAACTGTAAATCTAAACTAATTTAAGAAACTGGATCTCCGGTTACCAGACTCATTTCCTTGTTTAAAGATTTTCTCTGGGCTGTTAAATTTTTGTTATTGCTATTAAAACAGAAATACTTGACGGGAAAAAATAGGAAAAAGAATAATTACCGTGAATAGTGGTAAAAATTGCCATGATTATTACCGTGAATAGGAGTAAAAATTACTATGACTATTACCATGAATAGTGGTAACAAAATTACCATAATTATTACCGTGAATAGTGGTAAAAATTACCATGGTTATTACCGTGAATATTGGTAAAAACTTTCCATGCTTTTTACCGTGAATAGTCCTAAAAGATTACCATAATTATTACCATGAATAGTCCTAAAAGATTACCATAATTATTACCATGAATAGTGGCAAAAATTACCATGATTATTGCTGTGAATAGTGGTAAAAATTACTATGATTATCACCGTGAATAGTGGCAAAATGTACCATGATTATTGCCGTGAATAGTGGTAAAACATTACCATGATAATTGCCGTGAAAAGTGTTAAAAAATACCGTGATTATTACTGTGAATAGTAGTAAAAATTATGATTATTACCGTGAATAGTGGAAAAAAATTACCATGGTTATTGCCGTGAGTAATGGTAAAATAATTACCATGATTATTACAGTGAATAGTGGTAAAAAACAGCCAGTTGATAGCTTTTTGTTCCTCTGTTTTCAGAGCTTGATCGAGGAGTTAAAACAAATGTGTACCACAACTAAAAGGGGAGAAATATTCTAAATGAGGAATACATACACATCATATAATTCTCCTTATTCCTTCCTTAGCACACACGTTACACCCTTCTATTACCTCAAACAAATAATGGACTATTCCGTTTTGATATTGAGGAAAAACGAAAGAAAAAAGATATATCAGAGGCGTTGTTTGGATTAGTCTGAAAATTAATGAAAGATTTTTGAATATTGTATCATAGTAATGTAGTAATTCACAAATGTCCAGTCATCTTGAAATATAAACTTAATATAAACTAACGGATTTTCTTGCTCATGTGGTGTCAGTCTACCCGGATTTTAGGAGGAAAAATAAAATCCGGGTGTCGTGTCCCCAAATACAACACAAGATTAATATTAATAAGATGAACGAAAATTATAAATTTCTGGATTACGATTATCTTGTGTTTGATTGAACCGATAAGTTTTCCTTTTTTCATTCTTTAGTTTCGAAAACTTTTGAATTTTTTTAGTTTTTCCTTTCTTACTTTCTGATTTTTGTACACATTTATTTGTTCACTTTTTCATTTTCTGTTTATTTCCGTTTTTTTTTTGACCCTCACCTCGTTTTTATTCATTTTTATTTTATTTACAGGTTTCATATTTGGTTGAATTGAATTGCTTATTATCTTTGGTTTGCCACGTTTTTGTTCCATTTTACTTTATTTGCTCTTGACTGTTTTGTTTTTCGTTAAACAATTAAAAAAAAAAGAAATCAGTTATTTGTTCGGCTGTGGTGGGTTTTTACACCACCATGGTCGACAAAAACAATGTCAATGCAGAAACACCGTTATCTAAACCAGCTAAAACGGCCCCCGACCGAAAATAGGCCGGAGAAAAAAAGTTGGCACTTTTTATGTGAAGCAACGCAAGAAGTGTGAAGAATCGTTTAAAGATAACGAGTTCTTGACAATTCCGGAGGCGCTGGATGCTGTCAGCCCACGAACCATATCCCTGCTGACTTCCGATGTTAAAACCCGGAAATTAATTGGGTCAGCAGGGAAAGCATGTAGGAAGCCCTCAGGGCATTGCAAATTAGCCCCCGAGGGTGCTAGCCAGAAGAACGAACGCTTTGTGGGACATTTTACTAACAAGTCAAGGATTTAACGGGTATATTGACCACAAAGACCCTGTGACTGCAGACCGCGTATATGGGCACTCGTAGGACAAAGGTCACCGTCTATGAGGTGCTAGTGGACATTCCAGATGATAGAATGGGGGCCTTCTTCGCTAAATTTGGAGAAGTTAATGAAGTGAAGACCCTCAGGAGCAAAACCGGAATAGAGACGGGGGATATGGAGATCCATATCCCTATTAACAGGAAGCAGTACCTAGAAATCCCCAACATACTTCTTTGTAGGGATAGAAGACTGCTGGTTGTTGTAGAAGGTAGAAGACCGTACTGCTGATCGTGTGGAGCGTCGGGGCACATGGCAAAGGAGTACCCCGAAAAATGGGTACAATCACCACCACGTCCAGCAACGATGACAGCAACAACAACAGAAGTGCAGGTGGAGGAAGGGACTTCAAAGAAAGAAGCCGATTGGAAGGAGGTCACGAGAAACCGAAAATCATCCAACGGTCAGTCTCCTCCTAAAGAGATGTCCCAAACAAAAAAGCAATCCCCACCGCAGGAGCGGTCATAGGAGAGGTGCATCAATCAAGAGAGAGGCAGCAAAGGTGGGAGTCCCCAAAACACTAGCAACAACAACAAATACAGCAACAACAGAGAAAGAAGCTGGAGCAGCAACAAATAGACACACCCATGGAGGTGAGTCAAATGCCTCCACCTCGGACATTTTCATTGAAGAGAACGAGAGAGGAGGAGGAGGGGGGACCAACACAAAGGCACTCTGACCGTAGCAGAGCGGAGAGGGGCATGGACAAAATCAGGTCACTCTCCGTCCCTGCTTCGCCAAAAGAAACCAAAGAATCAACAGCAAAAGGAAGGAGCCTCTCTGCTTCCCCTTCCCGTGCTTTTTCCCCCTCTTCCTCCAGTTCTTCCCTTAGCTCTATATCCACTCCCCCCTCACGCATCCACTTCTTCCCCTCCTCACCCATCAAGGGAGAAGAAGAAAAAGAAACTTTTTCCAAGACCGGAAAAAATTTGCAAGTTGGACCGAGATGAAGCAAAAAAGGGCCTGTCCAAACAAAAAAGGGCCCTTTTAGGGCTTCTATTAAAAATGGATAGCATCGACGGAAAGTCAGCGGAGGATCCCCGGAATTTCCCTCAGGTCCCTGGAGTTATTACCCTAGTGAGGGATACCGAGGGATACTGCAAGGTCTGTAGTGACCTCTTTGAGGCCAAAGAGGCCTATCCAAAATGAAGGATTCTTGACTTGAACAATGCCGATTTAAAAAAGCTGGGACATTTCTGTTCTGGGAGGGTCCCTGTTTTGCTCCATCCTTCCTTATATAGGGCAAAGCTAACGTACCCTACGGACGTTGGCGGTATTGTCCTGGATGGTCGGATGACGACAGAGTTGGGAACAAGGAGTCTGTGACAATTCGTCGGAGTACTTAATGCTGCAGATTTCCGGCCTGTATGTGAGTAGGTTTTTTTTTCTTTTCTTTCTTTTATTTTTCAGGCCTAGAAGATGTCTGTTAAGATAGTCAGTTTGAATTCGAATGGCTTGAGGGATCGAGGTAAGGCTGCTCGCCTACTCCATGATCTCTTGTCGTTCGGCGTGGATGTCGCCGCGATTCAAGAGAGCCATTTTGCAACGTCGATGCTTGTGTGCTGTCTAACGACTTTGTCGTCTACTCAGCATATGGGAACCGACAGACCAGAGGAGTCTCTTTGTTCGTGAAGCGTACCCTTGATGCAAAGGTGGACCTTGCCGAAGCCGATTGATCGTGGCCGATATTGCCGTGAAAAGTGGTTCGTTTCGGGACGTTGCGGTTTATGCGTCCAACAACCAGGAGGATCTGGTTCCGTTTTTTCGGCTGTTGGGACCGTTCCTGGTAGATTCAATGAGCCTAGTTTTAATGGGGGACTGGAATGCCATCCTGGACCCCAAGTTAGACACGGGGCGGGGAGCTAGCGGGAAGAGGGGCGATCGTAGCCTGGTTGATCTGATCGAAGAGTTTGGTCTCGTCGATAGATACCGGGTCGATCACCCCAGGGGGAAAAGGTGGACGTGGGCTCAGAATTGGCCTTCTGACCAGGTAGTTAGCTACCTGGATAGAATGTTAGTTAGAAGAGCCGACGTAGACTTGTTAGATTGTCCCACGTTTCATTGGGTAGGCTATTCGGATCACAAACTCGTTTGTGCCCGGGTGGCGTTAGAGCGTAGGCCTAGAATGGCTGGTTACTGGAAGTTCAATCTGTCTTTACTGGATAGGCGAGACTTCCAGGAACAGCTAACTAGCTTAGTGCAGCGGGAGCTAGTGGGGCTGTTATCGGGAATAGGTGGTGGGATAGACTTGGTAGAATTAGGTCCTTCACCACTAATTTCAGCATAGATAAAGCTGACAAGGTGAGAACGCTTAGAGCTAGTCTTTCCCGGGCGGTGGCTGGGGGGATCCCCTAGAGATAGCCTTAGCTAGGGAGGCTGTGGAGCGTTCGAATAGCGAGCGCTATATAGGTCAGGTAATTAGACATAGCTTAAGCAAGATGTCTTCCGAAGCTGTGAACATGGGCACAGATTTGCGCAAGGAAGAGATCCGTCGAGGTTCCGATCGCTACATTCGTAAAGTCAAAATCCCGGAGGGGCATACTATTCGGGTTGACTTTCCTCGACTTTCGCCGACTGAAGCGGCTAGCCGCAAGGGGGAGATCATGGAGGGCGAAGTCTACGCGGCATTGAAGAAGGTCGGCTGAGGCAAGTCGCCCGGTCTGGATGGTTTGCCCTATGAATTGTACTTGAGGCTGTCGCACATCTTTGTCCCGATTTTGACTGTGGTGTTCAGCAACTGGTTCCGGCAGGGGTCCATCCCCAACTGGCTCACCAGGGGTGTGATCACGCTGTTGAAAAAGGGCAAGGGTGTTGGGGGAAATTAGATGATTACAGGCCCATAACTCTGCTAAACACAGAGTTAAAGATTTGGGCCTAGAGCCTGCAGGAGCGTTTGCAGTCAGTTGCCGAGTCTCTGTTGGGTCTTGAGTAGACGTGCTGTGAGGGGCCGAACAATTCAGAGCAACCTGCATCTGATCCGCACGATCATAGAAGGTGTAAAAGACGACGATGAGGCCGCGCTGGTCAATTTAGATCAGTCCAAGGCATTTGATAGGGCTGACCATCGATACCTTGCTGCTGCCCTGCAGGTCGCCTGATTCGAACCCGAATTCTGCTGCTGGATTAGCCTCCTGTATCGTTTTCCCGATTGTCCTTTATCGATTGTCCGTACTTCCTGTCTGTAAAGACCATAGAAAGACGATCGAGCGCTCGCTATTCTCCATTTAGCATTTAGGGGACGCGGGCATCAGGTCGACAGACGAGTCTGTGCACAATGTCCGTGTCATGGGAGGCTGGGAATGCCACACTTGGTGAGCCACAAACTTGCCTCGAGGTTGGCTTTCCTACGCCGCGCATTGACAGGAGATTCAATTATGGCGGGGATTGTTAGGAATGCGTTACCTTCCCTTACTATCAGTTCCCCACATCTCGCGGGCTGAGCGCCGTCGTAAACCCCGGGATCAATCGGATTTCCTTCGCGAGTGTCGGTCGGCCTTGTTGGCTGTTCCTCGGTTCAGTGACCTTTCTTAGCCTAGGAAGGTCTTCTATCGTCATTTAGTGGAGGTGGTCGCGAAGGATTCTCTACATCAGCTCGACTTGTCGGAGGAGGAGTTTCGTTTCTTTCTGGTCTTTCAGTAACTGAGTTTTCGCTGACCTAGAGATTGGCTCGGAATCTGTTGCCTCTCAATGACAATTCATATGGGGCTTGGCGGATTTGCCAGACTGTGAACGGTGTGGCATTGGTTTAGAGGAAACAGCTTCGCACGCCTCTACCATTGTCCCCGGGTCCGCCCCTTATGGGACTGTCGGCGAGTTGACGGCTCGTCTCCCCACGTCAGTTTTTTATTTCCCATGTACGTATATTTTTCTCCTTTCCCACTCCCTTAGCGAGAGAGCCTCTTGATTTTGTCCAGATGGGCAGAATACTGCGGCCTCTCTATTTTGAGGGTTGGGCGGGCCCTACTAACATCAGTTATGTTTAGTTTACTTTGTGTTTATATTTAGTTTGTTTTGGGGTTCATTCCCTCCCCTCTCATTCTATTCATCCATAAATTTGTAAGTATATATTTTATAATCATTTGATTTTCATGGCATAGGGCGCATTTTGTAGGTTCCCCTTGAGAGGATATGGTATTATGGTGTATGGAAGATTGAATGGTGATGGACGAGTTCTTATGGGGAATGTGGAAATTGTAATGAGTGGATGGGTCGTGAATCAGATTAACTAGGTATAAGATAATTAGTGATGACCAACCTCAACCCCTCTCAATTTTGGCCTTGTGCCGCACTTGTATTTTAAATACAATAAATAATAATTAAGGAAAGAAAAACGGAAGTGAACGCAGCGAAAGCAATAAAGTCTGCTTCCGGGAAATTGAAAACCTTGTCAGTTTTGAATCTTTTCATTTGTACCCTCTTACTTCTTTGAATAATTACCTGCATTCCTACTTAGCATTGTTATTCTAATATTTTGTTAAAGTTGTTAAGGTCAAATATTTAAAGATCTAATTTTGGAATTAACTTAAGTATTATGATTCCTCAGGAAATTCCAATATGGCGCAGACAAACGACGATTCAGTACCACGAATTCGCGAAGCAATGTCAGTTGACAATGGCGTAAACAAATTTGTTATTTGTTTAGCATAAGATTTAAACAATCCGAGAATCGAAATAAATATTTGTAGGAAGTAATGATACGTTTCTGCTTCCAGACGGTATTAGATATGACTGATATTTCTTTGAGTGGGAATGAAGCATAAATCAGAATATAGCCAGCCTGGTTGATGGAATTAGTAACTGGACCAATCAGGTGAGATAAATATTAGGGTGTGTCAATATTTTCTCGTGTTGTTTTGGTTTGTTTTTGTTTAGCTGCATATTAACATAAATAAAATAAGATAACACTGTCTGCTGAATTATTTTTTTAATTATTATTAAAATAAATTTTGTAAGGCGGGAATCTGGCTAGAAAGAAAAAAAAACAGGGAAGATAATGTATTTAACGTTTCTTGCCAATACCTCATAAATAATGTTTTGATTGCGTAGAAAGACACAAAGACCCTTACACCTAAGCTATCGGCGCACCGGAGAGTGAGTAAATTTTTGGCGCAATTTATACGTGGTATATAAACGCCATACCGGCCGCCATAGCGCTCAATTCTTACGAAGAGATGCATTTAAAGCAGCAGCAGCCATTAAAAATTACCTTTTCACCATAGTGATATATATATATATATATATATATATATATATATATATATATAAGGTTAATGGTCAGAGCTGAATCGGACCAGGAAACAGTAGTATTAAAAAGTGTTCGATACACGTGCAAAAAATATAATAAATATAAAAAATAACATGTATAGGTTTTAATTTTAAGAATTAGATCAATTGAATCCGCTGAATATGGGGGTAATAGAAAGGGAGGAGGAGGATGTGAAGAAGAAAGAAGAAGAAGAAGAAGAAGAAGGGGAATAAAACAAGGGTAGATACATTTATAATACTATTGATTTTTTTCTTAAAAGTATATATATATATATATATATATATATTAAAATAATGAATAATTGAATGAGAATTGAAAGGTAGATTGTATGTATATATATATATATATATATATATATATATATATATATATGTGTGTGTGTGTGTGTGTGTATGTATGTATGTATACATGAATATTTATATACAAATAGTTAAGTTTTTATTCGATATTATAAAATAATAATTGTCAGGATGAAGAGTTGAATTGTCCCTGCTAGTATCCTATTATAATAGTGCTTGTCCCCAACGTTCATTAGTTCTCACAGCCGTTACGCCCTGCCAACAATAGACTGTTCCGTTTTGATCGCGTGGAAAGACAAAAGACATGCCCGAATCACTACTAGGTTTCAGTGAAAGAAAGAATGATGAACTTTTTTAACGTCTCCTGCTAATACCTCATAAATAATGGACAATTTCGTTTTGATCGCGTGGGTTGACAAAATATATATCTGAGACACTACTTGGTGTCAATGAAGAAAAAAGAAAGAAAGAAAGAGGGACGTTTATAACGTCTCTTTCTAATATCTCATAAATAATGGACTATTCCGTATCGATCGCGTGGAAAAACGAAAAAGACATATCAGAGACGCTATTTGATATCAGCGGGAAAATGAAAGAAAGAAGGGCAGATAGAAGTGTTTAACATCTGTTTCAGTGAAATATGAAAGTTGTTAATTTCAAATCTTTTTACCCGTTTAAATATTGACCAGCATTTCAGTGAAATGGAAAAAGTTCTCATTTGTACCCACTTCTTAAAATAACGACCTGCATTCATATTTATGATTGCTATTGCAATATGTTGTTAGAGTTGTTAAGCTTAAATATGTAACGATGCGATAGGCGAATTACTAGGGATATTTTATTGTCGTAGAACACGCCATGAGCTTATTCAACCCTTAACATAAGAATTAAGATTCATCAGAAATTTGAAATAGGAAAGCCGTGAAATGTTCACGTGGTAAAAATAGTAAATGTAATTGTTTGCAATTATTCAATACAAAATTGTGTGGGTCTTCCATCAAGATTTTTGAACTTGTTTTACAAAGGCAAACTATTTTTATTGCAAAATTAAATCATTTCTTTGAGAGAATAAACGTACTTAGCCAAGATGAACTGAATTTGGAGAATTAAATTAAATGATATAAATAAATATGTGAAATTTGTATGAGTTGGCAAAAAAAAAAAAAGAAATCTTTTTTTTGGTCGACATTATCCGTTTGCCTGGATTTCTCTCTGGCCAAACCAATTTACGTTTCCAGTGTAATGAGCAATGAGCTCTCTCCTTCAAGTTAGCGGATGCACAGAACGGACAGAAACGCGTGTCTCAAAGAAGCTGAGTGTCCTCTGAAAACAAGCCACTCGGGCGGCAACAAATTGGCTCTTTTGGCTAGTGACCTTTTTGACGTAGTGACGTCAGCAGCATGTTCACGTGATTTAACTTGGGCGACGAGAAACGCAGATGTTGTATAAGGTTGAAACGAAAAAGAATATTTTCTTTCATTCTTTCTTTCTTTTATTGCCGACATCATTAATGGCCCCTACTGAGGTTTTTGTTTGCAACATCAATTTAAATATCTTTTCGTTTAGAATCATCGCCATCACTGTAATCTCTGTACTTTTTGTTATCTATTACACACACACACATATATATATATATGTGTATGTCATGCAATGGATTAAGTCCAGTTAATATATTTTCTGTTTAAAAAAATTATATATATATATATATGCAATTCCTATATATATTATTTATATATTATATATGTGCGGTACTTATTGGAAGCGGTCAGTATCAGTGATAGAGCTAAAATATTTATTTGCGTTGATGTGAGTTTGTGAACCTGGGTTTCACGCCATTTCCTTTCCGTCAGACGATCGGAAAGGGCGTGAAACCCAGGTTTACAAACTCACATTAACACACACACACACACACACATATATATATATATATATATATATATATGTGTGTGTGTGTGTGTGTGTGTATAACATATATGTATAACAAAGTGGAATTTTTTTTTTTTTTTTTATTCTGAAGCGTTTCGCTCTTTAGGAGTTGATCGGGCAAAATGTTTTATGCTTAAAGTTGTTATGCATATGCGCACAAACGAGGGATGCTGGGAATTTTTTTTTTTTTTTTTTTTTTTTTTATCCAGCCGATTTCATTTCGATTTTTTTCTTTTTGTTTCCATCACTTTTGTTAATGGATATTCCTCACTGTGATAAAAGAAGTCCTGCCAGAAATGGTGAAATGTTATAAGAGCCAGGGCGCAAATTTTCTTTTTAATATTGTCATACATTTTCCCGAAAAATTACTCCTGATATATAAAAATATATATCGTTATCATATATATATAGCACGAAACCCCTGTTAACTCACGAACAAAGATGTTGCTGCGACGATCATTAACAAAAAACCGGTGCCAACATAAGCTACATTATTGGGTTGGGGAACCCTCACCAGATGAGGTCACTTAAAATAATGTTTAGATGTTTAATACTGTTTAGATGTTTCGATATTTCATAGTGTTTAGATGCATAGATGTTTAATAATGTTTAGATATTTAAATGTTTAATACTGTTTAGATGTTTCCATATTTAATAATGTTTAGATGTATAGATTTTTAATTATGTTTAGATGTTTGGGTGACTAATAATGTTTAAGTGTTTCATAATGTTTAGGCGTTTAATATTGTTTAGATGTTTAATAATGTTTAGGTGTTTAGATGTTGAACGCTTCATTCCGCGTTGATCCTTTTCGACAAATATTCTGTCATGGCATCCAAAATGTACCAGGGTTGGAAAAGGTTTACAATAAAGTTCGAGATTTTGACAGAATGGAATTCAAATTAGCCTCGTTTTCACTAGTCATTTACTACTTTTTCCTCTTATTAGATACGAAAACTAAAAGACAGACCTCGCTAGCCTTGCGTCACTGTGTCGTGCGAGAGAACTTTTCCCTTTACAATCGATCTGCTTAGATATTGCTGTCATATATGGCCTTTTGCTCATGCTTATTATCTTGAGCTCCTTGATAAAATGCAAATGAGAATCAACAATATTATTGGTTCTGACCTGGCATCTCGGCTTCAGTCATCTTCCCACCTTGCCTCTCTGTGTCTTTTCTATAAATACGTTCATGGTAATTGTTTGGATGAGCTCTTCGCCATGGGACTTAGACTTTATGAATTTAAGTGCAGTACTAGACTGGCGTCGAGATCTCTTCAATTTACAATTGAGTTGGTTAGATGTAACCGTAAATTTTATGATAACAATTCCCTTTCTCGCACTTTTCGCCCGTGGAACTCTCTTTCGACTCAAGTTTGATCTTCAAAAATGTAAATTCAATGTCACTTGCTGTCTACTGTCCTCCTGATTACTCTTTCCTCTTCCCGCACATTATTATTAATTATTCTACACCCTGAAACCCCTTGTGTCTTAGTGGCTTTACTGCCTTGCATGGGAGTGATGTCGATTAAAAACAATGCATCATTTAATATTTTAAAAAATTTATTATAACTCAACATTGTTAAAACATAATTTTGTACTGTTCCTCTGATCAGCCCCATTTTAAGGGTGACATTATCAAATTTAGATTATATACAGCAACTCCATGTGAACGGCAAAAACATGGCGCTAATTTTAACTTTTTTCCATTTTAGTCCTCACTATCCAACCATGAGAAAGTTCAAAAGTGATTAATGAATTATTTTCCAGACTGCAACCCTTATCTCTTTTGTTCCCGCTCCTTAGTAATGTTTCTGTTTTCTAATTCTTCCACATCCAGTAACATCTTGTGTCTTAGTGGCTTTACTGCCTTGCTTGGAGTGAACTCGATTGAAAAAATAAAATCAGTCACTGGAATGTTAACTCTTAACTAGACAGCCTGTGACCCGTTGGGTCAAGCTTGTTGTATTTACTATTTTACATTTAGTTTCATGATGGATTTGTTAAAGGAGAGATATTTTAAAAATACATTTATTTGCAGCTATTGTTGTTGTTGTTTAAAGAAAGTTGAACAATAAGAGCTTGAAATATCAAAATTCGGAGTGTTGGGATTCGATACAATAACATAAAATATTTTTGCGGGGCTGCGCGTAATTCGGCCATTTAAAATAATCAAACGATTTTCATTGAAAGAATAACATTCAGTAGAAAAGACAACAGAGTTTCAACAAATGAACATTAATTTAATATAACGACAAGTATACAAGCAATTGGTCATAGATTGGAAAATAATGTCTTTTTGTTTCGGTTAATAAAATTCTGAAATAAAATATAAATTCTCTTTGTGTATGTATATGAGAAACAATGAAATGTTGTTATATGTGCGTTTCTGTGAAAAGGTCAACACGTGTGTAAAGAGGATACAAGAGATAGAATTTGTTCTTACTGTGGGCGGTATTGATGTAGCCTGAAGCGGTCTCTGAAGTTTGTCAGCGCAGTCGCTTTTAGCATGAGGTTGTGAAATTACAAGCGAGAGTGGCGTGGACCTTGATGGCAGCTGTGCGTATTCTGTTTGGGACCGGATTTCGTGTATTTTATACAATTTCTCGTAAGAAAATCGGCCCCATCATCCACGATAATAAATTTACATCTGTCTTTCCCCAACTCTCTATATAAGACTTGTTTATATCTTTCTTTCCCCCACTCACTATAAATGACTTCTGCCAAACACACAAGATACAAAGTTCACAGGGTTTTATATAACAATAAGATAAGATCAGATTCTTTCATAGAAAAATAATTGTAAATAGTTTTACTTTTGGACATTCTGTAATCTCAACTTAATAATTCCTAAAACGAAGTCCTTTACACTCCACAAAACAAGGCTTATAGCCAGTGGTAGAGAAGAAAACTTTTTCCAGATTCCGAACCGTTTGCTGCTCAAAAGTCCAACTGACCAATCTTATTTTATCTGCTTAAATAGTGCGGACAATCGCAAATAAAAATATGGAAAAAATATTCCAAATAATAATTTTACGGATTAGCTATTTATTAGGCCTTCCTCATTAATTCCTATTAATTGTTGTTTTTTTTAATCGATTTACAAGCAGGGTGATGTTCATACTATGAATACAGTGCCAAATCGATCCCTGACTTTTACAGAGTTATATAAAAGTAGATTTTATTTACAAATGTCGTGTCTTGAAAAATGTGCATATCATTTATACTTGTTGAAGAAAAACAGAGGGACGTTTAAGCTTGTAGTGGAGCTTTATTCAATGCATTTTGACTAATGCCCATGAGGTTTGACCATTTCTTTTATAGTCGATAAGTTCGAGGGGGAAAGAACTATGGTTGTCGTCCAACACACTTTCTTTCTAGGACAAGATACTTCTGGGTAACTCCTACTACTGGATGTGAATTTCTTAACGAAGAACCAGCGCAAAATTCGGGCCAAATTTCTAAAACGCCCAGTTTTTCTTTCTTTCAACTTTCTGGTTTTCCTCTCCTTTCATTCTTTCTCACCTTTTCATTGTCCCCATCTCTTCTTTCTTTCTCACCTTTTCCTTGTCCCCATCTCATTTTTTTCTTTCTTTCTTTCTTCTTGTTTCATTCCTTCTATTTTTTCTTGTACACTTCTCATTTTTCTTCCTTTGTTTCTTTCAAGAAAAACAAGTGAACAGTTTAAGCGTATAGCGGAGATTTATTCAATGCAATTTGACTACTGCCCATAAGTGATGTTCGAACAAGTAGTTAAAAGGAGAAAGGACTACGTTTGCTTTCTATCGCAGTCTGAGTTTTATTTACTCGAAGGTGACAGTCATCTAAATGACTGGAAGCTTTGGAAATTCGGACGGAATGTCGCGCTGGTTCTTGGTCAGGAAATTCCAATCCAGCAATGGGAGTTGGCCAGAATTATCTTGTCATAACTCTTCTCTTTTTCCTACTCGGAGTGGTACGTTCAGAGTATAAAAGTGATTAATTAAAAACAGACAAACGTTTAAGCTTTTAGTGAAGTTTTATTCAATGCATTTTGACTTCTGCTCATAAATGAGGTTCGGCCATTTCTTTTATAGTCGAGTAGTTCGAGGGGGGGGGGAGCCAACTACAGTTGCCTTCTACCACATCACTTTGACTAATTTATGTCAATTTCTATTCTTTAATTACAAATATGGCACTACACTGAGAATGCATACATCTGTTTGTTTTTAAATCACCGCAAATGCTTTTTGTAAGACAAAATGCAAAAAGAAATTCGATTTCGCCAAACAAATGTTTGTTTAAAATATTTTCTTAAAATCAAACATAAAAATGTGCATATTTGTTTTTTCTGTATTTAAAATAAATCTTTTTTATAAAATAAAAAAAAGGTTGTTTTCATACAATGATATAAATGACGTAAGCACATTTTGAAGGCACGGTCGTTCTGGGTATGATGATAAACTACATCTGGCAGCAATGCCTCTGATCGGGAGATTGGAAGTTTTGTGGATCGTGGCGCCACCTCTTAATCGCTGTTGTTCCCAGGTACATCCTGATCCGGAGTGGCAGCGCCTGTTAGGGTCCCAACGATGGACAAATAGAGAACCCTCAAACAAAAATCAACAGTATATTTTTATAACAAAATGAGCAAAAATAGATTTTTATAGCAAAATGAAAATCAATGCAATACGAAAAATATAAAAATACATTTTTATAGTAAAATTACCAACAACACATTTTATGATCTACAAACTATATATCTAAAAAAACATACCTTTACTTTGAAAGTATAAAATTATGTACAAAATATTTGTAGTTGAAAGCATAAAATCACGTACAAAATATTTAGATTTCGGCATTAAATAACCAACTCATAGAGGTTGATATACCGCAAAACAAGATCAACGAACTTCAAGGTAAGAGCTTTTTAAATAAAAGCTTAATGCAGGTAACTCTATAAGCATCAAGGATCGATTTGACACTGTATCATTATTATATCGAGGGCCACCCTTTTCAATCGATGGCAAAACAATATTTTTCGATTCTGACAAATGCTACGGCCCAAGTAAAGTCTAAAGAAGGCTAATTTATAACAATTATTACCTAAAAAAGTTTCTTTTTTGTTTTCTTTTTTTTTTACAAGTGGACCAGTCTATTTGATCAGTGCCTTATTTTTTACCAGAAAAAGCTTCGTTTCATCTTGTACACAAATTATTCTTGAGAAATATAGCGTACTTCATTCGGAAAAAACTGCCCACCACTATACTAGTTGTGTGCTTATAAAATCCTGGTTTCTTCTATAAATATTTTACCATTATAATTTCAAGTAAAATAAGCTTAACCAAAACCGATTAAAACTACTCGGATTTTCTATGGCAACGGAAAGAAATACTCCCACACAAATGACTCCGCCACAAGGCAAACAAGTCCTATTGATTTTGTTTCGAATGCAATCGCATTGGGAAAAGGCGTCGATGTCTTTCAGGTCGGTTAATTTACTGGCCTGTAATGTGAAGGGTAAATAAAAACCCGCGCCCTTTTCTAAGCAATATTGTTTAAATCTTTTACATTCCGGGTTATGGAAATCCACCACTGAAGGCAACAAATCGATTTCTTTTGTTTGCCTCCTCAAGCGTAGCCTCGAGCTACTGGGCTTTGGGAAATTCCTTGCCGCGTTTCGCAAACTAGAAATTTAATAAATTTTCTAAATCCAAAAATATTTTTAATTGTATTCTGTTTTGTTTTTTTCCGTGGATACCCATGGTAGCAGAGGTAGTTTGGATCAGGACACCTATATAGAAATGGACTGTAAGTGATTTTATCTGAGGGGAAGTTTCTGGTGTTGTTATGACCAACAGAAAAATCTGGGAAATAAGATCCTCACTGCAGCCGCCTACTTTAATAAGGCTTCTGCAAAAATTACTTTAGTAGTATTTTTTATTATTTATGTGGATATCCAAATGAACATAAAACCAACATTCTCTTCCGTTTTGGGTTTAGCTTTCGGTTTATTATTTGTTTAAATGTTGTGTAATTACTTGGGAGGGACTACGATGATTCTGTTCTTGGTGACAGCAAAAGTAGATCTATGATAGTTTGGATCTGGACACCGATATTGAAATGGACTGTAAGTGATTTTAGTGAGTCGGAAGTGTCTGCTGTTTTTGTGACCAGCACTAAAATCTAGGAAGTAAGATCTTCAATTCGGCCACCCACAGACCAAAATGGAATTAAATAAATACATAAATAAGTAAAAACTGTCTTAGTTGTAAGTCGGATCGGATCGATAAGGTCGATTCGACAGCTGATCTCTAAAATGACATACAATCAATTGTTAACAGAGGTAAGAAATGGCTTATTAATTTAAACGCCCCCAAAACAAAATTCTTCACTTTTATTCGTTTCAAAGAAAAAAATTTGCCTTCTATCAGCATGGCTGACGCATATCTCCAGAAGAGCAACGGATTTCGCCTTCTCGGACTTATCTTTTCCGCTGACAGGAAGTGGAAAGATTATATTGAACCAGTTGCTAGGTCTATTGCTAGGACTGTTGGTTTACTGTTTCGTGTTAAACGATTTTTCTCTCTTGATTCTACTTTACACATTTATAAGTCTACCATTCGTCCAAGATTTGAATTTTGTTTCTACATCTGATCTGATACTCCTGCAATTCATTTAGAGATTCTTTGATAAAATCCAAAGAATCTGCAATGTTATTGGTCTATAAAGATTTTCATAGTGACTGTTCCCTTTTTTCTTTTCTTTATTTTTTATTTTTTTTTTTAATTATACATAAGAGAGGATTCTTTTTTGAGACTGATTTAACCTGGCGTTTTCCGGACTGACACAATCGCATAGCCTTTACTCCCTATCTGCAAAATAGATATTTTGCCATATTATTTTTATATAGAAATCCCGGATAAGTCACACACACACACACACACACGGGGAGAGAGAGAAAGAGAGAGAGAGAGAGAGAGAGAGAGGACAGAAAAGATCGGAAGGAAAATCCAGGAAATGTCAGTTTTTACTGGGCCCATTTCTAAGATACAGACTGTCCCTGATGAAAACCATATTCTGCAAAAATTAATATCCATAACGTACTATTCTTTGTACGTCTTACCAATTTTCCTTTTAATATCCTTCCAACTCCATGTTTTGTCGTTCATTTATACAAACTTGTTAAGTAGGCTACTCACTGTCTCCCTGTGTCCTAATTGCCTTCAATATATCTTGTGAGTGCCACGTTTCCAAGTCGTCTTTCCTCATTATGTGTCGTAGAAATCTCGGCTCTTTCTGATTCTAAGTATAAGCGTTTTTTTTTTGTCATGGTATTCTCAGCATCATTCTATAGAACCAGATCTCTGTTGCTTCAAACCTCATCTTCATCTTTGAGGAAATTATCCAGTATTCATTGTTGTGTAGAAAGATAGTTGTTACATAGAAATTCAGAATTTTTTCGTTATTTCTAACGAAATTTTCCTCTGTCCTAATACTTTGCTTAGGTTCTGGATGGCATCTTTCAATAATCTGCGTCTTCGGATTTCTGTGTCTCAGTTTCCGTCGTCTAGTAGTATATTCACTGTGATACGAGATGACTGATCTTACCCCAGTTCTCTTTTTACCTGCTTCTAAATATAAGTAAACTTATCATTGCATTTCCCTGAAAACTTCCTCGTTGCTCACTTGTTCCGTCTTTGTAGAAGAATGCTGAGAATGCCATATGCACCAACATATTTTTTTTAAATCGTTTCACCCTAAGCAAAGTGAGTGCTAGAACGCAGGGAGTTACAGGAATCGAACCTGTATCCTACACGGAACCGTCATATAGCCTGACGTGCTATACCAATTTACATACAGAAGAGCGTCTTGGTTAGCAAGGTCGATTTTACTGTTTTTAATGTACAATTTTCTATAATTTCCTATTTGTATTTATAAAAATAACGTACAAACAGAAACAGTCCATTTCGTAGTATATATATATATATATATATATATATATATATATATATAGTTAGTAATCCGTTGGTATAATCAAGGCGAGTCCTATGAACACGACACAGAATTTGAATTATGAAAAATTTCTCAGTGTTAACCTGTAGCAAAAGACAATATTTATTAATATAAAGGACAATAGGAAAAATAATATTATTTTGTTATTATTAGTTACTTTGTTTTAATAAATTCATTTCGTTTTTGTCTTGAAAAAAGTCCACATTGGACGAAACGCGTCGGCTAATATTACAATTTTTCCTATTGTCTTTTACATTTATAAATTTGAATTATGTTAAAACTGACTCACAAAAGAGCGCTGAATGTTTATCTTCATTAAACAGAGCAAATTTTCTTTACAATTGGAATTAAAGGTGGAATTACCTAAAGATATCTCAATTCCAGTTGTAAAGTATTATATATATATATATATATATATATATATATATATATATATATTGTTGTGGTAGGATCCACCTAATTTGCATAGTGGAGTACCGACCATATAAATATGGTTGGTACCGGGAAGAGAGGGGAGGAATCAAGAGATTCTGTGACCGAGAGAGACTCTCGGCGACTGTCGAACTCTCTGCATTAGGGCAAGGTTTCGTCCGGGCAGGTTGACAGGGCCTGAACCCGTCTAGGCGGGTTCAGAAAGGCCATATTTTTGGCCAAGCCTACGGGCTCGGGGATACCCACATTAAAACGGCCTTGTGCCACATTCGATCCTCGTGGGTGGATTGATAAATACCGACTCTGCCCGACTGCGACTCAGTCAACACATTCTCCAGGAATATACAAAAGACTATATGTAAATATTGTGTACACTTTCTTGTTTCAATACATTTTGTTCTAAGTACATTTTGTGTTGCATTATTATTCCATGCATTAGTCAAGTTTCAACAATGGCGACGAGGTAGAAAGAACCATACGAAAAAAAAAAAAAAAAGAATTAATAATTGATAGCTTTCAACAATTGGGACAAGTCATTGAAAAACCGAGGCCGAAGAAAAAAATTAATTAAAAGTCCAACATCTAACGGAACGGCGAAGGATTCTGAATTTCTGGATATTTAGAACTCGTTAAAGAACGACTAAGCATAAGGAACGTTCACTCAGAAAAATTTGAAAGGTGTCGTAAACGAATAACGGTGATTTTAAATTGAAAAAAGTTATCTACAACGAGACACCCGTTAAAAAAACTGTCCGACTACAAAAACATGCATGGAATTAAAAGGCGCACAAATACACCGTGTCGATTTTGAAAGGTAACGAACTTTTAAAAGTTTTTTTTTTTTTTTTTTTTTTGCTCAATATTTTATAGTGACGAATTTACCCCTGATAATAAAAATCAGAGGTTTGTCATTGAAATACGCGAACAGAAGTAATAAAAAAAAAAAAATACCAAAGTTGATTATCACGGGCTTGAATGTAAAAGCAAGACATAAAATAAAGTCGTAAGTTGTTTCGATTTTTCTGGTCAGCTTATATTATATTCATAGATACACAAATTAAAGGTATATTCTTTGTTGCATGAACACTATCAGCTAAAGATGGATTAATTATCCAAAGTCATATCTGAATTATTCAATCCCAGCAGTTGAGTCAGCAACGTCAAAATGAACAGTTTGCCTTATTAATAAGTGAACAACAGATAGCACAGCAAAAATATCAAGAAAAGCAAGATGAAAGACAGCAAAAAATATCAAGAAAAGCAAGAGGGAAAACAGGAAGAAATGCAGATCAAGGTTTTAGAAATTCAAAAGTTAACACTGGAGAAATTAAATAACAATCAGGCAAATGAAGGAAATTCTTCATATTCTAATAACACCATATTTAATTCGCTGGAAACTTTCAACTATGTGCCAGACGAAGAAAAAACGTTTGAAGCGTACTTTAAACGATATGAAGATATTTTCTACACAGACTGTGAAAACTGGTCGAATTCAAGAAAAGTCAGTCTATTACTAAGAAAGCTAGGTACAGCAGAACATAGCAAATTTGTAGACTTTATTCTACCGAGAAGAACGAATGAATTGGAATTCTCGGAAACAGTGAAATTGCTAAAGGAGCTGTTTGGAGCAAATATGTCGCTTTGGCATAAGCGATGGTTAAATCAAATCACCCATCAGAAAAAAATTGGAGTAAAAATTCGGCGTATTTTAAAAATAGACAAGAAAAATTAAATAAGAACGAGGAGGAAAAAAAGGTTCCACCATATAATTGCAGACGTTGCAACGAAAGACACTGGGAGGTAAATTGCCCATATAGAAATAAGAAATGTTTCGTGTGCCACAAAAATGGACACAAAGGATCGTGTTGTAAAACGAAAAAATTCAATAGACGAATTAGACAAACAAATTCGAATATCAAATCAGATAGAGATTTGAGGAAATATGTGACGACTGAAATATTTAAAAAGGATATCAAATTTCAACTCGATTCGGGTTCAGATTTAACAATAACGAACTATAAAACATGGAAAATTTTAAAAAGGCCTACAATAATGAAGTCAACGAAACGCGCTCGAACGGTAACTGGAAAGGAAATTAACTTCGAAGGCGAGGTTGTACTTCCCATGAAATTGAACGGGATCGTTAAAAAAATAAAGGTTTTCATTCTGAAAAATGGAGAAAACTTGATGGGTACAGATTTTATTGAAACATTCGAATTGTGGGATAAACCGTTAAACTCATTCTGCAGAAAAGTAGAAAGTAATACGCAAACAAGACAGGACATTAAAGATGAATTAAAGAAAAAGTTTCCGGAAACCTTCACACCTGGTCTTGGAAGATGTAACAAGTTTGAAGCTAAATTTGAATTAAAGGAAAATACTATGCCAATTTTTAAAAAGAAACGTAACGTGCCTTTCGCAAGTGTAGAGAAAATTAACGAAGAACTTGATAGGTTGGAAAAAATGGGAATTATTTCGAAAGTAGAATCTAATTCATGGGCTGCGCCGATTGTGTGCATAAAAAAGAAATCAAACCAAATCATTTTTCGACAGGGTTGAACTCGGTAATCAAGGACTACCGTTACCGAGTCCGGAGGAGATTTTTAACAAGCTAAATGGTGCAGTTATATTTTCAAAAATAGACTTATCAGATGCCTATCTCCAAATTCCCGTCGAAGAGGAATGTTCGAAGTTACTAGGGATAAACACGCATAGAGGGTTATTCAAGTACAACAGGCTTCCTTTTGGTATTAAAGTGGCACCAGCCATTTTTCAACAAGCTATGGACGTCATGTTGAATGATTTAGACTTTGCGTGCGCCTACTTAAACGACATCATAGTAAGGAGCGCAACCGTCGACGAACATGGAGAGCATCTCAATCAAGTATTTAAAAAGATTCAGGACTTTGGATTTAAAGTCAAAGAGTCAAAGTGCGAATTTGGTTTCGAGGAAATTAAGTATTTAGGTCACATAATCAACAAAAATGGCAGATTTCCAGACCCGGAAAGGTCCATTGCGATTAGAGTACAGAGTTTTCTGAGGCTCGCAAATTATTATCAAGCGTTCATTAAAGGAATGTACAATCTAAGAGCTCCGTTGAATGAACTACTAAAAAAAGACAAGGCATGGGAATGGACGGTAGAATGTCAGAAAGCCTTTAATGAAATAAAGAAAATGCTTACATCCGACCTCTTTTTAACCCATTACAATCCAAAACTTGATATTGTAGTGGCAAGTGACGCCAGTTCATACGGGATAGGACCGTGTATTCAACACATAATGCCAGATGGTTCTAGAAAACCAATTGCACATGCTTCGAGAACTTTACTCCCAGGAGAAAGAAGTTACTCACAGATCGAAAAAGAGGCGTTGAGTATTATTTTTGCCATAACAAAATTTCATAGATATATCCACGGTAGACATTTTATGCTAGAAACGGATCATAAACCTCTGATCACTATTTTTGGTTGAAAGAAAGGGTTACCCGTTTATACGGCAAATCGTCTGTTGAGATGGGGAACCATTCTTCTTAATTATGATTTTCACATAAAGCACCTATCATCCAAAAATATAATTCATGCGGATAGTTTATCAAGACTCGTACCGAGTCAAGAAGAAAGATTCGAAGAATCAATTATTGCAAATATCAGAGCAGATTATGAGGTGAAAAGCATGGTAAACAACATTTTAAGAGAGGTACCGGTTACATCAAAGGAAATCAAAAAAGAAGCTGAAAGCGATGATTTCATTTTAGAAATAAAAAGCAAAATGGTAGCAAATGACCAAAAAGTGCAGGGGATTTACTCAATTTGTAACGGATTTTTATTATATGGTGAGAGAGTAGTAGTACCAAAAAAGTTGCAGAAAAGAATACTACGGGACTTTCATATGGGTCACCCGGGGGTTAATAGAACAAAAAGCTTAATGCGAAGCTTTGTATATTGGAAAGGAATGGATGTGGATATCGCAAACATGGTTCATCGATGTAAAGGGTGTGCGTTAGCAGCTAAGGCACCACCTATAGCACACAAACCATGGCCCAAGACGGATCATCCGTGGACAAGGTTACACATTGATTTCGCTGGTCCAGTAGAAGATTATTACTACTTAATAGTGGTAGATAGTTTTACAAAATGGCCGGAAGTACTACGCTGCAAAAAGCCTACGTCCAATACCACAACTTTCTTGCATGAACTATTTGCACGGTTCGGTGTGCCAGAGTGTATTGTGAGTGACAATGGTACACAATTCACTTCTGAAGAATTTAAGGAATTTTGTGAGTTATATCAAATTAACCACATAACGACGCCGCCGTATCATCCGAAATCCAATGGACTCGCAGAAAGATTTGTCGATACTTTAAAGCGCGCGCTGAAGAAAGCCTCAGGAGTTCCAACGGAAAAGGCGCTTCAGCAATTCCTACAAGTATACAGAATCACGCCAAACCAAAGAACACACTCAAACATGGCACCAGCTGAACTAATGTTCGCTAGGAAAGTTATGTCAGTGTTTGACAAGCTTTTGCCAGGAAAAAATAGAGTAAAGAATACTATGTATACAGCGAGAAAAAGATACACCTCCGGAGAGAAAGTGTTTTTCAAGTGCTACAAAAACAACGTTGAGTTCTGGGAGCGAAGCATAGTGGACAAGAGAATCGGTGACCTGATTTACATAATTAAAGGGCCGAAAAATACTCATAAAAGGCACCAGAACCAACTAAAAAATGTTACGTTCTAGAGCATGAAGACGGTATACCGGATGAGGAGGAAGATCCCATTGATGTAATGTATGATATATTTCAAGTAGAACCTCCGCAAAATACTCCTGAACCGAGAAGATCCGGTAGGAAACGAAAGTTCACGGACCCATTGGACGTGAATCCAAAACGGAAAAAATATTAAAATTAAGCGGATGGACATATGCATATGAAGTATGCAAATGGATCTACAAAGAAACAGCCATAATCATCAACCCATATAGGAAGCCAGTTTTGAAATCCAAAAGTGATTCCAAGGCTTGGGAGCGGGGTGTTGTGGTAGGATCCACCTAATTTGCATAGTGGAGTACCGACCATATAAATATGGTTAGTACCGGGAAGAGAGGGAAGGACTCAAGAGATTCCTCGGCGACTGTCGAACTCTCTGCATTAGCAGAGGGGAACCCGGACGAGGCTTTGCCGAAGGGCAAGGTTTCGTCCGGGGAGGTTGACAGGTCCTGAACCCGTCTAGGCGGGTTCAGAAAGGGCATATTTTTGGCCGAGCCTACGGGCTCGGGGATACCCACATTAAAACGGCCTTGTGCCACATTCGATCCTCGTGGGTGGATTGATAAATACAGGAATCAAGAGATTCAACTAGAGACTCTGCCCGACCACGACTCAGTCAACACATTCTCCAGGAACGGTCTTCCCAGGAATATACAAAAGACTATATGTAAATATTGTGTACACTTTCTTGTTTCAATACATTTTGTTCTAAGTACATTTTGTGTTGCATTATTATTCCATGCATTAGTCAAGTTTCAATATATATATATATATATATATATATATATATATATATATATAAGATTTGGGAAAACGGTGAACAGCTAGGGAGATAGATGTGAATATTTGAAAAATATATTGGCGAATAATTGACAGACTGGTATAGCTGTAGAAGGTAAATTAGTTAAACATTGAGCTGATAGATTAAAAATCGAAATGTCGTAATGCGCAAATATTTAATGTCTTACTTAAATGATGACCTTCGCCATATATCGCAGTTGAATCGACTGAGATTGCTTACGTTTCATCACAACGATATAAAAACTTATCCAAGGTTAGGTAGACGAATACCCATTAGTACTTCCGTTGCCCACATATATCACCGCTGCAACGTCCCGCGTTCTACTGTTCCATTAAAAATATGATCGACCAATGTCTGTGCATACGAACTGCTACTGATGTAAGAAAGAGAGCATACTCGTAGATGTCATGACAGCTGAACGAGTCAAAACGCATTACATGCTTGATTCGTTTGCAAGTCGGAAGTGGGCTGAGGTTGACGGCACGTTCGATTATCTTCCTTTGTTTGCTTCTTTCCGGTTGAGTAGTGCTGTGAAACTCTTTTCAAATTTACGATTCGTACACGGTTTATGTTACTATAGCAATTGGGGCATACATAATTGATGGTGACCATTAACGACTTGTCTCGATTATAAACAAACCTTCCTCATTATTACAATCAGTATTATTATATTCAAGCATGATCATCTTACCGGATGACTGCTGATTGTAACTCGTCGTCGAAGACCGTCTTTTCAGAGGAAATCTTCTGTGCCCCTCTTAGTGGATTTCCAAACGGTATGCAGTCCTGGCGAAGTAGATACTATACCCCCACCCAAGAAAACGTATTTGGAAATAACCGCAACTGGGGTTGTGATTCGCCTTTTATGCCTCATCAACCCCCTTGCAGGTTATTTAAAGCCAGAAAGTATTTTTTAGATTGTATATATATTTTTTTAAGATAATGATTCAGTGAGGGCACCTCGACGTGATGTAATGGTTAGCAAACTTGTTTTGCTAGATCAATTACGACTGAATAGTCAATTCGATCCTCAGTAGGCGCCCTACACTTTCGGTTTTGTGCCACATCTAAGCTATGTTTAGTGCGTAAATCACTCTCTCGAGTGTTTTGTAACACATTATTCCTCATCTCTCAGTTGTGTCTGTCTTTGAGCAGAGTGAGCTCAGGGGCGGCTCCGTCAAAGAACAGAGTCGCAACTAAGAAAAATTATACTGAGAGGTGCCCAGCTCTGAGAAACAGCCGCCCGAAGCCGCGCCTTCTCATTGTACCAGAGAGAGGGATCGGTGCTCGCACCGAGGCCAGCGCAACCGACAGTTGCGGGGGCTGCGGGCAATTTTTTGTTCCTAGCCTGGGTGTACGGGCTATGTACATAAAAACTAATCTTGTGTCACAGCTCGTCCTAGTGGGGAGACAGTAAATACCTAATAATAGTTCAGTGATACGTCTTACTAATTAACCCATAATTGGGGGACAGAAGAGCTCGATTCATAATTAATCAGGATATGATAACAAAGAAGAAATTATAATGTGGATATAAAGTGAGAGATCAATTCTATATTAAAACCAATAAATAAACTGAGCCTACACTTTGGGGTCACGGTAGTTTCTATACATTTATATTCCAAAGAATGAGAATAAATATAGACGACATGCCTGTGTAGCTAATCAGTATTTGATCGATTCGCTTTCTACGGCTTATCACCACTTTGCACGTTATTTAAAGCCAGAAAATATTTTAGATTGTCAGAATGTTTTTTTCGGGGTTAATAATGGTTTAGAGATACAAGTTTTAATAATTAACCGATAGCTTGTTAGGATAAGAGGTGGATTGATTACCTTTCCCCAAGGGTATTCACGCGTAAGTAAATATGATGAGACCGGTGGGAATTGGAACTCGGCTCTCCAATTAATAATTCCGAGTCGTTATCCATTACACCACTCAAGGTTACAGCACGTGGTATTCCTAAACGGTCACCCATCGTACGGGAATCGGTTTTTCAACGCGACGTGGCCGTAAGCCTATTATGTCGACTGAGTTCGATGAGCGAGTTAGGTACTTGCAGGAAAGAGTTCTGTTCCTGTTTTGGGGTTTAATCATTCAATGTGAAGGGCACAAGAGAAATTCGCCTGAAAAGACGGTCCTGAACGTCTACGACGAGGAAGATAGGTTTCCTAAACCCGGTAGCTGTTATCGTTCTTTCCAGTATTGATGGGGGTTTTTCCTTGCCTTTTGTTTGACGTAGTGTGGAATGTCAGCATCTGGATGATGTCATTATCACTTCGAATTACATGTGATATCCGATTTAGTTGTTGCTATTGTTGAAGGTCCTCAAATGATATGGTTTCTGTCTTCTGGTACAATTCTTTGTTTGTGATTCTGTAGCGCCAGTGCTAGTAGTTCGAAAAAGGATAATGATTATGTCATAAGTTACAAATAAAAATATAATCTAAAAAAATCCAGAGTATATTAGATATTTGTGGTACGCATTGATGGAATGAACTGTAACTGCTAGCTTAATTTTCTCTTGCTTTAAAAAAATCAATTTTTTTCTTTTTTATTTATGGTAAATATCTTTCGGCTTGTTTAGAGTAATTAAAAGTATTAGTGTGCAAATTTCTATATTAAACAACTCTAAAAAAAAAAAAAAAAAAAAAAAAAAAAGTGATTACAAAAAATTATGTCTAGGGGCGCAAATGTCCAATGAAGCAATTGTCTAGTACGTAATTATCTAGAACGCAATTGTCCGGGACGCAAATGTCCAGTACGTAACTTTCCGTCCATCGAAATTTTCATATTAGATCATTCTACTGAATGTATTAAATTGTTGTGGGATGCTTTTATGTTTGGGTAAAAAATTGTCGCCATTATATTTCGGGAATCAACATTTTGGATAGTAAATATTTATGGGCTCCTGGGACACTTATCCCATAACATAAAACAATGAATATAAAACAAGCGACAACGTATGTTACCAAAAGCAATTACATGTTAGACCCAGGGTGGGCAAACTGCGGCCCGCGGGCCACATGCAGCCCGAAAAATGTTAGTAAATTTGTAAGAGAAAGTTACCAAGCAACGCCAAATAATTGTTACAAGCAATTTGACGCCTAATTTTTACAAACAGGTAAATGACTGCAGTCAGATACGTTATTCCAATTGATTCAGTGAGATCCTTCTGTTGCCGAGTTACTTTGTTTTTCAAATAAATTTATTTCGTGTGAAGTTACTACTTCAAAATATCAATAAATTGTTTTCTTTAAATTGAATTTATTTCAAACAAATCTGTTTCATGTGAAGTTTCTACTTTAAAATCTAATTTTTTTAAAGATTTAGTTACTTTACATGTGTTTTATTTGAAGTTTCTACTTTAAAATATTATTAGGTTGGTGCAAAAATAATGTCGTTTTTTTACGTATTTTTTAACGTCAGAAAACGACATTATTACGTCATTATTTTTGCACCAGCCTAATAGTAAGAATTGTTTTTTTTATTTCTTTACGCAGAGTTAATTTGTTTTTCAAATAAATACGTTTTCTATTTTATAATATTAATTAATAAAAATAATTTTTTTTCTTAAAACAATGTTATTTTGTCTTTCAAATGTGTTTCATGTAAATCTTCAGCTTAAAAATACTTATTAATATTTTTTTCTTTAAAGTACTTTAAACCGAGTTATTTTGTCTTTCAAATAAATGTGTTTCATGTGAATCTACTACAGTACTTTTAAATATTAATTAATAAAAATTAATTGCATTCTTTACTTTAAAAGCCTTTTTTTTTAATCTATTTTAAATATTAATTATTTTGGGTTAATATGCTATGCGGTCCAATAAAATTGTGAATTTTTGAATGTGGCTCTTGCACTGAAAAGATTCTCAACCCCTGTGTTAGGCAACTGTAACGAAAGGAAAAAAGTATTAGAACAAGTTATAAGATGAATGTGTGTGTGTGTGTGTGTGATAGATATGTGCATACAAAAAGTCATAGGAAGACCAAAGAAACAAACGAACCTTGTCAGCAGCGTTCCTGTCTACGTGCGACTATATCTGAAATCCAGATTTAAAAAGATCAAAAAGAGAAAGAGCGAGAATATCCTTCCCTTTTTATAGGTTTAAAGAGCGCCACCTAGTAAAGCGTTTTGGTAAAGCCAAGTGGGATAACCCATAAGATTAATGTAAAGTTCGTAACCGATTAGAAAATTATTTTGCATACTCACAAAAAACATTTATTAGTCAAGTACATAGTCTCCATTTTTAGAAAATGTTTCCCATCGTTCTACAAGTTTGTCGATACCAATTTCCTAGAAAGTTTGTGTTTTGTTTTGTTAGAAGAAGATTGTGGGGTAATTTTTCTGACTGTACAATTTTTTGGCATTTAAATTGTCTTGTACAAATGAAAATCGAAAGAAGCAAAGTCATGAAAATACGGTAGGTGCAGGAAGCTTCTTTTTTTCTTTTTTTTTACCTCAATGTCAATTCTTTAAGCTTCTGCAGGGTCTATTTTGCAACATGCAGTCTTGAATTGTCGTGGTGTAAAATCGACCGCTTTCGTTGAACCTGAGTCTCTTCGAAAGGCGAAAGGAGATATCGATTTTCAAACCCTTAAGAATCTCTTCATTCGAAATCTTCGGTTTATTCTCTATGATAGTAATGAGTACGTCTTCATCGACGTCGAAAGGTCGCCCGGAGCGTGGTTGATCGTTTAGGTTAAAATCACCTTGACAAAATCTGCCAAACGACTTTCTGAGCTGGAGCACGTTCTGAATATTTTTTTTTTTTATCGCAGTTCCGACGCTTACTTCTTTCCGTATGTCATAGAGCATAATATGGCGAAAGTGCATTTTTTCATCTTCTATCTTTAAGGCATTCAGATGTGTACAAAACGTCAACATTCGACAAAGTCACACTCGCAACTGAACGGTGAAAGGTTTCAATCTAGAACACACCAGAAATCGGCACCAAAACAAACGCCGATGTAAAGTTGCAGTCATTTTATATTAACAATGAAAATCTTGCACGAACTTTATGCAACAATCTGATATATATCTATAAAAAAAAAGAACCTGAAAAAAAACAAAACATTTTCATTGGTCTTATCTTGAATAGTGTCGAATAATTTTGCCAAACTAGTGTTTTATAGCAGCACCATCGAAACACCCATTTCAGTGAGCAAAATGTTTGTGTAGTGTAATGTAATCAGAGGACCACATTCTCCTGTCTAGCATTTGTAGAAAGTGTGCATGCAGTGGATTATGTGAAACTGCAACTTCATAAAATTGTCACACCGCTGTGTTAGTGGCTGCCAAGTAAGGTCCGAAGGAAAGACAAAATTGTAAATAAAATGCGTTTGTATTTTTGAGGATAAGAAGGGCAATAATTTATATTACCTTATCAGCTCCGACGACCAGAAACCAGAAAGTGTTTGTTTTTATATATATATTGAGTGGCCCAATCGTATGTCCAACACATGATGGCTCGGAATCGCTGCTACTATAATTCGCAAATAATACATCTCGCAGTCAAAACATGGAAATAAACTAACTACACCAATATCACCCCCTTCCTTGAAAATGCTTAAAGAAATGGCTGTAAGAGCTTGCGGCAATCGACAATATGGACAGTTTTGTACTCGCTCGCTCCCATCAAAAGGAAAAATGTAAGAACGCTGGAAAAACTAATTAAAATATTAATCGAATTTTCCTTTTCCGTCATATTTAACGAAATGTTCATTAATCATATATAATCAAATGGATGAATATAGGTAAATGCACGAGAAAGCGTTAGTATAAAAATACATATATACATACCCTGTAGTGTGAGAAAAACAGTGCTCAATGTTAAATAACAGAGATACTTAATATATTAAAAAATATACTCTATGTTGATTGTACAACTCTGTGTTTCATGCCATTTGTAATCTTCGGGTGCAATTTTTGGGTTTACAACGTTTGTATAATACTTCTGGTCATTGCGAGTGGATTATTGTTG
This sequence comes from Acanthosepion lycidas, assembly GCA_963932145.1. NCBI lineage: Eukaryota > Metazoa > Mollusca > Cephalopoda > Sepiida > Sepiidae > Acanthosepion > Acanthosepion lycidas. The sequence continues at coordinate 59,754,012 of OZ010574.1, read as the reverse complement.
TTAAGTGTTCAAATGAATTGTAGTTTAATTTGGGATTTTAATTTAGGGTCAGATTTACAGTTAAGGTTGAAAATAAGACTGAAAATAATATGGAAAATTTATAATTCTTATTTTCAGTTTATTGAGGTCAAAACTGAGTAGCAACAGTCTGTTTCATGCTTGAAGATTGTATTCAAGCATAAAAAAAGACTGTCGCTTCTCGTAGTTAAATTCAGTGTCCAATTTTAGATTTACTTACGCTCTATTCATGATATTGATCACTTTTACCCATAAATATAACCTACCTTAAAATTATAGTTCTAACATATATATATATATATATATATATATATATATATATATATATATATATATATATCTTTCAAAACCCTACGTCCATCTCTTATTTCTGATCTCTTTACTTCCCCTTTTTTCTTTTCTTTTTTTTCCACATAGCGTTTCCGGTAACTTGACCGATTAAATAAGTTTAATGTCAGATTATTACACCCTTCCTTCTCAATATTAAGTATTGTAATAAAATAAAAATAAATTTGAAAACTCTCCCTTGCTTCTCTAATTTCGACCATGTGTCTCACACTATCCCCCACCACCTTCTATGTCACCTTATATAAGCTTAATACTGCCCTTCAAAAGTATAAATTTTAAATTCATGTTTTTCACCCTTGAAAGTCAAGTCTGAAAATCCAGAGAAAAATAAAATCTCTGGTGAAATAAATTATTACAATGAAACCTTAAAGTTGTCTGTTTTGCCTTTAAATTATATATATATATATATATATATATATATATATATATATATATATATATATATATATATTAAATTTAAAGATATATATATATATATATATTGTCTGTAATTTTCTAGAGTTTTGACACTAATTTTCCTTGTATTTTTCTTTCTGTTCTTCAGGATGTATGACGGTGTGTGTGCATGTGGATATATTTTTCATTAAAATCAAGCTGATGTATAGTTGTGCTCCCCCAAAAAAGATGACATTCTTGTGGCATATATATTATATATATATATATATATAGATAGAGAGAGAGAGAGAGAGTCATCCACAGACAGACTATTTCACGGCATCACAGCTCTTCAGTAAATTGATGAGATCTCGTCGTCAGTCTAGTACTGCGCTTAAATTCAAAATGTCTAGGTACCATAGAGAGAAGAGCTCATCAGAACAATTACTATGAAAGTATTTATAGAAAAGACATAGAGAAGCAATCAGAGTGTTGGGAAAGTGACTGGAGCTGAATATTGCTGATTCTTCTTTGAATCTTTTCAAGGAGCCTAAGGTAAATAGCAGAGACACTGGACTATATGCAGCAGCAATATTCTAAGCATGGATCTAATTCTAATTTACGTTGTTGTATTTAGCAACTGAGATGCTGCTATAAAAACAACAATGATGAGGAAATTAACTCCATATGAATTATTATTGTTATTACACATTATTTCTTTACGGTTTGTTTCTAGTGTATCATATTGAATGGAAATACAATGAAATATTTTCCAAATTGAAAAATAAAACGTCTTTTTTTATCAATTTTTAATTGCAAGCATTTTCTTTCCTCTTTATTTTCTATCGCGACTCTACCACAATTTCCATGGAAAGTGCTCAGACCAACTACATTCCTTAGTCCCACGAGTACTTAACTACACAGCTAAGAACCGCCATGGCACGCACATTGAAGCAAAACCCCCTCATTTTCTTCATATTCTATTAGTGGGATGTAAGTTCCACTTGAGCAGCTTCTACGAACCGCTGCACCGTGAAAACAACTCCCAAGTGGATTTTTCTTCGATCACAAAAATCTTAACCTACTCAAGTCTAGATTGAGTGATTTGATTTCTACAGCTTATTACAAGTTATTTAAAGCCAGAAAATATTTTTAGATTGTAAGAATATTTTGGTGTGGAGATAATAATTGTTTAGTGATTCAAGTCTTATTAATTAGCCCATAGCTGGGGGCAGAAGACAGATTTATACATTTCCAAATGGGTATTTGAGCTTAAGTGAATATAAAGAAACCCACTGGAATTGGAACTCAGTTTCCCGATTAACAATTCCCAGCCATTATGCATTACACCACACGCACATACAAGCTTACAGAACCTGGTCTTCGAAAGTAGTCTCCCATTTATATACCGACCAGACTCGACGTTGCTTAACTTTAGTAAGCTGTTCATGTCTAGAGATAATCGTTATCTTCCCTAAATATCTGTGTGAACTATACCCCTCTTACTCTGTAACTCTCTACCTCGAGTTGTTTTCCGGGTCTTGTAAAATTTGAACTTAAATTGTAAAATTTGAATTTCACTGTAAAAAAAAAAAAGAAAAAACGAGGATTGTTTTGTGCATTTTACTATCTTCCAGGAAATATTTTTCTAAATTGAAAAATAAAACGATTCTTTTAAAAATGACGACTTTTTGCCTTTTTATCGATTTTTATTGCAGGTATTTTAATTTTTTTAATTTTTTTGACATCAAGAATTGTTTTGTCCATTTCGCCATCTTCCACGAAATGTTTAACTTTAGAAAATTGAAAGTTAATCTCCTTAGTAACGATTGAACTCTTTCGATATGAATTTGGTAAACGCTTTTTGCCGACTGATGCAAAATTTTGTCTCAAAGCGATTTCGCTTTATTTGTATAAATCTGACTTCTTTGTGTACAGAAAAAAATTACTTTTTTTACTTCTTTGTTTTAATAAGAAGAAAAACGCCATTTTTTTTTTTTTAGGAGCCTAGGTTTTACACTTTTTATTTTTCTTTATCTTTTATTACATTTGTTTTATATTAATATTAATATATCTATGCATATATTATATCTAAGAGGCGGCGTTGAAAATATCTCGGCCCGAAAATGAAACAATATTTTTTTTCTTTTTGTTATCTTGTAAAATCTGGGATATATGTAGCGGAGAATACGTGAATAAAACGAAGAAATAAGCAAATCTTCAACATGGCTCTACAAATTGAAATATTTTTTTTATTATTTGAGCATTATTTTTCATTCAAATTGAAAGAAATGAATTACAAAGATTCTTCACATAAAATATTTTGTGTACCTTTTTTTAACAGTACAGGCGAATGAATTGCGTTAATATAGAAGAAACAGAATGCGTCTACGCAAGAGAATGTGTACGTTGCTTTATGTATGCGTATAAATTGTAGCAGTCGGCAGCATGAATAAGCAGTGATCTGTCTTACTGTTGACGCTCGTAAACAAACTTAGTCTGCATGATTTTCTGTGTCAGTATTGCTAAGCATTCTTTTTAATATAATATACTCTAATATGCGAAAATGTTAGTAATTAATTGTGAGAATTTCAGTTTTGTATAACAAACGAACGACCCTGGTCAAAGGTTAACTGAAAAAACTAACTAGCAAACAAAAATTAATCGCTTTCATAACGAAATATGGGATCCAAAAACAAAAAAAAGTTTATTAATCTCAAGTCCATTGGATAATAATTATTTTCCAGATTCTTGAATACCCATTTTAAGGAGGAAAAATTTTGTTGATCATATTCTGAATTGATCCTCCAAAATTTCTTAGAAAAGAAGAAATCTTAATTGTCTGCAAATTTAAAGAACACTGCCCGTCTCGTATGACGTCGCTGATTGGATAATATATATAAATATAAAAATTCAAATTTTTGGAGCCGGTCCGTGTACAAAAATGAGTCAATTTCGTAGTAATCTATTGCACTTTTCTACAATTCTATAACGGGGTACACACACACACACATATAGTATGGACACTGCAGATGTAGACATCAACACTGCATGGTGTTAGTCCGTTTCACGTTTCAATGCGTTCTTCAAACCAGGTCTGAATATATATATATCTATATATATATATATATATATATATATATATATATATATATAGATAGATAGGGTGCTGGTGTATATATATATATATATATATATATATATATATATATACCCAAGTATATGATTGGTGTATACGGAATAAATTCCAATAACCAACAATTACTATTCTTAAAAGAGTGCTTAATACAGAGTAGAACAGATATAATTATTTATTTAAAAATTATAACATAAATATGTTATAAAATCACTACAAATATATATATATATATATATATATATAGGGTAACGCCTTTTTTCGAGCTGAGTTGGATAGGACGAAGTGGAACAATTGATTCGCCATTTCGATTACCAGAACTAACACCACCAGGGTTTTCCTTGTGGGGTGCACTGAAAGATTTTATTTACAGGTTAAAACCGGAAACATTTCCCGAATGAAAACAAACAATTTCTGATACATTGTCTGAAATTTATGTAGAAATGTTTCTAATCGTTTTTAGAAGTGTTGTTGATAGCCTTGAATGTTGTATTGAACATGGCGGGGGGCATTTTGGACATGTCACATAGTTTGTCAATCATAAATTAGGTTGTTTTCATTGGACAATACTTATAAAATTTCTTAAACTACTGTAATTTATTTTTGCTCAATAAATAAAAAAGGGCGTTACCTTCGCCGCACCTTGTATATCAGGGGTTATGACTTTTTGTAAAATAATTGATTTCCTGTGTCATAATTCAATGAAATTTTGTTCAAAATTAATGAAGGGTTTAATTCAGTTCTTTTTTAAATATCACCTGCAACAAGAATTTTCTAAAATCGCACATAAGTATAGTAGTAATATGACTTTCTGGAGCCTTCTAGGATTTTCTGGAACCTTCGTGCATAATAATAATTGTTTATTTGTAAGTTTGTATGTTAAGCTATAGCTATAAGCTGTTAAAAGTTTTAAAAATACATAACTACTATCCAAATTACATCATTAGCAAATTGAGAAATAAAGCTTCTGAAATATTGTGATTTTTTCCTCTTATTGCGTATATGCTAAAATCAAATTTTCGGTTTGGAGCGGGTGACCTTTTTCAAGAACTAAAGCAAATTAATTCTTTTTTCATTACTTTTGAACAAAAGTTTTTCGACTTATGACACAGCAACATAGGGTTGCAACAAAAGTCATAAACTCTAACACACACACACGCACATATATATATATATTGTGTGTATTTAGGTAGCAATTTTCATTAGTGCACGTTGCTTGGAAATCTTCCATGCAAACAAAACAGACTATCATTGTTGCTATGTCCGTGTATTGTTTAATTTATTGCAATATACTTGTCATTTCTGATGATGTCTTATGTAAGCCAAAAGCTTTGATAGGATTAAAAAACATGTATCAATATGGCGATTTTCTTTCGTCTTTCAATGATAATGTTATTACGCTTATCAGACGATATGAAAGGAATTTGCTTAAAATAGAGAAAACTTGTCTATATTATTTAATGAAACTGCATTAATATATATATATATATATATATATATATATATATATATATATATATATATATATATGGGGGTGACAAAGTGGAAAAAGTTATCGTGGGACACTGTGAGAATTTCTATTTTCACAGTTTGGTATATCTAATAGCAAAAGTGATGGGGGAAAAAAGAAAAAGAATCTAATTGAAATCGGCTAGATTTAATTAAAAAAAATTAAAGTAAAAATTCCCAGCATTATTATTTAATGAAACTGCATTAATATATATATATATATATATATATATATATATATATATATGGGGGTGACAAAGTGGAAAAAGTTATCGTGAGACACTGTGAGAATTTCTATTTTCACAGTTTGGTATATCTAATAGCAAAAGTGATGGGGAAAAAAAAAGAAAAAGAATCTAATTGAAATCGGCTAGATTTAATTAAAAAAAATTAAAGTAAAAATTCCCAGCATCTCTCGTTCGTGCGCAAGTGTAGTCGCACCAACTTACAAATTTTTGATGAAGTCCCAAAGGACGAAACGCGTCACACGAAAACTTTTACCACTTTGTCATACATTTTCCCACAATATTTTTCTCGATATACAAAAATATATATCGTTATCTCTTGTATATATATATATATATATATATATATATATATATATATATATATATATATATATATATATATATATATATACACAGCATATCTTAATGTTTGGTTGAATAACCTGGACATATGTCTATTTTTTTAATCCTCTCGAATTCTCTGATAGACTTCTTAATTTTGATACTAAATTAATTACATTAATTTACATGCTAATACCCTTGGAAAAGGTATGTATCCTCTTCTTCTCCCTCCAGCTATGGGTTAATAGCAGGACAAACCATGTTCTATAGCCTTGGATGGCAACTGATCTACCGCAGAAAAAAATAGCCACCTACTGCGAGGAAAATATCTGCCTCGTCAGTCATGTATCGAAAGATACATGATCACCTAAGTGTGTATCATAACTGATATACTAATCCAGTCGAATCCATTATATCCACTTATGTGCAAATACCCTTCTTCTCCCCCACAACTATGGGTAAATAGCCCTATAGTTCTATAGACTTGGATGGCAACTGGTGTGCGGGAAAAATATTAAGATATTTCTGAACAAGTTTGGCGCCATTCATATGAAAGTCTCGATCTGACAAGACTAGTTAAGTATACAACTCGAGTACGCGGGTTTACGTTATAGTTTCGTAGCAACTTGCGGTGTTGGGCGAAACTACCTATTCTTTGTCCCATTTCCTTATCCACTAGACTAAATTTTGTGATGTCAACAAATACTCATCAGTTTCGTAATGCTCGTTGCAGTAGAGACTTTGTAATCTCAGATACAACTATAGTAACGCCGTTGAACAATACTTGTGTCAGACACCTTCGAATATCACTCGCACTAATAGTACTTGCTCGATAATACTTGTTCGAATGTAACCCGTATAGTGATCCTAATAGATAAATAGTATAGTGAATAGAGTAGAGAATAGCGATCCGTATAGCAATAGTGGATAGAGTAGAAATGCAATCCGTATAGTATAGAGGATAGAATAGAAATAGTGATCCATTAGACTTCACGTGACTTCCTACTTATGCGCTTCCTCTATGGTCACGTGGTCTATTAATTCAATAATAGGATCAGCTGTGTTTGTTCAAACTCGTGTCGGCAGTGGCACTTTATTCCTATGTAGCACTAAATTTGTTGTAAGTGATCAACTCGCCAATGTATTTGAAGTGTTTAGTATTAATTAATTCCACATACTGAATTTTATAATGGATTCTAAGTAGGTATCGTCCTTACATTCATTTCATTCCAGACCATACTTTGTTTTAAAAAGATTTTAGTCATTTTCTTGGAAAACGTGTTAGAGGAAGTTGACTTTTTTTATTATTCAAAATGCTTCTTATACCGGCTATGAATATCTATGTCATCAGCACAACGCCACCCACCTAATCATCAGTACATTGGACTTAGGAAGGGAAGCGTAAATGTTGTTTTCTATTGGTAATTTCTTTTCGGATATGGCAGGAAACGCTTAAATGATCAGTTCCTGTATCTGTATGTATATGCGCAGGGCATAGACCTGGAAGACATTAAATACATTTGGGACCCTCATTTCTGATGAAACTTTGAAAGCTTATGGAGTGGGCTCCTGTCATGGACGACATTGTGTATCAATATAGTTCTTCTCTCAAATCTAAACATTCACTAGATTTGGTGCTCATAAAGCGGATTCTAGCGAATGGATCTCTATTGATGCGCTCATATGCTGCTGTGAGCTCGACATAGCAGTTATGCAATTTAATTTTCTATTGGAGAGCTAAGCATTTTCTTGCAGTTGGCTGATGGCATATATTCCAGAACGAGAGTCGAATTGGTTTATGAGGAGTTGATTTTCATGGAACGGCGTCAGTTTAATTAATTAGTTATGTTACCATCTTTCAATACATGACTGACAAGGCAGGTTTTTTTCCCGCAGTAGGTTGCCATTTCTTTCTGCGGCAGAACAGTTGTCATGTATAGAACCCAATCTGTCCTGCTATTTACCCATAGCTGGGTGGGGGGAGAAGTAGAGGATTCATACCTTTCCCAAGGGTATTAGCACAAGGAATAGCGCTGGAATTCCGCAATCCGAGCCGCTATCCATTACCCTACCGTACCATTACCGTATGTCTGAGGGTCTCGAGGAATACTGTTTTGTTTCCATAGTTCATTAATGCGCGATTCCCCTCACTTTTTTGGTGGGGATAGGCTTCTTGTTTCATAATACCTCAATGGAATTTTAAAGTTGTTTTTAAATTCGGGCAGAGGGTAAGCTATTTTCAGAATAATAATTCAATATCAAATGATGCTTTATTGAAGTTTGTAGCATGACACGTGATTATTTGCTGAATTTTGATCTATATGACCGATTCATTAAAAAAACTAAAAGAATTATTACCCACGGAAGTTAAGGGAAGCGAGAAGAAAGGACTATTTTATGCCAGAAGACAGAATTCGTAGTTGTTAGTAAGAGACAACCAAAATTGTAAGCTTCATATTATTATTATTACTTTTTTTTCTATGTGCCGCATCCCTTCAGGACATGAGCGATCATGGCTCTCCATTCTCCATCCAATGTTGGTTGACTGATTTTGTTTAGTGGCATATCAGCACCTCTATGGGTTATTTAATGGCAAAATCTAAATTATCTGAACACAATTTTATGGTTTCAATTAAATATATTTTGAACGCAATTGAATGTCTTCAACTACAGATAAAATATATTTTTGGTCATTTTGCTTCAAATATGTACTGTTGGTAGTTTTACTATAAATGGGTATCATTGATTGGTTGATTTTGCTTATCGACATATCAACCTCTGTGGTTTATTTAATGTAATGTCAGCAGAAACAATCACGTCTATATATATATGTGTATCACAGCTGTCTAGCCACAACTCTGTGGCTAGACATCCGATTGCAAACGACGTGTACAGACTCCCTCGTGATCTTCATTTGTCGAAGTCAAGCCATGATGATATCATTGTATATATATATATATATATATATATATATATATATATATATATATATATATATAAATTATGAATACTGGACAAATGTTTTTAAAAAGTAGATAGTTTAAAATATTTAGGTTTTAACTAATAGTTTTAAATATTAGTTTGGTGCAAAAATAATGTCGTTTTCTCACATATGTTACTATGTGAGAAAACGACATTATTTTTGCACCAACCTAATATTTAAAAAAATATTTAGACATTTCAATAACTTAGTTACCTCCCTTCGCGTTTACATCATGCAATTTAAAAGTCGTGCAGTACATAACCTTCGCATTTTTCGCTTCACAAGTGAAAATTAAATTTTCAGATCGAAACAGTTTTGTCTTAGAAAAATGAACACAATTTTTTGTCGTAGAAAAAACAACACCTTAATGATGACATTGTGCTAATGTTAAAAGTACTCGGAATAAAATGAATATCCATCAATATGGTAATTTTCTATCTTCCTTTAATATGGGTAATAAGAAACTTGTCCGTAATTATGAGAGGATGCTATTAAAAAAAATAAGTAGTCAAAACCTCTCTAAATTATTTAATAAGACATGTTTTAATGAAAACAGACTGCCAAAATACACGTAATATATATATATATATATATATATATATATATATATATATATATATATATATATATATGTATATATATATATATTTATTGCGTGTATTTGGGCAGCAATCCCACATTTTTATACAAGTTTCGTTAAAGACTACAGAGAAGGCAGTACGATTAAGCTTTTTATTTAATTTTTCTTGTGCTAGTTCAAGTGTTTTCTTTTATCAAAGCGTGTAAAAACTGTCCAAAAGTTCTGCATATCCGAGAGTTTTTGTCTATTCTTTTCGCCATTATCAAGAATTTTATTTTTTTTATTTTTAACTGAATGTATGGAGTTTTTCTGTATGTATGTATATAAAGTTATAAGAATTTTTTATTTTATGAACATAGTCAGCAGGTTTTCATAGGTAATGCTATTGTGTGCTTGAATGAGTACTAATTGAACTATGGTAAGATAGGTGTAAAGTCAGCCGTCTGGATAGACATGTAGTGGTATGACCAATGTAATTATTTATGAGTTTTTGGTTTAATCAGGAACACAGTTCATTAAGGGCCATGTGTAATGATAAATACTATTGGTTCTGTGTAATTTAGATTTTGCTGATTGTTGAAGATAAGGTTAGCTGCTTTAATTTTTTTATAGTATACCACTATATATATATATATATATATATTTATATATATATATATATATATATATATATATATATATATATATATATATATATATAAATTTATATATATATATATTCAAAATTATAAATGTTATAACATCACTACAAAAATAGACATTTTGTTTCCACACTTCTAGTGTTTTATCAAGTGATATTGTTGAATGGAGAATAAAGAGTTTTAAAAAGTTCAAATCAACCAAACACCCTTCAATAGGGGAAACGCTGTTATATAAGCTACAATGACCAATCAAAATACAAGTATATAAGAATTCAAAAAACTTGACAACGAACCTTGATTATAATAATTAATGCCTTAATGTTAATCTTAGACTACAATAGAAATCATTCTAATTAATTAATATTAAATTTTACTATTAAATTGAAAATAAAAATTACCAATTTTAAATTCTAAATTTAACCTGTCAGAAGACATATTTTCTATTAAATTTATCGGACATTTAAGTAGGTAAATGTTGTTAATACTGTTTATTATAAACCGAGTATTTACTTAATATATTTATATCTATAAAAATATAACCAGAAAATATATTAAAATAATTGTCGGACTTAGTCTATTTCATAATATATATATACATACATATATCTATATATATATATATTCCCAAAAAAATTCGCTTGAAGATGGAACAGAGATTGGTACTTTAATTCAATTTAATTCAAATAATTATATTGAAGTTTTTGATTCTTGTTTTGAAACATGAGTACTCTTATGTAGCGATGGAATCATATTTTTTAAATAAATTATTATATTTAGGCTCTACTTTTGTATCGAGCACTGTTTTTTAAAAATAATAACAAAAATACTAAAGAACTTTGGATTATTTACCTAACGAGTTCTTTCCTATTTTCTATATATATTTTTACACACACACACACACATATATATATATATATATATATATATATATATATATATATATATATATATATCACCATTCCAGGTATTTATCAGGTATTTTATAATATATATCATATTTTTATAATATATATCACCATCCCAATATAGATTTATGCACGCACACACACACACACACACACACACATATATATATATATATATATATATATATATATATATATATATATATCGCCATTCCAATATAGCTAATTTTTATATATCACTATTTTAATATACATATTTTATAAGCTTTACCATAGGCTAACTGGCTTACGGAAGTAGATCAATGACCATTACAATGAACTCTGAATATATTAGGTTGGTGCAAAAATAATAACGTAATAATGTCGTTTTTTGACGTATTTTTTAACGTCAAAAAACGAAATTATTACGTCATTATTTTTGCACCAACCTAATAAAATCACTTGACAAGGTGAGAGATAATCTGAGAAAATAGAAATGAAATGCCGAGAAACTCGAGTGCCGGAAGCTGGGAATTGAGGCATGCGCTGTGAATTTGACACGATGACTCATCAAAAAATAACGGCCTTGATAGCTTAGCCATTCTGCAAACTCGAAAATGCAACGGAAGGTCTGTAGTAGATATGGAACTGAACGACATGTTTTACCACACATTCCCCGGATGCAAGAAATGAAATAATTTGTAATGATTGGTGCTCACGTGTTTGCCTGTTTCCAATTATTTCTTTCATCCGTTTTATTTCTGGGTTTCGTTTTGATGGGGGGTTTTTTGTCTTTTTTTTTTTTTTGGTTCTTTTCGGTTTTCTTTTTGTTGACTGCTTGCATTTCCTTGTTTTGACTTACATTTCTTTTACTTTCTTTTTCTTCTTTTCTACACCATCCATTCTTCCTTTTTTATTATTCATTATTCTGGTCCGTGTTCTGTTATTTCATTCTTTCCTTTAATTTGCTCATTATTCTTTTACTTTTTAATTGATTCTTTCTTTCTTTTTGTTGTTTAATTATACTTTCTTTCTCTTGGGGTCATTATCCTATGCCTTTTTCATTCTTTCTATCTTTCTGCTTGGTCATTATTTTTCCTTCTTTTCAATTTAAAATTCTTTACTTTTTTTCTTTCTTTCTTTCTTTCTGTTTTGGTCATTGTTCTGTTTCTTTTTCTTGGTTTATTTTTATTTTTATGTTTTTTGTTCATACTTTTTGTTTATTTCTTTCTTTCTCTTTCCTTTTTGATCTTTTCTTTTTTTTCTTTCTTTCTCCTGTTTGGTCTCTTCTTTCTTTCTTTCTTTCTTTCCATTGAAATTTTCTTTCACTCTGATAATTACTTTTTTTTTTTTCATTTTCTATTTTCGTTTGTCTTTCTTTTTGGTCATTATTTATTCTTTATTTCTTTCCTTTCTTCTTTCTTTTTCTTTTTTTCTTTCTGTTTCATTAATCATTTCTTTCTTTTTGACATCATTTTCGTTTTTCTTTCTTTCTTATCTTTTTTATTATTATGCCTGTTCATTATTCTTTCTTTTTCTCTCTTTCTTTCTTTGTTTTTGTTCATTCTGTTTGTTTATCTTTCATTCTAAATCTTGTGCATAGAATCTGCCGAGTAAGAATAAGAAGTCATATCTTCTGAATTATTTGGACGTGTTTACACATACCGAAAAGATGAGTAACAGTTGCCAAGGTTAAAAAACAACAAACCAATCTTCGACCCACACCAAAACTATCAACAAAAGAGATTCTCATAATCCAATAAATGACAACACAAAATAAATGTCGATCAGGAGATAAAGGTAAAAAGAGAATGAAAAGATGGGTTCAATACATATTTGAATGTAACGTAGGTCATATTTGATTGGATGATCAGGGTAAAGCCCCCAGGCCTTTTTTCTTCCCCAAAAAATGTGGATGTATTTTGCTTTTGAAACCAAATTAATCGTTCATTCACCAGTAATTTACATATGCATGAGGCTAGTATTTTCTACAAGCATATTGATGATGGAGGTTGGTCGGTTTTCGTGTGTGTTTAAATGAGTACTAGGTGAGCTATGGTCAGAAAAGATGTAATGTGGGCCTTTTTGATAGGCATGTAGTGGTTTGTCCAATATAATTATTCATAAATTTGGTTTAATAAGGAAGGGACATGCGAATTCATATATATATATATATATATATATATATATATATATATATATATATATATAATATATCCAAGTATATGATTGGTTTATACGGAATAAATTCCAATAACCAACAATTACTACGGAATAAATTCCAATAAATATTTTTGTAGTGATTTTATCATCACTAGATAAGACAACAGAGGTGTTGAAACAAAATGGCTATTTTTGTAGTGATTTTATCATCACTTGATAAGACAGCAGAGGTGTTGAAACAAAATGGCTATTTTTGTAGTGATTTTATCCTCACTTGATAAGACAACAAAGGTGTTGAAACAAAATGGCTACTTTTATAGTGATTTTATCATCACTTAATAAGGCAGCAGAGGTGTTGAAACAAAATGGCTATTTTTGTAGTGATTTTATAACATATTTATGTTATAATTTTTAAATAAATAATTATATATATATATGTGTATGTGTGTGTGTGTGTGTGTGTGTGTGTGTGTGTGTGAACAATTGATTTAAAAAGCCAAACCTCGAATTCCATCATTCGTATTAGAAATTTTGGCAAGTGAAGAAAAAAATTACTTCTAGTTTAAGCGGTTCTCTTCCATTTTATCCTCATTCTATTGACTGAACCATTTTCATCTACCAATATGGACTTGTTTCTATATTTCTCTGAAGATTGTCCCTCCCATTAAAATCTTAAGTGAATTAAGTGCCATACGTGATCATTGGGCGATTATGTTCTTTTCGATTCATGATTGATAAGGTAAAAGTTGTTCCCATAATAGGTTACCGTTTTTCTCTGCAGTAGGCTGGTTGTCAACTAAAGCTATAGGACCCACACTGTCCTGCTAGTCAAGCCGTAGCTGGTGATGTGTAGAAAGACTGTGTAACATTTTCTACACTATTACAGAAACATGGACACGTCCATCCACTATGAATCGAACGTCTGCTCACCGAACAAAAAGAAAAAAAGTGGATCGCTAAGGCGTAGAACTATAAGTACTGAACGACAGTATTCACAATCCGTGTTCTTGTGTGATTAATCCCTTCTTCACCCAAGTCTTTGTTTCCAGTGTTTTCCTTACAGACTTACTGTCTCCTGGGTATGACGATAAACTATATCCGGCAGCAACGCCTTTGATCAGGAGGTTTTGACTGGCGTGGAACCACCTCTTAATTACTGTTATTTCCCAGGTCCATCCTGACCCGGGGTAGTGGCACCTGTTATGGTCCCAGCTATGGGCAAATAGTTAACCCTCAAACTAGGGTTAAAACACCATCAAAGTCTATAAAAATATTTTTATAGTAAAAATACCAGAATATTTTATAAGAAAACTGATGGAAATATGAATGAAAAGAAAGTGAACTAAATCGGCTAGATTATATATATCATATATCATATATCCAAAACGTCCCCTCTCCTTCGTGCGCATATGTAGTCGCATCAACGTAAACATTACTTTGGTCCGATGAAGTCCTAAAGGGCGTTTGAAACGTCACATGAGAACCTTTTCACTATTGAGAATGCGAAGTGAAGATTGGGCAGCTCCTGTCCATATATGGCAGCGCTACACCATTTTCACCCTGATCTGATGCTTATTTAGGTTGAGGATAGAAAAAGGGGGAGACAGTTACTGAAACGCCACAGAGAACTGACCATTTTTTTTAGCGATGAATCGTATGTACGATTTCTACTTGAGATCTGGATTGAGTTTGAGTGCGAATAGGTACTCAAGGTGTTAGACGAAGTTCTTGGAAATGCCCCAAAGATTTTAGAACGTTGTCTAATTATACTCAAGCTAGTCTGGCCTCCCATGCATGTTTAAGCATACTATTAAGTTGGTGCAAAAATAATGACGTAATAATGTCGTTTTTTGACGTATTTTTTAACGTCAAAAAACGACATTATTGCGTCATTATTTTTGCACCAACCTAATACTATATATTAGATTAATAACGATGTACCTTGGGTTAAGATGAGGCTAATAAAATTACTTGTTATGAATATTGAGCTACTTAATAGCAGCATAATAGTTTGCGAGGAAGAAAACTAGACTTGAAAAAGTCCAAGATTGTAATGACCGGGAAAGCATCCTCTTGGAAGTCGGTTCCACAAACAGTGGTTCGTGGTAAGAAGCTGCTCGAATGGAACTTATATCTCTCCTATGCAATACGAAGGGACTGAAGGTGGTTCGCTACAATGTGTATGCGGGTCTTATCTGTGAAATTTAGAACTGGTGGAAGTAAGGAATATACCTAAGTTGAGCACTTTCCATGGAGATAGCCATAGAGCAGCGAGAGGCTTGTAATGTTTCGACTGTGAGGAAAGGGGTTGTAGGGTGGAAAACAATTTGTTACCAACAAGGACGTGTAGACGCTTTTGAACTCTATCGAGACTGGAAAGTGAAGGCAGTTCCTGTCGATATACGGCAGCAGTACTCCATTTTTCGCCTAATCTGACGTTTATACAGCGGATAGCAGGCAGAGTCAGGTACTGAAGAATACAGGGAACCGACCATTTTCCCAGCATCATTAGCGCTGAGTTATATATACGAGTTCTACTTGAGGTCTGGGTTGAGCTTGTAATAATAGGTGCTCAGAAGATAGGATTCTCACTGAGATAACAACCGTTCATCGTGACAGGCGAAAATTCGGGGTGATGTGACCTCAGTATTTTTATTTTTGAGGCATTGTAAATAGCCAGCTAGTTTTTCCAAAACTCGAAGAGTGACTTGTATTGGTTTTGCTAATTCTCGTGAAGATTGCTTAGGATTTTCCTCAATTCCTTGGTCGTCTGGATCGAGAGGAAAGTTCGTGAAAGACATTTCTCGATCGAAATTGGCCAAATCAGCGTTGGCCTATACGGACACTTTCATTTCCATACGACTCGGTGAGACATTGATTATTGCTCTCAGATCTGGTCTGGTGCTTCTGCATCAAAAGATTCTTGAAAAAAAAATCCAAAGAAGAATCTATAATGTTATTTGTTTTGACGTGACATCTCAGATTCCGTCACTTGCCGACCATTTTAAAATATCTTCCCTCTGCTTTTTTTTTTTTTTTTCATAAATATTCTGATGCCTCTGCCTCTATGGTACCTGGAATTTATAAATTTAAACGCAGTACCATATTGATACGTCCTGGGTATGACGATAAACTACATCCGGCACCATGGCCTATGATCGGGATGCTTTGAAGAGCGTAGAACCACCTTTTAATTGCTGTTGTTCACAAGTCCACCCTGACCTGGGCTGGTCGCGCATGTTCGGGTCCTAGCTATGCGCAAATATTTAACCCCCAAACTGGGGTCAAAACACTATGAAAATATAAAAAAAACATTTTTATAATAAAAATACCTGCAATTCATTTTCATAGTAAAAAAAATTACCAGCAATAAATTTTTGTTAAAGAAATTACTAATGTCCCCAAGAAAATTAAATTTCCGAATTAAACAACACATAAGGAATTGATATGCCACTAAAAAACATTAGATTGGCATGTAGGTCTCATCATTTTAAAGTTGAGATGTTTAGAAAGATGTAACCGTAAGTTTCTATGCTAACAGTATTTTCTGTCGCACTTCTCGCTAGTGGAACTCTCTTCCGGCTTCTTACTTTCCAGTCAACTTCAAAAATTTCAATGCAATGTCAATCGTTATCGTCTGTCTTCTTAATTCCAGTTCTTAATTTCCTTCTCTAATTGATAGTATTTTTTTCACATTCTCAAACACTTGCGTCCTAGTGGTCTTTGATCTTCAAAAATGTAAATGCAACGTCAATCGTTATCTTCTGTTTTCTTAATACGCGTACTTTTATTGTCCTTTCTCCTTAATAGTAGTTATTCTCTAACACTCAGTAACTCCTTGCATCCTAGTGGCTTTATTTGCATTTGATGTTCAAAAATTTAAATGCAATGTTAATCGTTATCAGCTGTGTTCTAAATACCTGTTCTTTTATTTCTTACTAGCAGTAGAGCCCGGCGTGGCCCGGGGATGTAACAGTAAGAGATAGATCAAGTATCGACCATCATAAAGACTGAAAAATAAAATTGACAAAGATTATTGTTTAAGGTTGACGGACGCGCATGTCTTAATTAGTTTTTTTTTTTTTTTTTTTTTTTTTTTACGAATTGGTCAAACCCAAACTCAAACAAAAACATTGTTTTCAATCGTTATGAGTCTCCCGATTGAAGAGAATTTTATTATAAACAATTGTCTTGTAAATGGAATTTTTAAAGCATTCTGAATGTAAAAATAAAGAAAAAAGTGTGCAAGACAATAAGAAACACTACCTGCCAAAAAAGTGAAGTTTTGTTGAAATCGTTTGAAAAATGTAGGAAATCCGATCCCATATATAAACGAACACACACACACGCACACACACACACACACACACACACAAAAGCAACATGGGTTTTATAATAATAAGTATAACTCGATATGAGTTGTCCCCCTTTCATTCTCGCGATGCCTCTTAATCGTGTTTTCAAATTCATTTCGTGCAAAAACAATTGTGCTTTTCCAATTTTGGGCGCTGTCAGAACCACCGCAAGGTAATTTTACGTAGTCCTGTGAAGTTTTTTTGTAATCGGTTGAAAAATGTATGAAATCCGATGCAATATATAAACGTACAGACACGCACACACACAACCTGGGTTTTATAATATGTATGATGTCTTAGTGGCTCTATTGTCTTGTTTGGGATGAACTAATTAAAAAAAGAAAGAAAAAGAGTTAATATTTGCTGATTATTTGGACTTTTCTGCTCGGTTCTAATCTAAACTCATTTGAAAAGGATACAATAGATACGAAATTAAGACACCCTGATATCAACTAACCTCTCTAGAAAACAGAAAGCGTAAAAATTAAAGGTTTAATTTTACTGTAAGTATTGAAAATACCCTCAAAATATCAAAAGATTGACAGGACTTGCTTTTCAAACTAATCTTCGATGTTCTTCAGGACATTGGTGATCATAGCTCTCCACAATTTCCTGTTCTTTGTAGGTTTTAGTAAAGTTTACTTTTTTTTCTATATCTTCTAATCCCTTTTTTGCCAACCATTTACAGAAGGTCGTTCTTTTATGTGCCGCGTCTCTTCAGGATGTGGGCGATGGCTCTCCACAATTTCCTGTCCTTTGTAGCCCTTCTGTAAAGTTTGCCTTTTTGATATCTCCCCTAATCCCTGTTCTGCCAACCATTTAAACAAGGTCCTTCTTCTTCTTCTTCTTCTTCTTCTTCTATGTACCTTGTCACTTCAGGAGTTGGGCGATCATAGTTCTCCACAATTTCCTACCATTTGTAGTTCCTAGTAGAGTTCACTTTTTTGCCATCTCTTAAGGTTGTTGTTGTTCTACGTGGCGTGCCTCTTAAAGACGGGGACGAAAATTTATTCGTAATAAAGTTTGTCTTTTTGCCATCTCTCCTAATTCCTGTTTTTTTTGTTTTGTTTTTTTGTTTTTTTTTAAAATCCCTTCTTCTTCTTTGGACCGTGTCACTTCTGGACTTGGGCAATCATAGCTCTTCACACTTTTTATACTTTGTTGCTCTGAGTAAATTTGACTTTACACTATCTTATCTGTTCTGTTAACCATTTACACAATCTCATTAGGTAGATTATTCTCTGCTTTTCTCTTGCTTTCAATATGTCTTGTGAGTATTAAATTTTCTAAGCTTTCTTTCCTCATAACGTGCCATAGGACTTTGAACTGTCTCTTTCTGATACTGTGTTTATTTTATAATAGATACCTAGAGAAATTTAATAAATTAGACAAAATAAGAGATTAATAACCATAAATAATAATAAAATATGACATAAAAATATACTTTAATGAATGTTATGTGACGGTGAGAAAAATCGTTCGTTCTTACCGTAGATCTTATTAGAGACAATAAGAGATTAACAAAAATAACTAATAAAAATGGATCTGATTAAAGGTCATTTTAAAAGGGCGATACAAAATATAACCCCTCCGTTATTAAGTAACGTCTATATGGGGAAAAGGAAAATTACGTTAGAACGTAAAAGGGAAGCGTTAATTTTACAGGGAGTATTGAATAAGTGGCTGTGAATGTGATCCTTAAAAAGGTTACGGGACTTTCTTCCGAACCTCATACAAGAAATTGTTATATAGGAAATAAGTGTTGCTACCGACACTTGAGTTTGAACATAGATCGCCGGAGAGTAAACAAAGGCAAATATTGAACCTGATTTCAGTTCTTTTATTTGAATCTAAATATAACCCGTCATATCCGGACTTTGTAACCAATTCCTCATCTCCGGAAGGCCTTCTTAGTCCGGTTGTCAGGGATTCTACTGAAGTAGAAAATGTTGTCATGAATAAAGAAAATCATTAGCTTGTAATCTGTAAACCTAATCGTTTTGGCAAATGGATTACACAATGAATAATCATTAATTAATTAGGCTAATTGTTATGGCGTTATATTGTTGCGTATATTTCTAGATTATGATTTTAAGTTTGCAAGTCCGTCGATATTTCAGAAATGATATAATTCATATTGATTTTAATTAAAACAAATTCTGATATCCATTATTTTTGTTATTTATTGTTAAGATGAGAAAGAATGAAAGGGAAAGGGGAGATAAAAATAAAGAAGTGTTACAAAAGAAAGAAAGAAAGAAAGAAAGAAAGAAAGAAAGAAAGAAAGAAAGGCTAAGGAAGAAATAAACCTAACGAATAAGAAAGACAAAAATGAGAAGAAAAAAATTAAATAAGATAAAAGAAAGAAAGAAAATAATGAAAGATAAAGAGAAAAAAAAATCAAAAGTAATGAGAAAGAAAGGAAAAGGAAAAGGAAAGAAATGGTAAGAAAGAAATTGTGAGAAAATAATAAAGAAAGAAAGCGAGAATAAAAATAAAGTGCTACCAATGAGCACGAGAAAGAAAGAAAAAAGAAAGAAAGAAAGCGTAAGAAAGAAAAAAATGAGAAGAAAAATAAATAACGCAAAAGAAAAAAAATGAAAGGGGACGAAAAAGAAAGAAACGGAAGAAATGAGAAAGGAAGAAAAAGGAAATAAATTCTAAGAAAGAAAGAAACGTGACAAAATGAGAAAGAAAGAAAGAAAAGAGATGGTATTAAAAAATAAATAACGAAAAAAAGGTAAGAAAAAATAAGGGTAAGATAGAATAAAACAAACGTTATGAATGAAAGAGAAAGAGAAATGAGGCAATAACGTGAAAGATAATGAATGAAACGGAAGTTAAAAAAAGAAAGGAAAAAGGAATGGAATGATCAGAAAGAAAGAAAGAAAAAAAAGAAACAAACAAACAAACTAAGATAGGTGACGAAATGATAAAAATGAAAGAAAGAAAAAAAGAAAAAAGTTAGGAAATGAGATGAAAAAATGAATGACAAAGAAAAGGTAAGAAAAAAAGTAAGGGTAAGATAGAATAAAAATAAATGTTAAGAATGAAAAAGAAATAAAGAAAAATGGATGTAAATAAAAAGAAAGAAACGGAAGAAAAATAAATAAAAAAAAATGGAAAGAAATGGTAAGAAAGAAACGTGACAAAGGCACGAAATAAGGAAGAAAAAAAAAGAAAGAATCATTTACGTCAAGTCAAGCAAGATAAAGGATATACCAATAAAAAGAAAGGAATCAATAAAATGGAAAGAAAGAAAAAATCTGCAAGAGCCATAGACAAAGAAATAAGAAAATGAAAAACAAAATAAAGAACAAGAGAAAGAATAAAAATAAGAAATGGGAAATAAGCATAAATTAATCGAGGTAACCAATGATAAATAAATAAATAAAAAAAAATATATATTGTTTATTGTAAAAGTTGAACAGAAAAAGAATGTCCAACCACCGCCATTTCTTTAGCTCAGATATGCAAATATGGTCGAATGGAAAAAAAATCATTCTTAACATTTGACCTCATATCGAAAGTAAGAAAAAGCAAGTGATGAAAGGCCAATCCGTTGTCTGCAATTCTCAAACATGTCGCCTACGTTATAATCATTCATGCTTTCATTTGTCGATTATACACCTACACACTCAAGGAAGTGATTATTTAACGATTACCTCTCTTTGCTAATCCTCTTCTGCTATTTATTAAATTTAGCTGATTGCTACAAAAACGTGAATAAACAGAAATTCAATTTTACTTTAGCTTATCCTGGTACTGGCCTAAAAATGGTGCAATCCTTGAAAATCGAAGCCAGTCGATTAGAACACGGTCTATCGACGCAAGGTTAGTAACTGCTATTCTATAACAGAAACAAAGTTTAAGAATCAGCGTACTTCCTGATTCACCCTACTACTGTGAAATGGACTGCTCCTACTTATAAATATGTAGCCACATTAGAATAGAACTTGAGGAGCAGTTGATTTAGAGGATAGGTTTTCTCCTATCATGTCGACCTCCGGGCAGAGAGGAGCCCAGACGAGGCTAGACAGCCAGCCACCCAACCTTGTGTATATGCCTACGTGGAATTTTTGCCCGTGTGTACTTTCTCGGAATAACCCCACGTTAAAAACCGGCCTGTGCAACAACCCGCCTTGTGGAGAGGTTTCGGGTAAATACCGAGGAGTAGTTGATTTACTCAAGTTTTCAGTTCAATGTATGAGCATTTAATAAAGCTCTTATTCTTTGTTTGGCTACCTAGTCTCCTGTTCCTTGACACTCTTTCTGACTACGGTATAAAAAACTATCTGGCTTGGGGCTATTCTGGAAAGTATGTGCTTTCTTTGCTCGATTCAACATTAGCATCAACGGAAGTAATGAGCAGGATACAACAGGAAGTCCCAAAATTCATAAAAATAACCGGGCCCTATTCTGTCTCTCTTTTTCACTTTTCCATTACAACGACCGCTACTTTCAAGGCCAGCACGAAGAACTACTTACAACCCTTACTGCAGTAGACACGTACCAGTCATAGCTGTTTGAAATTCAGATTTCTCATTCCTCGTGAGAACAAGTGGAGAAATCTCTCTCTTTGAAACTTCTACTCAAGGGAAGAACTCTGTTAGCTGGGAAAACCAACTCTTCCTGCAAAATACCATTATTTTGAACTCTCTCTTTCAACTACAAATAAAAGCTGTTAAACAGTTATTTCCAGCTTTGTGTTTATTCATTTCACTCTATGCACACCCTAAGACATATATTCGTGCGCATAATCGGGAAAAATTCCTAAATGGCCTTTATAATTCGTGGTTATTTTAAACAAAGATAACATTGCAACACAAAACAACCATATATTAATTCAAGAGGAAGGAAGATAGGTACAAGCAAAGATATCATTGTCGTTTTTTAGCTGACGGCACAGATCTATTTTGCCGCGTTTTTAAAATCCTACTTTTATTAAAATACACCCAACACAAAGCTAAAGTGCCACTCAAGGTAGAGGGTTACGGAATAAATGTCCCTGAACGGATGAAGAGAAAGTACAAAGTGAAGGAAATGGAGGATAGTTAATGATTTCCCTCAGTCAAGTCTCCACAGGAGTCTGTTATAAAATGCAACGGCAACCCTCCCCCCCAAAAAAAACAAAACAATGCCTGAGCAGAACTTCCCCCTTACAAGTAGAACACGGAGGGAATGACGATGATGGTTCGGCTCCGTGGCCGTAGTATGTCGGGTTTTAACTATAAAGGTCTGATCTGATATATATATATATATATATATATATATATATATATATATGATAAGGGGTCAACAAATGCAAATGCAAATATATAAATAATAATAATATAAAAATATAAAATATTGCGTTTTTGGTCGAATTTCACTTTTGGAACAATAAAGCATGGGATAATGGATCAACGGGACAGATATGGCAGCAATATTGCGTCTTTGGTCGAATTTCACTCCTGTAACGATAAAACTTGTCATAAGGAGTCAACGATGCCGATGTCGCAGTAATATTGCATTTTCGTCGAATTTGTTTCTTCTGACGATAAAGCATGGGATAAAGGGCAAACAATGCAGGTAGAACAATAATAATGCAATTTACGGTAAAAATTTAATCCTTGTAACGATAAACCATGGCCTTAAAGGTCAACGGTGCATATACTACAATAATAGTGCTTTTTGGTCGAATTCCACTCTTGTAACGATAGTGCATGGGATAAACGCTCAACGGTGCTGATATGGCAGTAATATTGCATTTTTAGTCGGATTTGACTCTTGCAATGTTAAAGCATGGGATAATGGGGAAGCGGTGCAGATAAGTCAGTAACATTGCGATTTCGGTCGATTTTGACGCCTGTATTGATAAAGCATTTGATAAGAGGTCAACGGTGCAGATATTACAGTAATATTTCATTTTCAGTTGAATTTGACTGGTGAGGTTAAAACCTGGGATAGAGGGTCAACGGAGCTGATATGGTAGTAATATTGCATTTTTGCTCGAATTTGACTCTCGCATGGATAACGCATGGAATAATTGATCAACGGCGCAAATATGGTGCAATATAGCGTCTTTAGTTGAATTTCACTCTTGTAACGATAAAACATGGGTAATGTGTCAACGGTGCATATACGGCAATATACGGCTTTTTGGTCGAATTTGACTATTCTGACGGCAAAACGTGGTATAAAGGGTCAACGGGACAAATATGGCAATAATATAGTGTTTTTGGTCGGATTTGTCTATTGTAGGCTTTGATAAGAGATCAACGGTGCAAATATGGTATCAATATTCTGTTTAGTCGAATTTGTCTCTTGTAACGATAAATCATGGGATAAGGTGTCGATAGTGCAGATATGGCAGTAATACTGAGTTTTTGATCAAATTTGTCTCTTGTTTTGGTCGAATTTGATTTTTGTAACGATAAAGCGTGGGATAAGGGGTCAGCTGTGCAGATATGGCAGTAATGTTGCTGTTTTGATTGAATTTGCCACTGGTAACGATAAATTATGAAATACGCGGGCAATGGTGCAGATATGGCAGTAATATTACATTTTTGGTCGAATTTGTCTCTATAAACGATAAAGAATGGGATAAAGGGTCAACAGGTCAGATATGACAGTAATATTGCATTTTTGGAAGAATTTTATATTTGTAATGCATGGGATAAGGGGTAAACAGTGCATATATGCCAATAATTTCGTCGAATCTGACTCTTGTAACGATAAAGCATGGGATAAGTGGTCAACGGCGCGCATATAGCAGTAATATTGCAATTTTTAGTCCAATTTGACTCTTGTAATGAGAAAGCGTGTGATAAGATGTCAGCGATGCAGATATGTCAGCAATATTGTATTTTTGGCCGAATTTGAATCTTGTAACGATAAAGCATGTCATAAGGATTCAAAGGTGCTGATATGGCAGTCATATTGCATTCGTAGTCCAATTTGACCCTTGTAACGATAGAGCATGGGATAAGGGGTCAACAGAACAGATAGAACAGTAATGTTATATTTTGGGTCGAATGTGATTTTAATGATAAAGCATGGGATAAGGAGTCAACAGTGCAGATATGACTGAAATATTGCGTTTTTGGTCCAATTTGACTCTTGTCATGGTAAAACATGGGATAAGTGATCAACGATGCAGATATGGCAGTAATATTGTATTTTTGGCCGAATTTAACTCTTGTAAGGATAAAATATATGAAAAGGTGTCAACGTTGCTGATATGGCAGTAATATTGCATTTTGGGTCAAATTTGACTCTTGTAACGATAAAGTATGGGATAATGGTTCAACAGTGCAAACAGAGTCGTAATATTGTGTTTTTGGTCAAATCTGACTTTTGTATTGATAAAGCAATAGATAAGAGGTCAATGGTGCAGATAGCAGTGCAATATTATGTCTTTGGTCGAATTTGACTCATGAAACGATAATAAGTGGTCAACGGTGCAGATATGTCAGCAATATGGCATTATTGACTATTGTAAGGTTAAGCATTGGAGATGAGTCAAAAAAATTAATTAAGTTATTTCTCTGATTTTATGAAATGATCAATCCGTATCGATTATTTTGCAAAGACACACAGGCAAGCTGTCATCGAAGAATTCTTATCGCTAGACAAAAAAAGACCTACATGTCTAATTAGTAATATAGGAAAAATATTTTTCAATATGAAAAATTGCCAATGGGATACAAAGATAATCTAGTACGACAGGTTTTGTGATATAAATCAATGTTGCCACTCAATAAATTTGGTATTAATAGATCTTTGTTTCTTTTTTATATAATTTCACCCCATGCAAGACAGTAAAGCCACTAAGACACAGTATGTTATTGAGTGTGAAATAATATCCACTACCCTTCTCCTCATCCTTTCTTCTATCACTCCTATCTGATCTTGCTCTAAATTTTCTGTAACCCCTTGCGTCCTAGTGGCTTCCTGCCTTGCTTGGGGTGAAATGCTTAAAAAAAAAGAAAAAAAATAGAAAAATATTATTAAGGAGAGACAAGTATACAAGTAGCCGGCAGATAGTCCCACAAGCGAGAAGTGCAAGAAAGAAATTTTCACCATAGAACTTATAGTCAAATCTAGCCGTTTCAACTGTAAATAGATGAGACCTCGCCGCCATTCTAGTACTGCGCTTTAATTCATAATGTTTAAGTACAATACAAGAAGATTCATTAGAAAAATCAAAGTTGCCAATCAATAATATTGGTATTAATAGATCTTTCTATTTTTTAGAATCATTTCTTTCCAAGCAAGGCATTAAAGCCACTAAGACACTAAGTTACTGAGTATGAAAGAGTAAGAAAAAAGAGAAACATTATTAAGGAAGGAGAAAAATAAAATAAAAGTGTTATATACCGTACCTATGAACACTAATGGGTATGTCCCAAAACTCATAAATACGTTGGACACTATTGTAAATGGGGGTAATAGCAGTGGTTTACCTACTTCAAGCCGTTGGCGAGTATTGTATTTATTGATGTTATAAAGGTTACTATTTCATTCCCAACCTCCGTTTTGGTTATTCCTTATTCAGTAATCTTTTCTAGGTTACAACGATATTGAAATGGATTTTTCCGTGGTTATTTCTTCAAGATCATGTTGGCCTTGAAAGAATGGAGTTGATAAATAGTCCCACGAGCGATAAGTACGAGTGAAGAAACTGTTAGCATAGAATTTACGGTTACATATAGCTATTTCAACTGTAAAATTACGAGACCCTATTGTAAAATCTAATACTGCGCTTAAATTCCTAAAGTCTGGGTACCATTAAGCAAAGTTCTTCTTTGTTATATGCTTATGCAAACAATATATCGTGTGGGTTTCAGTTTATAATATCTATGCTTTGTTGGGAGGGCAGTGTCAGGTCTTATTTTGGCAACAAATAGTAACATAAATAAAAAAAGATATAGGTCATAGAAACATATATTTAATTGTTCATTTATAGAAATAATTCATTTTATTAGTTTACATGTGACTAGGATATTTTATAACTTTCATTTTGTTAAGTTTTTTTTGTTGTTTCGACTTTAATATTACTTGCAACGATTTTTATTGCCTTACAGAAAACTTCTTTGTTTGAATATTGTCATTTATTCTCATATCTGATTTTTTATGTGTCACGTCCCGTCACCCTACAAACACCTATTTTTGCGGCTCTAAGCAATATATATATACCACCCTTTCCCTCTCCAACCGTTCATTTATATATGCTCGTTAGGTAAGCCACTCGGCGTTTTCCCCTACCCTGCTTTGCCTTCAGTATAACTCGTGATCGTCAAATTCTCCAAACCATCTTTATGTGTCTGTTGTAACGTAGAAAGGGTTACTGAATGAGGAATAACCAAAACGGAGGTTGGAAATGAAATGATAATCTTTATAGCATCAACAAAATACAATACTCGCCAGCGGCGTGAAGTAGGTAAACCACTGCTAGTGGTGGACTACTTAGATAGCATATTACCCCCACTTATAATAGTGTCCAACGTATTTGTCTCAAAAATTTCAACTGTTGCTTTCTGATTCTATATAGAAGGGTTTTTTTTATTGTTTCCATCTATATAATACTAAAAGTCTGTGATTTCATGCGTGCTTATATGGTGCGTTCGTCCGGCGCATAATGATTTACGAGTTGTTTATGCAGTAAGTATTTTTATTTTGACATTCTTCAAACAATTTTTAATTAAAATGTTTTTAAATTAAAGACAGACAAAAAGAGATCCTGATTTGCTGTTTGTATGTAGATTAATTATTTATAGTTCAGCTTTCTTTGAACAAACAATATTTTAAATATTTAAAACATATTTTTAAGTTAATCTGATTTAAAAAATATTTTAAGTGAAAAAGATTTAAAATTTAAAAATAAATTAAAGTTTTTTTTATATATAGTAAGTATTTTTTATTTTAACTTTCTTCAAGTAGACAATTTTTTTTTTAATTACGATTATTATTCACAACCTTTCGGCCTTCTTCAGGTGACATACGTTGGAATTTCGAACCGAACCCTTTATTTTATTAACCCAAGAACACATGGCCAAGTGGATAAAATCATTGGTTGAGTGATCCAAAAAGTGACTTGACCCAAAGACTTGTGAGTTCGGTATCTGGCTACCGTAGAGGGAAACAAAAAACATGGAGAATTGAGTTACTAAAGGGAATTAACTGAAATTGAAATAACGAAAAAAGACATGGCGCGTGGAACTACAACAATCTACGCTTGTGCACTAAATAAAGGGTTCACTTCGAAATTCTACTGTATATAAAAATGAGGACAACAGTCCGAACAATGTGAATAATGAAGATAGACGTGTTTAACATCTGTTTCAGGGAAATGCAAAAAGTTGTTAATTTTTCAATTTTTATCTGTACCCCCTGATAAATAAATTGATTAATAAAAATGCTTCGCAAGACAGATTTTTGGCTAGTAATAATAATAATACAAATCTTTAACGCCTACCAAAGCACGTAGTTCAGTAAATTGCTGGAGTTTAACACGTTTAAAGACGAATTTTATAAACAATGTGCCGAGTATTTAAAAAAAATAGAACAACTGTAGTTAATAAATAAATAAAAACTCAAAGGACTTATCTTTCCGATTTCAAGTTTCACAGATACACCGATTGTCAGGGTCAGATAAATCTACTGAATTCATTAATTTATACTGATATACACCATGTAATAATAAAAAAAAACCCCGCTAATTATTAACTCCAGACAAATGAAAAACTTCTATGAACTGGGATCAAATACAGATCAAATATGGATCGGAATTCGACAGAATAATAAGATAAAGAACAAATAGGCAATGTTTTTCAATTTAACATGTTTCACTTTAATTAAAGCTTTATATTTCATTTCTTGATGAAGCTTTAATAAAAGTGAAACATGTTAGATTGATAAAACTTTCCTATTTGGTTTTTATCTTATTAAGTTTCCATTCTAAAAACGTTAGAACATTTAAATTCCTTATATACGAGCAAAATAGTTTGGCTTTTTGTGAAATTCTTAGATGGATCTTATTCTCTATTAATTTAATCTATGACTCAAAATTAGCAAAATAGTTTAAGGGTTGTTAATAGTAAAGACACGTTTCACTAAAAGGCAACAATAATAATACTGAAGATGTCTTAGCAAAATTTAATAATAATGACAATTGTTTCCCTAAACAGGCAATATTTGTTGATCTCACGTAAATAAATGCAGTTGTTATTTTGGGGCATTCATAAAAAAAAAACTATTAAAATTTTGAATTAAAATCTGCAATTATTAATTTTTATTATCGTTATCAAACCTGTTAATGATTCGTCTGAAGTAATGATTGAGTATCGTTTCAATAAAATGTTTTAAAAAAAAAAGGTACTTGAAAAAAAACAACAACTATTGTTTGTCAAAATGGCGCTGATGACGAAAAGTTAGCCAATAATAATAACCTTGCTGCCAGGAGAGGGAAACAGAAGATTTTAAAACGACGGATATGTTGATATGAAATCTCGTTGCCATCGTAACCAGTACTTATCGATTTGCTGAAAGAAAGAAAAAATTATACTCTTCCGTTAAGCGATTTTAACAATATATATTGGCTGTCCATTTTGAAGTGTGCTTCTAGGACTGCTTTTAAAACGGCATACTCAAAACAAGGAAATGGAAAATGATCTACGTACCCTAGGGGAAAAATCAAATTGTACCGTCCAGTAGAACGACGGTGATTTTGACTTAGGTAAAATGGATTTCGACCAAGCCAAAATCGATTTCGACCAAATTAAAATCGATTTTTGACCAAGCGGAAATCGATTTCGACCAAATTAAAATCGATTTCGACCAAGCTAAAATCGATTTCGACCAAGCTAAAATCGATTTTGACCAAGCCCAAATCAATTTTGACCAAGCTAAAATCTATATTGATCAGTCTATAACCGCATGACGGTTATTAGCGCAGAAAGTGGAACCGTGGAGTTCAATTCAAATCCTGGTAATTTCACTTTCGCGCTAATGTCCTTGAGAAAGGCATGAGTCAATCTCTTCTTTTCCAACAATAAGCTAATTAGCTGGGCAGACTAACTTCTCTAGCCGTGAGTTTACAAGCAATACAGGAGAAACAAAACTCTGAATTCAAAAACGTAGAAAAGGTAACAGCAAACACTCCACTATTTTCCCCAAGAAATCCTGGAAATTTACAGATACTAAAAATGAATCTGTGAACAGCCATCATTGTCTACACCCTGACTAGATATGACAATTTATAAATATTAGGTTGGTGCAAAAATAATGACGTAATAATGTCGTTTTTTGACGTTAAAAATACGTAAAAAAAACGACATTATTACGTCATTATTTTTTGCACCAACCTAATAATAAAGGGAATGAATTTGTGGAGGACCATGATCGTCTACGTCCTGAAGAGAGAAGGAAGACACAAAATTCAAAACTGTATATATTGCAACGGGACTTATTCCACTTTGTTTCCCAAATAATGTCTGCATACAATACAGCATGATTCCAATTGTCGGGGCAAAGATTTTCAAAACATTTACGAGGGAAGCGAATAGGAAAAACTCCTATTAGACATAACATGGCCTCCCTCTGTCCTTTCTACAAATATTTTCATGGCAACTGCTCTAACGATCTTTTTCCCTGGTGCCCCAACTACATGAATGTAAGCGTGTTACTAGATTGACATCTAGGCCCCACCCGTTTGGTTTTGAAATATTAGGTTGGTGCAAAAATAATGACGTAATAATGTCGTTTTTTGACGTATTTTTTAACGTTAAAAAACGACATTATTACGTCATTATTTTTGCACCAACCTAATAGCTAAATGCAGCTGCCACTTCTCCTCCAGCACTTATTTTTCTCGCACTTACTACCTGTGGAAATCCCTTCCGTTTAATTGATTCCCTGATAACTACAATCTTCAAAAATTTAAATGCAATGTCAATCGCCGTTTTCTGTCTTCTTGAACCCCATTCTTCTTTTGTCTGTTTCTCAATCTTCCCGATTCTTAGTCTTCTTTTTCTCTTTCATTTTCTCTCTCTCTCTCTGCACCCCACGACAGCGTACTAGCGGCATTGTCACCTAGCTTAGAGTTAAATGATTTCAAAAAAATGTTTGGAGTGTCAATACATTTTAATAATAGTAGGAACTGAAGTAAGGGCATTTTCACGCCGTAAGTCAATAAGATGTAATAATACAGTGTGCAGCAGAAATAACCCCCAGATATACCTCCCAGAAATCTCTCCCAAATAATAAGACATTACTGGAAATGGTGTCTTCATCTAGCTAATCTCTTAATATTATGCGGGAAGTAATTTTGGGAGGTATATGAGGGAGTCATTTCTGCCGCTCCTAGTATTAAAGACTGAAGTACATATGACATCAAACAAAATGTGTCGCCATTTTCGATGCTGTAAGTCAATAAAATTAATACGATTATAAAAGGCTGAATTAGAAAAAGAAAAATAATAATGTATGCATTTTTTTTTAATAAATGTCAGTGTCAACACCAACGTCAATATAAATGTCAATAAATTTTAATAATAGTAAGGAACAAAAAAAATGCGTCGCTATTTTTGACGGCGAAAGTTTATAATAAAAATTTAATAATAGTGAAAACGGAAGAAAATATGACGTCATTTTTTACGGCATTAATAAACCGGTTTAAAGACAGCGATTGCCGATTGAATGAAATATAAAAGCTTAAGTTGGAAAAAGAAAGAGAAACGCTAACGTCATTAAAATTCAGCTCCGCCAAGTTGTTGCCTGGTTAATGTTTATATTGTCCACCTGCACGCTTGCAAATTACGACGTAAGCGGCTTTTCGAGCGATATTACTTTAGTTACTCGTTAATTGTTGATATCATGTCGAACTTCTGGTCCTACCCCGCCCTAATGAAATGGGCAGATTGTGTCTAAAAGACGGTTCCATCGTCCCCAGGCCGATGGTGTTACCTGGATACACACTAAACACATACATGTATGTATACACAAAAGAAAGCGCGAACTAGGAGAAATGGGGTTGGAGAGCATAGAGGAAGGAGGTAACGAAGAGAAGTGGGGGAGATACTTCTTCATTTGAGGGAAGAGGGGGAAAAAGAAGGAAGAGGAAGAAGTAAAAGAAGAGGAGGAATATTTGGGGAAGATGGCGAATAGCAGTGACTGAGAAAGAGGGGCTTAAAAATGGAAGCAATTGAAGCAAGGATGGAGAAATTGGTGTAAAACAAAAAGAGGAAGGAAAGAAAGAAAAGAGGAGAAGGAGTAGCAGTAGAGAAAAATCTAGTTTGTGTTGGTAGATTAAGCACATAAACCGTTATTGGGGTATTTAATATCGAAATCTGTTTTTATTGCACTTGAGATTATAGGTAAGCTACGTTGGCTTTTATACTTGACTGAAGGTATAGGCAAGCATTGGTAGCGATTGAAATTGAGGCTATAGTTAAACACCAGTCGGATTTATACATGAGTCTATACGCAATAGTTTTGTTTATATTGGAGTCTATAGGTAAATAAGAGTTGCTTTTATACTTAAGTCAGCATGCAAACACTGGACGAGTTCATTATTTACATTATTCGGACTATTGTCCTCATCTTTGTCGCCATATTTATTACAACGTTTCGGCCGTTGTACGCTGCGGCCTTCTTCAGGTGGTTGGAATTTCGAACTGAACCCTTTATTTCGCTCACTGCGGTAGACTGTTCTATAAGGTTGGTGCAAAAATAATGTCGTTTTTTACGTATATTTTAACGTCAAAAAACGACATTATTTTTGCACCCACCTAATAGTTCCACGTGCCATGTTTAATGGATGTCAGTTATCAGTTATCTCCTGTTAATTTTCCCTCTGAAAGTTCTCTACTGCCTTACCCGTGTATTGAACTCCCACTCTTTGGGTTCTGTCACTGGATCTAACCAACGAAACATTGTCATAAATATGTCGATAAAGATGAGGACAATAGTCCGAATAATGTAAATAATGTACATGATACCTCATCTCAGAAATATAGACAGATACTGGACGAGTTAATAACTCAGTCTTAGTAGACATTAATTGAATTTATAATTGATAAACATTCGTCGTGTGTATACTTTAGTCCATAAGTAAACATGTTCGGGTTTGTACCTGGGTCTATAGGTAAAATATTGGTCAGCTTTATGTTATGAATAATCAAGAGTGGTCACCCCTTGTTTCGTTACTCTCCTTTTTGAGAGAGCTATTTCTGTTTACTGGGACTATAAAAGGACACTACAAGCAAACTTTGTATTCTCAGTTTAATAAAGCTTTCTTAAAGCCTACACCTGCGTACTTTTGTCATTACACATTATATTTGTGTCTAAAGGCAAACATTGCTTAGAGTTAAGTCTAAACGTAAACATTGATCGGGTTTATAGCTTGAGTCTATTATTGAACATTGGTCGCATTTATAATAAAATGTATAGTGAAAACTTGTTTGTGTTTATAATATACTAATTAAGCAAACATCTTTTATGTTTAACTTGCGTCTATACGCAAATATTTGCGTCTATATGTGCCAGCTTTACAACTGAGCCTAAAATTAGGTATTTGTTGTGATAATAATTGAATTCATAGTTAAACGTAGGTCGTTTTTTACAGTAAAGTACACCCTGTACAAGGTCCGGGGCCACTCGAGATGGAGGGTTACGTTAATGTGTAGTTTAAATATTAGGTTTTGTGCAAAAATAATGACGTAATAATGTCGTTTTTTGACGTTAAAAAATACGTCAAAAAACATTATTACGTCATTATTTTTGCACCAACCTAATAGATAGAAGGGGAAGATAACGTTTGACTCTAGACTTGAACAAGTTAAGATTGTAGTGATCGGGGAAACATTCTCTTGGGAGTCGGTTCCACAGGGCAGTGTTTCGCGGGAGAAGCTGTTCGAGTGAAACTTACTTCTCGCCGACGAAGGGAATGTGGATGGCTTGCTACTATGTAAGCGATAAGTAGGGTTCTAGCCACGATAGAAA
Source organism: Acanthosepion lycidas (assembly GCA_963932145.1). Classification (NCBI taxonomy): domain Eukaryota; kingdom Metazoa; phylum Mollusca; class Cephalopoda; order Sepiida; family Sepiidae; genus Acanthosepion; species Acanthosepion lycidas. The sequence goes on along the minus strand of OZ010574.1, from coordinate 59,720,467 downwards.
ACATCGGAAACATGTAGTTGGTCCGAGCACTTTCCATGGTAGTAGCGACAGAGCCACACCCTGCCTGTGATAGAGATGTTTGAGGGTGGAAAATAATACTTCTCTAACAAGCGCTCGAAGACGCTTTTGAACTCTATCCCGCCCAAATACTGAAACAATAGTTTTGGTTTATACTTGAGCCTATGGGTGAACACTGGTCAAATTTGTACTTCTAGTAGTTTTTCACCTAGACTGGCCGCTAACCAAGGCTTCAGTGCTCAGTATACTCTGTTTTTAATCTACAGCCGAGACAGAGACAACTTCTTATGGGTCATTTAATGGCAAACATTTAATTTTCTTGCGGGTATTAATAATTTCTTTTACAAAAAAAAATGTATTGCTAATAATTTTACTATAAAAATGTATTTTTCTACCTTCATAGTGTTTTTACTCCCATTTGGAGGTTAACTATTTTCCTATAGCTGGAACCCTAGCAGGTGCTACCACCCGGGGTAGATCCATACCTCCTGCAAGGAGGTTTCTGCGAAAGTGAATGCACCAGATTCGGTTGAAATTTGAACAGAACAGCGAGGACAGAATTAGAGAAAAATGAGACAAAGATAAAATAAAGAAAGAAGACAAAGATAAAACATAGAAACATGACAATGAAAAACAGAAATAAAACAAAGATAAAACATAGAAATAAGACAAACATAAAAAAAAAGAAATAAGACAACGATAAAACTAAGAAATAAGACAAACAACAAAATTAAAGTAAGGAAAAAGAAAGAAAATACAGAAGAAAGTTTGAGATGAAAAGAAAATCTATGAAAAGAAATGTGAATTTGAAGAGAAACGATATTTGCACCGTAAAAATAGAATAAAATGTAAGAGAAAGGGTTAGAAAAATGAAAAAAGAAATGGCTGCGACATTTTTTTTTAAATGGTTCAAATGATAAAGGGAGATAACCTAAACGAATTAAGGAAATTTAAAAAGAAATGGCTAGAAATGTTAATGGTAATGGTAATATTAGCTGTTTCGTTATAAGAAAACATTTGGCATTAATTGACTGAGTAATCAGTAATACTGTCGGCTGAAATTTATAAAATCTTTCTCTTAAATCAACGTTTCAGACAATAGTTTCTCAAATCCCAAAAGTAAGTCTAGATATGATATAAGAAAAAAACAATGAATAACCATAGGAAAATAACAAAACTAGTTCTTAAATATATGAAAGAAGAAGGAAAGAATTCACCCCAAGTAAGGCTATAAAGCCACTAAGACACAAGGGGTTAATGAGTGTGAGAAAAATGAGTAAAAAAGAAAACATTATAAAGGAGAGGGAACAACAAAGGAACAGGAATTGAGAAGATGGAAGATAACGATTGGGATTGCGCTAACATTTTTCAAGAACAAAATTGTCTGGTAAGAAAGAAACAGGAATAGTGTTCTACAAGCGAGAAATGCGATTAAAATTACTTATAGTTTCATATAGACATTACAACTGTAAGATGATGAAACCTTACCGCCAATCTAGTACTGCGCTTAAATTCATAAAGTCTAGTTACCAAAAGAGAAAGGCATTCAGAACAATTACAATGAAAATATTTATAGCAAGGGAAGTTACGTTATGGCAGCGGGAATTTGACCGAGTCAGAGATGCCAGGTCAGAACTAATATAATTGCGGATTCGTCTTTGTATCTTATCAAGAATCTCTAGATGCATGGCAGAAGCACCAAACCAGATGTGGCAGAAATATTCAATGCATGGACGAATAAATGTATAAGATCGATACTGGGGAGAAAAATTGTCATGTGTCACATGGGGGACTAACTTTCTTAGCAACAGACCTAGCACTTAAATCAACATTTTCCATTTCGTGTCAGCTGAAAACGTTAGCCCGTGAAGTCGCAAGGATTCATTCTTCTTGAGGTCAGAAGCAGCCATGTAGATGGAAGGTTAAAAAAGGATCTCAGACGATTAAGAGCAAGCGTTAAAATGATTCATGATGTGTAGAAGAAGAGAAATGAAAAATACAAGTAAATACGTGAATAAAAGAATGTATTAAATAAAAGGACAAGGCAAATCGGGTACAATGCATTGAAATCTCAACGGCCCGTTCATGCTTCATTGTGTCGCTCGTTATTAAGTCAAAACACCATTTTGCTGTCGCTAAGCAATAAACATCTTTCTTCAAAATGGCTATTGCCGGCAGTTTTTAAATCTTGAATATCACATTAAACCCCGAAAGAAGAAAGATCTTCGCAAAAAATCCTTCATAGATATAAAGAAAAGAAATACAATCTTCTTCTATGTACCATGAATCTCCAGGTTGTTGGCGATCATGGCTCTCCATAATTCCTTATCCTTTGTAGTTCATAATAAATTTAGTTTTTTTTTCTAATCTCTCCTAAACCATTTTCTACTAACCATTTACACAAACTTCTTCTTCTTCTTCTTCTTCTTCTTCTTCTTCTTCTTCTTCTTCTTCTTCTTCTTCTTCTATGTGCTGTGACGTTAGCGATCATGGTTCTCTACAATTTCATGACCTTTGGAGTGCTTAATATATATATATATATATATATATATATATATAAGAAATGGTTTGTTGTATGTATGTTTTATAAAATGTTTTCATTTTTCAAAACACGGTCAAGATATTATGTCCATGTTCTTCTGGCAAGAGTCTTTACTAGTTGTTTTTTATAAACAGAAGTTTTAAAATTATTATTACTAAAATCGACGAGGACATCTAAGAAAGGAAGTTTATTTTTTTCACTAAGTTCATAAGTAAAATTTAGGACGGAATTTTGTTTAAAATGTAGCTAAATTGAATTATCAACAAAAACTTCAGCATGTCATTGATGATCGTTCTAAATTTACTAAATTGAACCAGTAAATCTCTAAAGAAATACGTTAATAAACTCATAACATCCAACAATACTGTTGCAGGATCCCTAAAAATAAACAAAATTATTGGAGATTACCAAACCTGGCTAGTCTGAAGGAGTGTACTTAAGATTGTGGATTTTCATTCGAACTTGTTGCTGGCATCCAGCCTTTGAGTCGTTCTCCCAATGTAGTGTGAACCACAACTATATTTAAAGAAATAAATTAAAGAACTATTATGATGTGGAGGGAGAACGTCTTTCCGCATTAAGAATGTATATTTTAAATTGGCCGGCAACAGCCATCTCCTTTGATTTTCTCGTTTTTTTTTTTGTTTTTTTGTATGCAAATTGAATTTGTCGACTCCTGTTTTATTTGTTTCATGTTTTTTGTTGTTGTTGTCTGTTTTAGCCTGTTGAATCATTTCAGCTGATGATAAAAGAGTCGATTAACATATGATCAATAGTTTTGGGTTACGAGGAAATTTTTGCGTAAATCAACTAACGAAATGTTGGAGTGGTCGATGCAAGATCAATAAGCATGAGAAGCTTTCTAAGGTAAGGAGATGTTCGATTAATTATGATCTGCACTCGTTGTAACCCTCTCAGGCAGTAGTACACAGCGGCGGTCGAAATCATCACGGACGTTTGTTGGTAAGTAATGATGATACCAGTGAGGAGTTTGCTGTTTTGGTAAATTGAAAATTGAATTTGATTAAAACAAACAAAACAGGTAACTGCCATTAATATAACCCGAGTCAGTTACTTGTGCGTACTAACCCCGAACCCGTCAAAACCTGATTATGGGCCCCGAGCTCATAATTTGTGACCCTCGCTATTTTATCAATATTTGCTTTTTCTACCAACATTTATATGCAAGTTAAACTAAGCACAACTGACAATTAAAGATGAAAAATTTCCTCGGATTTTCTTTCTGCGTCCAAATCCTTGAATTTGTTTTGCTCATGCTATTAGGGTGGTGCAAAAATAATGTCGTTTTATCACATAGTAACATATGTGAGAAAACGACATTATTTTTGCACCAACCTAGTAAATCTTGAAAAATACTATACAAAATTCACTTAAATGTGTTAAAATTCAAGTTTTTAACAAGAAAAATCTCAAGTCGATGTTAAAAATTGCCGCAAAACATTGTTTATTTATCTAAGATGGAATGATCAATTATCGCGTATCTCTAATTTGCATTTAGATTGTTGTTGTTGTCCACAGCCGCTCGCATCGGGATCGTCATCTCCTCTCCCCTGCTGGCGGTGGCAGAGATGACTGTGAGTCAAGGAGAATTTGATTTTGGTGGACAACTCTGCACGACGTTGAAAGCCACACACTTGGCCAGAAGCGCCTCCCTCGAAGCTCAAAGGGGATTGAGACAGGGGATCAAACCTGGTTGCTTCGGGCTGTTGGATGCTTGGTTTGTAAATATACAGTATATATATATATATATATATATATATATATATATATATATATATATATATTACTTCAAACATTATTATAGTGGAAACATCGTATTTGAAATAAAGGCCCTGTTTTTTATTTATTAAACAGCGTGCCCTGGGCAATCGAAAAAAAAAAAATCTTAGTAAAAAAAAAAAGTACTCTAGCAGGGATCGAAACTGTATCCCCCTTGGCATTATAAATTACAATTTGATCCGGCATGTGTTAACGTTCGGCCACGAAGACCATCACAATGGGCAAGCCTCTATTTTATCTTTTGAAGGAAAGGACGTCTATTTCAAATACGAAGTGTCCACTATAATAATAACGTTTGAATTAATAAAGATGATGAATTAAAAATAAATACACTCATTCTTTATATATATAAGGTGGGTGGAAAGAAACTAGGCATTAGAAATTGCTTATATAAGTTTTAGCATCACTGAAGTCACGAGGAAACATTTTTTTTAAACACACAACACTCATAGGGATTTTTTATTTACGTACAGGTGCTAAAACCTGAAAACTGTGACCGCAGAATTGAATATGGAGAGTTAATGTTAGGTTGGCATGAAGATTGGTCTGAATTGCCTGAAATCATCCTCTAGAGTGACGAGGTTGTATTCCCTTTTGGTGGTTTCATCAATCGTCACAACTACCATTACCGGGCGTCGTGTGATAACGATCGAAACATGACGGTTGAGAGGATGCAAACTCGACCAAAAGTGACCGTGTGGTGCAGAATGACGGCAACAAGAGTCGTCGGTCCATATCTTCAGCGTGACACCATGAATACAGACGCTAACTTCATTTTTCAGGGCGTCGGATGGGAGGACGCGGACCTCAGGAATAGCCTCCAAGATGTTCAAATCTCACTCCATGTGATTTTTACCAATGGGGTTACACAAAAGAGGAAATGTACAAGACAAAACCTCGCACACTGGAGGACTTAGAGACACGGATTCAGGAGGTTCTCAATGATATCCCAGACGACGTCCTTCAGAAGGTTGTTCATTCCATCCCTGGCCGTCTGAGGAAACTGATTGACGCCACAGGTGCTTAATTTGAAATATGAAGATCTGCTTTCATTTTCCCTATGTAATAAAGAATATGTATCATTTGTTTCAATAAATTTGTAATAGGAATATGGAGTTTATTACCAATTTTTTAATGCCTACTTACTTTTCACCCACACTGTACACACACACACACACACACATATATGTTCTGAACAATAAAAAATATTAAAAAATTAAAATTTTCCGATACACTGGGTTGTATATTAATATTTTTTGTTTTATTATTTCAATAAGGTTCCTCGACTAGTTTCGGCCAACATAGCCATCATCATCAGAAAAAAAAATGCCTGCTTGTTAGATGAGTGAACGACTCTCTGAAGAAAGTGAAATCTATCTGTAGTTTTCATTTCTTTTTTATCGTTAATTTTGGCCAGTCCATGTATTAGTTAAACGATCTCTTTCAAGTTGTTTTTAAAACAGAGTCTGGGAGATTCATGGGTCTCTTTGGGGTCACACTGCATTTCTTTAAAAATGACCCCAAACATTTTGCCTGTAGTATATATATATATATATATATATATATAAATTATATTTGTATTTGCGGATACACTTATTTGAGTAAATGTTCTATTCCTTAATTAAAAAGTATTAATTACATTTATCGGCCTGAATTTTCGAGAAATTTCGTAGAAAATACGCGTTCGCCGGCAGGAAACCAGCATCGTATGAGGAACCACCATTAAATCTGGAATGCTATAATCGTTCAGCCACAGAGAACTTCCGGTTAATCAAGGCCCGAATTAATGCTTTTAAACATACACTTTTGCCGATCTTTGTCGATCTATCATATCCACTCTGAATTCGTAATATAACGTAAACAATAACAATATATCATAGGAAATTAGGTTTAATTTAGTTTCTTTTGGTCTATTTTGATTTACTGCATGTCAACATCAATGGGTTATTTAATGCCGACAAGATGTTTAGAAGAGGTTCATATGAATAGAATATGTATTAAATCCGACAAATATTTAATATATTGTCTGTTTATACGTTATTATTTATTATTATTATTTTAATTTATGGGTATACTTATTTAAATTAAAGAACAAAACATTTACTTAAATAAATATATGCATAAACTAAAAAAATAAAAATAGAAATACCATATATATATATATATATATATATATATATATATATATATATATATATATATATAAACAGATTGTTGTTGCCACACCAGGATAAAATAATCTTAGGGACAGAGATCATAATTTATTAGTAAAATGAGATACAAATGTATTACGTTTAAAATTTAAGGCGCTTTCGGCCGACACTTCTTCAGAAATAAAATTGGCTGATTTCCCGAATAAGCACAACTTATGTTTCAAATCTCGTTGTCTACACAGTACTCTTACTCATCGTGCTTTGATATTGTGTTCTGAGTTTAGACTTGATGCAGAGTTAGACCCCGAATGTGTTGTTACATCTACCATTGAGCTAAAAATTGTGAAGTTTAATAAGATCAAGAAATATTGTCCCTGTAAATGTCCTGTACATGTGAGACTGCCGTAAATTGGTCCCGTGAGTCAAACATAGGCTGACAAAATTGCCAATTCTATTAAACGGTGTTTCAATGCCGTTATGGTCCGGAGTATTTTTTCAACCAGAAGTGTTTTCCCCTCTTGCCGTAAGGATATCTTGCCTGCCAATCAACAGAGTCTAGTAATTTATCTATATAAATGTCGATGAGAGATCGGCTATGTAGACAAGACCATCCAGAAGTTTGAAGATAGGATCGCCGAGCATGCCCCGGACCATGTGCGTAGACACGAGCCTGTGACATCCCAGTGTTTGCAGACTCATGACTCCGCTATCGGTGAGCACTTATTAAATTCTGTTGCTTGCAGGACGAACTATTCTGCTGAGTTCTTTTTCTGTCTTGCATAGGGCACGAATCAGACTCCATTTAGACATACAGGAGTCTGTTACTATTAATATGCAACGTTCTACTGTGTAGACAACGGGATTTGAAACATAAGTTGGCCTTATTCGGGGAATCAGTCGCCTAATTAAGAAAATTAATTATTTTTTCCCCAATTACCGCCTACATCTCAGTAATTTACTGTTTAATATCAGTTGTTGGTAAAAAATTTTCTTATCCAATACTTTGCTTTATTCTGCCGACGATTTTATTTCTGAAGAAGTGTCGGCCAAAAGGAGCCTTAAATCTTAAGCCCGATACTTTCGTATTTCATTCTTATAATAAATTATAATACCAGGTCCTTTATATATATATATATATATATATATATATATATATATATATATATATATATATATATATATATACACACACGTTCTTAAAGACAGGAATCATAATTTATTATTATTATTAGTAGTAGTATATATGTGTTTGTATATGTGTGTATGTATGTATGTGTGTGTTCTTAAGGACAGGGATCATAATTTATTATTATTATTATTATTATTATTATTATTATTATTATTATCATTATTATTATTATTATTATTATTATTATTATTATTATTATCATATATGTGTTTGTGTGTCTGTGTGTGTATGTATACATGTGTGTGTTCTTAAGGACAGTGATCATAATTTATTATTATTATTATTATTATTATATATGTGTTTGTGTCTGTGTGTGTATGTATGTATGTGTGTGTTCTTAAGGACAGGGATCAAAATTTATTGTTAATAATAATTTTAATAAGAAATTTAATTTAATAAATTTAATAGTAAATTATGATCCCTATCGTTAAGAATATATATATATATATATATATATATATATATATATATATATATATATATATATATATATATATATATATGTGTGTGTGTGTGTGTGTGTGTGTGTGTATATATATATATATTAGGCAACATGTATTTTATATTATAAAGAGATAATCATACATTGAATCAATTAGCAATATTAATGCGATTAATGGCGAAATCTCTTCGCTAATAGACTTAATATAAGCATTAAACTACTAGCAATCTACTTAACGATTCAATCCTTATGTATAAAATTGTTGTAAGATGGATCTAGTGTATTTTTTTTTATAGAAGCAAGTACTTTCAAAGACATCATGTCTTTATCGTCAGGCTGTAATTATTTTCCTTTAAAATCAAAACTTGTAGACGAAATAAATGTGTTGTAGACCGAAGGATGTTTTTTTAAGAATGTGTTAAAGGAAAAACTTACAGAGATCATAATTTATTATTAAAATGAGATACAAAAGCACCACGTTTAAAATTTTAAGGAACTTTTTGTCCGACACTATATATATATATATATATATATATATATATATATATATATATATATATATATATATATATATATATATATATATATATATATATATATATGTATGTATATATATATATATATATATATATATATATATATACTACCAACCGTCAGCTTACTACTTATTTATTTCACTATCACCAGTTATCATAGCTGAAAAGTGAGATATGAAGTTAATAATTCAAGTATTTACATTGCTCTTGCCAAATGCAATTTTTCATGACAATTGATATTTTGTGGATCAACCTGTCGTGGTTTCATGTTTCTTTAAACCTGAACTCTATAATCTTAACTAATTCAACACTAACGTCAACCGATATCCATCATCTTCACTTCCTACCATTTCCTCATTACCATTTCTACAGTAACTTTCTAAATTGAGTGGTTCTCAAGCCATGTATTAGGTGATCTTTAGCATTAAAAAAACACCCAAAGACCACGTAGTGGTTTTGAATATTAAAAGACCTTAACTCATAACATAATTCCGCGAACTGTTGCAGAATAAATGAAAATGGCACATGTTTAATGCATATAAAAAACAACTTGGGAGTTTGGTTTTGTTTGGTTTGTTTTGTTTTACGGCATATCAACCTCAATGGATTATTTAATGCCGTCAAGATGCTTAGGATAAGTTCGTATGAATAGAATATGTATTCTTTGGCTTAGTTTGGTTTGGTTTATTTTGTTTTACGGCATATCAACTTCAATGAGTTATTTAATGCCGTCAAGATTTTTAGGATAGTTTCGTATGAATAGAATATGTATTCTTTTGTTTGGTTTGGTCTATTTTGTTTTACGGCATATCAACCTGAATGGTTTATTTAAGATTTTTATTGATGGTTATATTTTTTTTTTCAAAAATATATTGTTGATAATATTTTCTTTCAAAATATATTACTGGTAAATTTTTTCTCAAAAATGTATAGTCGGTAAAAATTTTCCAAAAAAATTATTCCTGGTATTGCACCTATTTTCCTACTTTTATCGTGTTTTAACCCCTTTTGGGGGATTAACTATTTGTCATAGCTGGGACCCTGACAGGTGCTACCCCACCGGGTCATGTTGGACCTGGGAACAATTTCATTCCAGCAATCTTCACCACATGATTTAGCATCTTCGGACTTCCATCTCTTTGGTCCAATGAGACAGACACCAAGGAGCAAACGTTATGGTGGTGATGAAGAAGTGAAATGAATTATCATACAAGATACTCGTATTTGAAATAGACGCCCCATTTTTATTTTAAAGAGTATCTATTTCGTCTATCAGCCTGTGAAGTCGAGACACCTTAATAAATAAGATATACACTTTGGCAGGGATCGCACCTGCACCCCTTTGTAGGAGAAACCGCCATTTGATCAAGTCTGGTTGACCTCTCGTCTAGAGAGAACGTCACATTTCAACATGACTCTATTTTCCCTTTTGAAGAAAAGTCCACCAGCATCGTTCAGATGTTTTCCCCGAAAGTCCATATCTTATGAGTTTCGTATCCTAAACGTGAACAAAGCAATTTATAAAAGAATTAATGAATTTATTTTTAATCCAATATTTTTATTACCTCAAAGTTATTGTGGTGGATACTCGTATTTAAAATAGACGCCTCTAGTGAGCTGTTGGCGATGACCAACAGGAATATCATGCGTAAGAACGAAAGCAAATCTGTAGCAATATGAGTCAGCTCTTTTGTTAAATTGTTAAGATGCGGGAATTGTCACAAAAGTGGATACAGAACATTTACCTTCAACTGATGGTTATCAGTCAGTAGAGTTAACTTCAAAGTTCAGAGCAAGAGGCTCAGACAGAGAGAAAGTCACGGGATGAAGATAAATTACTTTTTAAAACGACGCTGACAAGACAAATAAAAATGAGGCTCTCTGTAGTTGAACGTAGTAAAACACGCCGTATCAAACGAAGGGTTCTCCAAGGAGGTGACGCGGGTTCGATCCCTACTGTAGAGGACATTTCCTTTATTAAATTTCTCGAATATGTAGGCTGAAAGACGTAATATACTAGTTTTAAAATAAAAGTAGGGTATAAATTTCAAATACGAGTATCCACGTAACGTTTGAATATATATATATATATATATATATATATATATATATATATTGCGGTGGATAAATTGTCGACATTTAATATTTTAAATTTCACACATACGCGCTGTTGTTTTGATTTTGTCGACTGTATAGTCTATTAGGGTCAGTTGGGCACCGTGTGTGAGAAAAGAAGCACCAGATATTTGGAAACAGTATGCTGTACAGATTGGCATTCGCACCGGAATTTCCAATACGAACATTTCTGAGTGTTTGGGTGTCAATCTGAGGAGAGTGGAGAGTCTTGAATCAGCAGCAGTAATAGTGAGTATTTACAAATTCATTTTTCTCCCCGAGAGCTCAACCGAAATATTTTTTTCGGGAGCATGTACACACACACACACAGATATATATATATATATATATATATATATATATATATATATATATATATATATATATATATATACAAATGTAAAAGAACGAAGAGTAAGATTTTAGCGTTCAAAACATTAATTTAAAACAGGGATCAATACAAAAATAGAGCTGTAAATATTTAGTTATTATGCAGTGTTACATTAGAACATGCACATACCCACTACAAAATTGTACATCTTGTTTCAACGTTAAAAAATCTCTTTTAACGTTTTATCAGGTGGGGAATCACACTCCAAAATTGAAATGATATCAATACATTCTTTCAGATCATCGCTTACGTACTGCCCAAACACGCATAGTAATTGGATGATAATTTAACTCTGAATATGTTTTAATCGTTTCTCCCAAGCAAAGCAATGAAGGCACTATGACGTAAGAGGTTACTTTGTGTAAAATAGTATGAGAAAAACAGAAACATTTTTAAAGAAAGAGGATGATAAAATAACAAGAATTAGAAAGCAGAACGATTGACTTGCATTTAAATTTTTGAAGGTCAAAGTTGACTAGAAAGCAAGAAGCGGGAAGAGCGTTCCACAACCGAGAGAAGAAACTGTTAGCATAGAATTTACATTACATGTAGTCATTTCAACTGTAAAAGAATGAGACTTATCTATCAAACTAGTACTGGATTTAAATTCGTTAAGTTTATTTACCATGGGGAAACATTCATCAGAACAATTACCATGAAAGTATTTACAGAAAAGGCACAGGGAAATTATTCTACGGTGGTTGGGAAGGGACGGAAGATAACCACTCGGCCTAAAAGATAAACAGAGAATATAATAAAATACATTATTACGGTAGGAAAGTGAAAGAAGCCGAGATGCTTGCTCTGGATCGATAATATAGCAGATTCTTCTTTTGATTTTATTAAGAATATCTATATACATGCTATCATCCCATAAGTCATGTTCGAAAATGGATTTCGATTGAGTGGAGGCATTTTCACTCTTCTAAAAGGCGAAATGATCATGAGATCATTTCAAACGGATAGCGGTTGAGTGTTCCATATTTTCGCTTTTCTTGAAAACCAAAAGGACAACAGAATGTGTGTAGCGTAGCTATAAATTGAATGATATCTAGGTCGCCGTAGGTTTGTATATGAATGAAATTTCAATGACGACTGACTGTTAGGGAAAAAATCCCACTTAAATATGTCCACGACTGATCGTACATATTGATTTTCTAGGTGACCACAAAGAAGCGACAAAAGTCCTCTGATTGGCTAGAAATCGAAATTGCTTTTCTTTTAAATTTTTATTTATTTTGGTTTGGTTTGGTTTGTTTTACGCATATCAACCTCAATTGGTTATTTAATACCGACAAAATTTGTTATTGCTGGTAATATTTATTTCCAAAAAAAATGTTGCTACCTATATTTTTTCTTCAAAAATCTATTGTTGGTAATATTTTTTTCCAAAAATGTACAGTTGGTAATATTTTTTTCCAAAAATGTATTGCTGGTAATAATTTGTTACCAAAAAAGTACTTCTGGTATTAAAAACTATTTTTACACTTGCACAGTGTTTTGACCTCAGTTTAGTGGTTAACTATTTGCCCAAGCTGGGACCCTAACAGGTGCTACCACGCCGGGTCAAGGTTGACCTGGAAACACCAGCAATTATGAGGTAGTTCCATGCTGCTCAAAACCTTCTGATCAGAGGCCTTGCTGTCGGACGTAGTTTATCGTCTTACCATGGACGGTTTAATTTGGTTACTAGTAACACTTGAAACTGAGATATGCGTCAATCCCTATGTACATTAATTAAATTTTATCAGGGATTTTTGCATTTGCGGTTTTCATATACAGCTGCTGCTTCAGCCACTTAACTCTTTTTGTGTCATTTATGGATGGATGCAGTGGTAATTTAATACAGTATTTTTTTATTTTATTAAGCGTAATAGTTGAAGTACAATCTAAAGAAGGTAGGGAGAATATACAAAATATTTATTACGTAAGAAAAACTTTTTTCGGCCATTTGATGTGTCAGCCGTTTTTGAAAACTTTTTGGCAACTTTTGTCGCTGACAAATATTTTCGAGCCGAGAGAAAACAGTAAACCAATTGTGTTGGTTTCCTATGACCAATGAAAATGTTTTCCGGGTTTGTTATTTATGAGAATAATGAAGTGTTTATAAGAACGTTTCAAACCCTTAAAAGGCTAATAATATGCCAAAGGAAAACACTGGGACACAAGATTAGTGAAAGAACTGTTTAATCATGTGAATTAATATTACAATACTAACGAATATCGTAATGCAACCCACTTTGCGACTACTGCGCGATTCGCTTGTGTCCAGCTTGCGACTACTTTGATAGTCAGTAGAAGATTCCATGTTCAAGTGTAGCGGATCGAAGTCGTTTTTTTTTTGTTTTTTTTTACACAAGAGCATTGTCCTTTTCTAGGATGAAGTTACAATTTCTAAGTGAATCTGACACATAAATGACGCGGTTTGGCTTGTCTTGGAGATGACGATGTTACTTGTGACGTCTTTAATCTCAACATGTTAAGAAAAGATGGCGCATCTGAAAGCGGATAATATGGCTTGATTAAAAACTCTCGGAGTAGGCATGCCGTCTACAGGTTCAGCTGGAGAATGCTAGAAATCAGATGTAATAGCTGTTCTTAATACCAACAAAAAGTGATGAGAAAACGAGGTCTGATTCCGTAATGCTTTCAATGACTGAAATAGACCGGTGCAATCATGCCAATAGCTTCAGGGGGATAGGCTGTTGTACGGATTCTCTTTGTACCGAGTAGTTTGATCAACGATTTGAAAAGAGATTGTTGAGATAAGTATAAAGGTAGCGATATCAGGACGTGATATCGGATGTAAGGTTTCGAATATCACCCTGTGAATACTTTTGTGTATAAATGTTTGCACGCTTCCGGTTGAAATAGCAAAGGTTAACAGTAGCGGTTGACAATGTTTCAATAAACAAAAATAAAGATGATAATAACTACTAACAAAAAATTGTTAAGGGGTCCGCCCCTTTTTCATACAAGTGGACTCGCCCAGTGTGTACATGTACTGCTGCCGGTTAATACCCGGAAGTGAGACAGTGATAGAGTAAGAGTGTGAGGTAACCGCTTTGTAGGAGTCACAGTTGCGAGCACGTAGACTCAGAAGGAAGTCATACTTCGATACTGAATTTCCCAGACTGTATATATATTATTATTGCTACTAACCGCATTTCTGGATCTACTAACCGTATTACCGATTGTATTATTACGTCAATACATTGATTTGCTATATTTCATTCCTGCGTTTGTCATTCATTTGAGACCGGATTTCATCCCGGAATCCACAACAAAAATGAAAAAAAAGTACTAGTCAAAAATTAATAATGGAACATTGAAAATATTAAAGGGTGGCGGGAAAGAGTTTAGCCAATAACATGTTGAGAGTTCGTCATGTTATTGTCGACATGACATCGCAGATCCACAACTGAACCAACGAAGCATGTTTGAGTTAATACCGGAAATAATAAGGCAAATGGCTGGTCGTAACACACTTGAAAGATTTACCCCATTTACGCTTCCTTCAGATGATAAATGTAAACACAATGAATGCATTGAGCGGTTAAGTAATGATAATAATAAGACAATGAAAATAAGATGTTCATTATCATACATACATTCGCTTAAAACGGAATATATTAACGTAAGCGAATGAATACTCCCATTCTTGTATACAAAGCGTCACACAGATATAAGAACCCAATGAAAATGTTTGATTGCAACGAAAATAATTTCTTCATATACTGGAATAAATCAAATGTTCACAGCGGTTTGTTAAATAGGAGGCATTTGAAAGTGTGATTTCGGTTAAGTGTTTTACTTTATTTACATATAAAGATATTTTTGTTAAACAATTCACCCCGGAAAAAGGCAGTAAAGCCACTAAGTTGCAAGGGGTTACTGAAGGTGAAAGAATAGGAAAAAAATTATTATGGGGCGAGAAAAATAAAAGAAGGGCAGTCAAAAAGACAGTAGATAACGACTGACATTGCATCTAAATTTTGGAAGATCAAACTTGACTGAAAAGCTGGAAGAGAGTTCCACAAGCGGGAAGTGCAAGTGAAGAAACTGTTGGCATAGAACTTACGGTTGCATCTAGCCAATCCAACTATAGATGGGACCTCGCTGCCATAAAGTCTAGGTACCATAGCAGAAAGTTATATTTATTTTCTGCAAAATAGAAAATTGTGGCGCAAGGTCAAAAGGCGTTGATTAGGAAGGCTGGTCTTCATCTGCTTTATAATTAAACTTAGTTAATCACAATCACTGACCCAAAAGATACCAGAGTATTCCTTACACCAAAACAACACCTTATCATTCTTACTACAGTCACCACAATACCACTAAGTCTCCATGAAGTCCTATGTACTATAGCGGAGAGTTAATCAGAACATTTACCATGAAAGTATTTATAGAAAAGGCACAGGGAACATACAATAAGGCTGTGGGAAAATAACCAAAACCGAGATGCCAGGTCAGGAGCTGTAAAATTGCGGCTTCTTCTTTGGAATCCATCAAGAATCTCTAAATATATAGCAGGAGCCCCGGAGCATATGTGGGAGCAATATTCTAAGCAAGCACGAATGGTAGACTTATAGATTTGTAAGATAGATTCTAGAGAGTAAAAGTGTCGATCACAACACAGTGAAACAATTGAATTTCAATCTTTCTGTTTATACGATTCGTTCATGGATTGTAAAATTAAAAAGTTTTCAGGTTAAAAGTAAAAAAGGAAGAAAACGGAAATGTATTTTTGTTATTTGATGCTCGAGTATTGCCGAAGGGGAAAAATTAAAACAAAAAACAAAAACACAAAAAAACGTTATTCATCCCTCGTAGCCAAACAAGACCACCTAACTCGTCACGGATTCGGTTCTTACGTTAAGGACGGGTTTCCCTGTGACAGAAACGCAAAAAACAAGGACCCTGATCGCCCATGGATGTGCTTCCACACGGCACTTATCCATCGTACCATATTCATTTTCGCTCTCAAGACGATGGGGCATTAATTTTCGTCCTCAAGACGATGGGGCAATTATTTTCGAGTAATTGATTGATAATATCCTCACCAAATTTCAGCTAGTTTTCATATCTGCGGCGACTTCAATATCCAGCACTTGAACAAAACCGATAAAGACGGCAGATGTTGCAGAGATTTCTCCATCGCCAATGAACAAGCCCTGGTCATCGAAGAACCCACCACCGTCCCTGGCCAGACGTAACATCGGGCGAACCTCGTCGAACCTTTCTTCACATCCTACATTGAAAAATGCTTAGCAAGAGTTTTACTCCTTTCCCTGCTGAGGTCATCAGACTATACCTTAATCAGTGTCCAGAGTGATGCCAAACCAAAGGCATCCCCTGATTTGCCGTTCTATAGTATGATTGGGACAGTTTCCGATCTTATATACCGGAAGCTGCTCAGTCACCCTTCTTCAAATATGCTGCTTCTAAAACCGCTGCCCCCGCCTCTGAATGGATTCTTTCTGGGATGGAGAGTTTTATCCCCCCCCCAAAAAAAAAATTCCACAAAACCCAAACAGCCACCTTTAGTTTAGTTCTGAGTGCGCTGCAGCCATAGATCACCGTAAGCACTATATATAGTTAATGAAGAAGACAATTTGTGAGTGCTACAAACCACGATAACTCATTCGTTCTGCAACCATGGCGAAGACGGATGAATTTGACAAGAAGCTCTGAATGAAGATAGTTGATGCGTTCAAACAAGCTGATATATGTTATTAGGTTTGTGCAAAAATAATGTCGTTTTTTGACGTTAAAAAACACGTCAAAAAACGACATTAACGAAATTCAGGGATCGAAATAAAGGGTTCAGTTCGAAATTCCGACCACCTGAAGAAGGCCGGAGCGTACAACGGCCGAAACGTTGTGACAAATATGGCGACAAAGATGAGGACAATAGTCCGCATAATGTAAATACTGTACATAATACCTCATCTCAGAAATATAGACAGACTATCTATCTATCTTGATTAATTATCTAGATAGCTATCCAGTTATCTATTTATATTGGTTAATTATTTGTCTGTCTGTCTATCTATCTATATCGGTTCATTATCTATCTATCTAGGATATGTTTGGTGGCTGAAATAATTGCGTATTTCCGTTTTCCATTGTCTGCGGACTGATTGTCTTAATCAAAGTTTTGAATGATGTACCCTACAGTAAATAAGCCTTCCATACTGCAAAAAGGGCACTTGTGTATGGTGAAATGGTTAGCAAGCTTGTCTGAACAGTGAGTTTGGTCCTCACTGGATGACACATACTTTCGGCCTTGTGACACATCTAAGCTTCTCTTCGAAAATTGCCATACTATTCGGTTGGTGCAAAAATATTGTCGTTTTCTCACATAGTATTAGGTTGGTGCAAAAAATAATAACGTTAATGTCGTTTTTTGACGTTAAAAAACACGTCAAAAAACGACATTATTACGTCATTATTTTTGCACAAACCTAATAACATATGTGAGGAAACGACATTATTTTTGCATCAACCTAATAGAAAAAAAGAAAAAAGATTTTTCTTAAACCAATAACCGCTACAAATCCTTTGCTTCCTTCCCAAATCATGTAAGTTAAGCAAAAGGAAACAATGCCATTGGGAACAATATGAGGTGTAATAATGAAACTGTCAGCCAGTATATGCTTGCATCTGTTCATCCACGTGTCATCAATCTATCTCATCTGCTTCTTCACAGAGAAAATAGACTAAGATACAACAGTGATGTTATTCTACAGAAGGATGCTGAGGATGCTATGGACAGAACATGAGTAACGAGAACGTTTTAAGAAAAATACGAACGAAAAGGGTATTGTACGATTTTTGAAATATCAATTCACCCCAATCAGGGCGATAATGCCCCTAAGACGTAAGGGGCCACTGGGAGTGAAAGAGAATAAAAAGATTTTAGCAGGAACCAGAAGGCCTATCATAAAACAAGAAAATAAAGCTATACACCTGTTCAAACAGGGAGGAGTGTGAACCGGGTGATGAGCGAACTTATCTGGTCCTATTAAAAGGAGAAAACACAACTGGTATTTAATAATTAGTAAATGAAATTTGCGAGTTCAGACGGAAAGTTTAGAAGCATAAAGCTGAAGTAGACTTAATCCAAAACCGGAAATAATGGATAAACCTCTACACCTTTCCAAAAGGGACAAACTCCTACACCTGTTCAAAGCGATCAAGGTGTGTGGGGGGTTAAAAATCACGATAAGACAGTTGAACTTTCTGGGACACATAGAAGCAAATGAACAATGAAAGTTGCCTTCCTAAAGCTATTCAACGTATTAAGAAAAAGAAAAATCTCATTAGAAAGAAAGAAAACTTTACTAAACTGCTTTGTAATATCAATCTTTCTTTACGAAAGCGGATGCTGCCCTAAAGAAGGATTGATATTTGATTTCTTCACAAATATCTAAAAGACTTGAGACATGAGACAACAGTTCTCCAGCAGAATGTGCTTACGGCAATAACGCGTTGAAACACTGATTCCCGTATCTAGTTGGGTAACCGCTTAGGAACACCAGGTGCTGTAAGCTTGGATGTGCGGGTGGTGTAATGGACAAGGGCTCGAAATTGAAAATCGGAGAGCAGAGCTCCAATTCCAGTCCTGTTCGTTATATTCACTTACACACATACACCCTTGCGAAAGATATGAACCCACCACTTCTCCCCAGCTATGGGTTAATTAGTAGGACTTGTATCAGTTAATCATTATTATCCGACCCACCAACCCACCAAAAAAATAACAAACTTTTACAGTCTAGTAATATTTTCTGGTTTTAAATTACCTGAAAAGGGTTGATATTCCGTAAAAAACAAAAAATCCGAGAATACTGTGGATAGAGTATTCAGGAAAATGGGAACGGAAAGACACGTGTACTTAGAATTAGAAAGAAACAGTTGAAATTTCCGGTATATATGATGAGGAAAGAGGGCTTAAAAATTTGACACTCACAAAACATACTGAATACGAAAGGGCCAGATTAAAGATCTTGAAGTCTCGTGTAACTGAGTGTCTACCACAGTGTTTAGAAAAGATAGAAGAGGAAGAAACCTTGCTTAGAGTTACAAAAGACAGAAAGTCATGGGGAGCTATGACTGGCCACGTCCTGATAGGACACGGCGCATTAATGTAAAGAAATTCTTTTTTCAGCAGTTCCATTTCCTTAAATATATTTTGCTTTCTCTTTCTCACTTCTGATTTATTTGTCCGTTTCCTTCCTAAATGTTCACTGTTTCATAGACTGCCATATTTGTTATCAGGTTGGTGCCAAAATAATGACGTAATAATGTCGTTTTTTGACGTTAAAAAAGACGTCAAAAAACGACATTATTACGTCATTATTTTGGCACCAACCTAATAATTATTGCTCTTTCTTCCTATGGTTCTATCCAATTACTTCGTTCATTTCTTAATATTCCTTTCCATTCACATTTGAAATTCGACCTTATGCTTTCAGTCTTCATTTATTTTCATTTAGGTTTTTTCTTCTCTTTCCATTTGTTTGTTTTGTTTTTTGTTTTTTTCTGCTTGGACTTGTCGTCTGCTTGTATTTAAGTTACCTGACATTATTTCTTTGAGAACTAAAACCATTATGCGCGTAAAGTTTGTCAGATTTGATCTGTGAAAATGGCGGCCGTTGTTCTCGCTATATAACTTCGCTGCTGTATTTATAGCTGCAAATAAATGTGATTTTCTGTGCATGACCCATTTCACAGCGTAGTCATTTTAGTGGCTATATTTTTCTTTTAGTTGGAATTTTGCTTGAATTGAAGTCTTTTCTTTTCCTTGTATAAAATACACGCACCAATGCGCGCGCATATTTACTTTTTTATGAAATTTATATTAGTGGTTAGACCAGGCATGGACAATCTTTTTCGAATAGTGGACCGCATGACGTACAATCTATCATAAGGCGTGTAACTAAAAAATATGAAGGTAATTTTTAATTAAATACACCGTAGCCATTTTCTCAAAAGAAAACCATGCGCATAAGCTTCTGCCTTAGAAATAAGGAAAAGAAGTTTTTTTTTCTTTGGCGAAAAGATTCTTAGAATTAATAACAAAAAAAATGAAGTTTGGGTCTAATATTATTCCTGACGACAGGGTGATTAACACACACTATTGCCTGTGATTTATTTCTCCTTTATTCATTTGAGTATACAAAAAATACTTGCAAAGTAAGAAATATATTTATTCTCTAGAGAAAAATAATTTATCATTGTCGTCTGCTGTTTCTGAAGCAAAAGATGTTTACACGTTTGATCTTCCTTAGTGCAAATCGCCAATGGTTTAAAATTCTGACAACTTTATCTTCAACGTTATACTTAATCATTATTTATGTATGTGGCCATCAGTGCCGGATTTACCTAGAGGCTTAGCAGGCTAAAGCCTAGGACCGTAAAAATCTAGAGACCTCCAGCCAACGTGTATAATATTTTTGATACTGTCATAGTCCTTTCTTGATGTCATAATGCACTGTAGACTCTAAATAAGCCGTCAGTAATTTTAAATTCCAATCATCATTCTCGGCCTTTGCTCAAATTGATTTAACATTCCTCCATTTTCTTCTGCTTGTGAGAATGGGAGATTTGGAAGGGCCTCACAAGTAGAATAGCCTAAGGCCTCTTTTCATCTAAATCTGACCCTGGTGGTTATGTGCGAGAGTCTGTGTGTGAACAAGTGAGAACGAAACGAGATCCGTCTCGATACAGTCTTTGACTGTTTGTGACGTCTGTCGAACTCTCTGCGTTAGCAGAGAGGAACCCGGACGAAGCTTTGCCGAAGGGCAAGGTTTCGTCCGGGGAGGTAGACAGGCCCTAAACACGTCTAGGCGGATTCAAGGGCTATATTTTTGGCTGAGCCTACGGGCTCGGAGAAACCTACATTAAACTCGGCCTTGTGCCACATTCAATCCTCGTGGGGGGATCGATAAATACTGAGAACGAAACGAAGCACTAATAAATAATAATTCATTTTAATAAAGGTTATTTTCTTCATGAAATTAGGGTTGATATGACAGACGACCGATAACTTCGTCTACCGAAATAGGCTATTCCCCACATGAGGTAATTATGGATTTTATTGTTTATTAATTATATTGCTCTATATATATATTGAGATCTTTCAGTGGATCAGTTTTAATATTTTATATTAGTAGAATCCACTTGGATTATATACCAACCGATTTTTTACCTTTATATATATATATATATATACATATATATATATATATATATATATGTGTGTGTCTGAAAAAAAAAAATATATATAATACAATATTAAATATACGATAATATATTGCAAAAGAAGGCTGTAAACAGTCGCGCTTAAAAGGTAAAATCAAAAAAGCGCTCAATACAAAATTACCCAAAATTTGAGTTGTAGAGCAAAATGTAATCAGGAACACCAAAGCTCAAGCTACCACGCTAAGTAGGTTTCGACCGTTAGGACTCCTCAGGCAGGTAAAATGAAAGATTTTAGTTAATCCCACCATCATTACATACGAACACCGGAAGTTAGGTGGGGACGGAGCAGGGAAAAGGCCGAGTAAAAAAAACAAAACACTATTTACATTCAGGTTCGTACATACACAATAAATATTTACTAAGGTATCTCCATTTATATATATATATATATATATACATATATATATATATATATATATATATATATATATATATATATATATATATATATATATATATATATATATGTATATATATGTGTGTGTGTGTGTGTGTAAAAATATATAGAAAATAGGAAATTAGGTAAATAATCCAAAGTCCTTTAGTATTTTTGTTATTATTTTTTAAAAATAGTGCTATATATAAATAGGGCAAAATAAAATAGTGCAACATATAAATAATTATATATATATATATATATATATATATATATAGATAGATAGATAGATAGATAGATAGATAATTACACTCGTCTCGGAAAACCTTCGGTTTCTTGATTTGCTAATGATCAAATCAATTTCGAAGGAAAAAAAGGTTTAAAAAAAACAAAGAGCTAGGAACATGAACGTCTGTCGAAAATAATCGTACAGCATACAGATCCAAAGCCCAAAGCAAAAAATCCCGACACGAGTATTCAACTAACTAAAAAAGTGTTCAATACAAAAGTAGAGCAGACCTAGTCAAACCTAGAGAGACAGATAAACCTACCTACGGTCGTCAGGGAAAGCTGGCTAAAGAGGTAAAGAAAACTGTATACTTATAGGCGATGAACAAAAGACCAAGACCACGTGACCCAAAAAGTACAAAAAAAAAAAAAAAACCACAACGACAACAATTGGGAGAGTGGAGAAGAAATTTATTCGAAACGGCTGGAGTGATTTAACGATTTTAAACACGAGCAAAAACGGTTAAACAACTATATAATCCGGCGAGGCCTAATCCAATAACCAAGATCTTCTATATCTGCATTTGTTTGTGTGACGATCCGCTTAGGTGAAACCTTGGTAGGTTTGTCTGGCTCTCTAGGTTTTACTATATATATATATATATATATATATATATATATATATATTGTTGAAACTTGACTAATGCATGGAATAATAATGCAACACAAAATGTACTAAGAAAAAAATGTATTGAAACAAGAAAGTGTACACAATATTTACATATAGTCTTTTGTATATTCCTGGGACGACCGTTCCTGTAATGTGTGTTGACTGAGTCGCAGTCGGGCAGAGTCTCTGGTTGAATCTCTTGGTTCCTTCCACTCTTTTCCCGGTACCAACCATTGAAACCTTCCTGATGCAGTTAGAACTTCGCTGGGCTATTGCAGTTGCAAGGAAGAGTGACGACGCTTGACAGAGGACAAAGCACAGTTGGACGGCCGTGGTTCAAGCATAAAGATAAGCTAAAGAGTAAACCTCTCAGGCGTCAATGTGCCACATTTCGAGAAACTTTAACTGGATAGAAATAGCTGGAGATATTTGTGTCACAGTTGTATCAGAGACATTGAAATCAGGTCGTATTGACCGGCTAAGAGACGAAAGACAACGGCGAAAAGCATCAGGAATGTTCCAGCTGCTAAAAGACGAAAGACAAAGCAAAAAGCATCAGCAAATGATCCTGCTGTTAAGAGACGAAAGACAACGGCGAAAAGCATCAGCAAATGTTCCTGCAGCTAAGAGACGAAGACAATGGCGAACAGCATCAGAAAATGTTTCTGCAGCTAAGAGACGAAAGACAACGGCGAAAAGCATCAGCAAATGAGCCTGCTGCTAAGAGACTAAAGACATTGGCGAACAGCATCAGCAAATGCTCCTGCTGCTAAGAGACAAAATACAACGGCGAAAAGCATCAGCACATGCTCCTGCTGCTAAGAGACGAAAGACAACGGCGAAAAGCATCAGCACATACTCCTGCTGGTAGGAGACGAAAGACAACGGCGAAAAGGATCAGCAAATGATCCTGCTGTTAAGAGACGAAAGACAACGGCGAAGAGCATCACCAAATGTTCCTGCTGCTAAGAGACAAAAGACAACGGTGAAAAGCATTAGCAAATGTTCCTGATGCTGAGAGACGAAAGACAACGGCGAAAAGCATCAGCAAATGATCCTGCTACTAAGAGATGAAAGACAGCGCCGAAAAGCATCACCAAATGTTCCTACTGCTAAGAGACGAAAGACAACGGCGAAAAGCATCACCAAATGTTCCTGCTGCTAAGAGACAAAAGACAACGGCGAAAAGCATCACCAAATGTTCCTACTGCTAAGAGACGAAAGACAACGGCGAAAAGCATTAGCAAATGTTCCTGCTGCGAAGAGACGAAAGACAACGGCGAAAAGCATCACCAAATGTTCCTGCTGCTAAGAGACAAAAGACAACGGCGAAAAGCATTAGCAAATGTTCCTGCTGCTAAGAGACGAAAGACAACGGCGAAAAGCATCACCAAATGTTCCTGCTGCGAAGAGACAAAAGACAACGGCGAAAAGCATCACCAAATGTTCCTGCTGCTAAGAGACGAAAGACAACGGCGAAAAGCATCACCAAATGTTCCTGCTGCTAAGAGACGAAAGACAACGGCGAAAAGCATCACCAAATGTTCCTGCTGCTAAGAGACGAAAGACAACGGCGAAAAGCATCACCAAATGTTCCTGCTGCTAAGAGACGAAAGACAACGGCGAAAAGCATCACCAAATGTTCCTGCTGCTAAGAGACAAAAGACAACGGCGAAAAGCATTAGCAAATGTTCCTGCTGCTAAGAGAAGAAAGACAACGGCGAAAAGCATCACCAAATGTTCATGCTACTAAGAGACAAAAGACAACGGCGAAAAGCATTAGCAAATGTTCCTGCTGCTAAGAGACGAAAGACAACGGCGAAAAGCATCACCAAATGTTCCTGCTGCTAAGAGACAAAAGACAACGGCGAAAAGCATCACCAAATGTTCCTGCTGCTAGGAGACGAAAGACAACGGCGAAAAGCATCAGCAAACTTTCCTGCTGATAAGAGACGAAATACCATGGCGAAAAGCATTAGCACATGCTCCTGCTGCTAAGAGACGAAAGACAATGGATAAAAGCATCAGCACATGCTCCTGCTGCTGAGAGACGAAAGACAACGGCGAAAAGCATTAGCAAATGTTCAAACTGCTAAGAGACTAAAGACAATGGCGAAAAGCATTAGCAAATGTTTCTGCGGCTAAGAGACGAAAGACAACGGCGAAAGCATTAGCAAATGCCCATGCTGCTAAGAGACGAAATACAGCGGCGAAAAGCATCACCAAATGTTCCTGCTGCTAAGAGACGAAAGACAACGGCGAAAAGCATCAGCAAATGCTCCTGCTGCTAGGAGACGAAAGACAACGGCGATATCTGTCTATATATCTGTCTATATTTCTGAGATGAAGTATTATGTACATTATTTACATTATTCGGGCTATTGTCTGGATCTAACCAACGCCTTTATCCGCTGTGCCATGTGTCCTTGAGGATATCTGTGTATGAATTTCTAGATATTATTAACCTAATGTCTTTAGCAACCATTTTTACCAGTGCTCATATTGCAATTTTTGCTGTTATCATTCCATTTTTTTTTTTTTTTTGACAGAATCCAAAGAGTGTGAGTTCAATACCCAGTTAAGGCAGTGGAGTACTTTCAGAGGGAAAATTAACAGGCGATAACTGATAACTGATAACATCCATTAAACATGGCACGTGGAACTAAAACAGTCTACCCCAGTGTGCGAAATAAAGGCCTCAGTTCGACATTCCAACCACCTGAAGAAGGCCGAAACGAACAACGGCCGAAACGTTGTAATAAATATGGCGACAAAGATGAGGACAATAGTCCGAATAATGTAAATAGAATATGTACAAATATAAAACCCTGGAGGACACCTACGTTAGTACAAAAAGATCGAGAAGAGTGACCATTCAGGATAAATTTCATTTCGCGATTTAATAAGAAAGACTTAACCAGTTCAAAAATGTGTCTAGGCACCGTTCTTATCTAAAGCTTGATAGACTCGTGCTGCAATTATCGTTAATAGATCAGCAGTTGACCTAGAGAAAATATTGCTTGTCTGAAAGAAGGTCCTGCGATGTGATATTCTTAACCAATTCAAAGTTCATAAGGGCCTCTAGCAGTTTGCCCAAAAGAGATAGAAGACTAACAGGACAATAGTTGTAAGGGTTGGACGATTCCCCAGAGTTCTTAAAGACTGAAACAATAGAGGGGGGCCTCCAACAAGCGGGAAAGAAAGTGTTAGTAGTGATCCATAGGCGAAACATGTCAAAACAAAAGTTTTCAAAATTGTTTTATATATTTACCATATATAAAATAGATTGTTCGGCTTCACTGATGAGCTGACAAATCTTTTACCCATATCGGGAGTTTTGCTGATGGTTTCGTTGACCTTATTGCTCATCATCTTGAACTGGCACTCGAGCGGCCTTGAAACGCACGTGTCTCTAAAAACAGTATTCGTAAAACATTGCGGAAGCGTTTAGAGGCTCCATGTAGCAGATTAACTGACCCTCACGCCAAATTTGATGTAGGCAGACCGCTTGAATTGATCAGCCAACGTAAAAACCTCACAAATGTTTTAATGCTGCGGTACAAAACAATAATTGAACATGAGTAGATAGCAGAAAGCCGGTAGGTAGACTGAATTAGTGTATTGTGTACCAATGGGTTCGAACTTTCCGATTGAAAAAAGATTCTATATCCCTTTAAAGATTTTGAGGTAAAGGGAGAAAAAAGAGAAATTTTGAGATGAAGGGAGAAAAAATATCAACCGTCCCCTTTGAAGGGGACGGAGGGCTGCTACTGGACAGTTGTAAGGAGTTGTAAGCTAGACCTCATAGGATTAGGAGGTTTGTTTCTCTTTCCCTGCTAAAATGGCGGGCAGTGTTTCCCAAAAGTAAAGGATGCATGGATAACTAAGTAGCTGAAGGCATGTTTTCCTTTAAGTATTCAGAGAAACTTTTAGAGGCGGTCCTCTCGAAGAAACCCCAGAAATAAGAACTGGACGTTACAAAGTTCACTGTAAAGAAAGAACTGAGAAGTTACTAAGTGTAAGAAGAAGTAGAAGAAGAAGAAGAAGAAGAAGAAGAAGAAGAAAAATAAAAAGAATAATAAGAAGAAAAATAATAATAATAAGAAGAAGAAGAAGAAGAAAAAGAATAATAATAATAATAATAATAAGAAGAATATGAATAAGAAGAATAAGAAAAAGAATAATAATAATAATAAGAAGAAGAAGAAAAAGAATAATAATAATAATAATAATAATAATAATAATAATAGTAATAATAAGAAGAATATGAATAAGAAGAATAAGAAAAAGAATAATAATAATAAGAAGAAGAAGAAGAAGAAGAAGAAAAATAATAATAATAAGAAAAATAAAATGAATAAGAATAAGAAAAAGAAGAAGAAAAAGAAGAATAAGAATAAGAAAAATAAGAATAAGAATAATAAGAAGAATAAGAATAAGAATAAAAATAATAATAATGAGAAGAAGAAGAAGAAGAAGAAGAAGAAGAAGAAGAAGAAGAAGAAGGATAATAATAAGAACTACTACTACGTGTTTTAAGGAACTTTTTCCCTTCCTCGGTCGAATAGTAAAAGACGAACTCTCCATTCGCACAAACGGAAGATAAGAAGACGAAAAAAAAGAGCTTGGTCTCCAAAGAAAAGGAGATTTTCTATCCAAAGGAAAGAAAAGGAAAATATTGAAAGAAAAGAACAATATTGAAAGAAAAGAACTTTTAAACTATGAAAGGACAGAAAGTAAATAAAGCTAAGGAATTTTTTATCATTTACACACAGCCTTTAGACTCAATCTTTTACTAATTTGTTTTGTTTTGTGTAAGTTTTATTTTTCTGATATTTTTTATATTTTGTTAGTCAGAGAAAAGGTTATCCTATTCCCAGCAAAAGGAGCGAATTTTTTGCAATTACCCTTGATTAGTTAGTAATAAAGATTTTTCTTGCTTATAGAATTGAATTTTTTTTCTTGTTATTACTTCGGGCAGTAGGGAAAATACTATTGCATCAGGTTTTATTTTCTGAAAGAAAAGAAAATTTCTGAAATCCTTCAGGATACAGGCGATCATGGTTTTCCACAATTTTCTCTTTCTTTTATCATCTGTGAATTGCCACGACTTTTTCGGAAAGATAGTAAATCGATTTCCGTTTGTCCGTTTTCCTAAGTTGGTTGTCTTTCATGGCAATTCAAAAGGTAATGGAAATTAATTACAGGTGCTTATTTCCTCTCTAAACAACATGTAACACGTTGTACTGGGAGCTGTGGTACAATCATCAGGAACTTTTCTGCGAATGCCTTGTCTAGTTGCCCCACTTTCATGGCTTTTAACTCGGTACCACCACGAAATCGCTAAAAAATTCAGCATACCATGATGAAAACATACTCCAAACGTAATGAAAACATAGTTTTATCGTCAAAATCTTTGTTATTATTAAGAGGAAGGATCAAAGTATTTTTTGATTATTTTATTAAAATTTTTACTCCTTTTTTAAACATTCGAAATTTTGATTAAAGAAATTGTTTTTCTTGCGTCGGCGGTCGTACAAACTTTTAGCATAGCAAATTTTCGCCTTTAT
Source organism: Acanthosepion lycidas (assembly GCA_963932145.1). NCBI lineage: Eukaryota > Metazoa > Mollusca > Cephalopoda > Sepiida > Sepiidae > Acanthosepion > Acanthosepion lycidas. The sequence continues at coordinate 59,692,168 of OZ010574.1, read as the reverse complement.
TCGGTGACAAACACATTAATTTGGAAATTCTTGCAAAAATCAAATAATTCTCTAGGTTTAATGACATTTTTAGGACTTATTCACAAATGAAATAAATTATTTTTGAAATTTTTGAGGGAAAATTAGCAGGAGAGAACTGATAACTGACATCCATCAAACATGGCACGCGGAACTAGAACAGTCTACCGCAGTGATAGAAATAAAAGGGTTCAGTTCAGTTCCAACCACCTGAAGAAGGCCGGAGCGTACAATGGCCGAAACGTTGTGATAAATATGGCGACAAAGATGAGTACAATAGTCCGAATAATGTAAATACTGTACATAATACCTCATCTCAGAAATATAGACAAACTGTCCAAATGTTCTGCATTTTCGATGACTTTCTGTTATAAAAATAAAATCATCCTTGATAATGGCTAAATAGCCATTATCAAGGATGATTTTATTTTTACTTTTTAACTGAATGCATGGGTTGTACGTATGGATCTCTTTGTAAGGTTTGTCCTTTTAACCCCCCCTCTCTCTCTCTCTCTCTCTCTCTCTCTCAAATATCGTTCTGTCATCAATTCACGGAAGCTGATTAGGTAAGTGGTCTGCTGCTTAACCTCCCTTTTGTCAGTGAGTGTCACATTTTCTAAGCTCTCTTTCTTCATTGTGTCCTAGAAATTGTACAAGTGTTCTTTTGGTTTCATTAAAACTTCATCGTTGCTTACATACTCCGTCCATAGTATTCTCAGTATCTGTAGGACCACATTTCTGTTGTTTCAAGTCTTCTTTTCCTCTAGAAAGAAACTGTCCAGCATACACTCTTTCTTCTTTTGTTGTTTCTAACGAAATCAGTTCTGGGTATGACGATAAACTACATCCGGCACCTGATCGAGACGTTTTTGAAAAGCATCAAACTACCGCTTAATTGGTGTTCTCAGCATCGAATATATGCACAAAAGCAGAGTATCATCTACCATGTATTCAATTGTGAAAGCAGAACAACATATTTTTATTACTTCCAAGCTCTCAATCTATCTAACGAAATCTTCCTGTTTCTTAGTATTTTGCTTAGTTTTTAGAAGGCATCATTTGCTATTCAAATGCGCGTACAAATTTCAGTGCTACATTGTCCATCCTCTGCAGGTATTTAAGCTTCTGTACTTGTTTAATGTGGACATCTCCTTGTCATAGGTCGCGTCTTAAGCTGTTCCCCTTGGTGACAACCACAAAAAAATAAAACAGATAAATATTTCTGTTTGGACTATTCCATTTTCTCTTTAACTACGAGGCTTAATTTATGTTAGGTTATGCGATTTTATAAGCGTAGCTTAGATATGACACAAGGCCGAAAGTAATGTAGCACCCAGTGAGGACCGAACTCATTATTCAGTGGTAATTGCTCCAGCGAGATAAACTTGCTAATCATTGCATCACATCGAGTTGCTCCTCGCTCCCAGTTATGGCCACTTTTTTACTCTGCATAATCAGTTTTCTATTTCTCCGCTGCGAGGCGCACCAAAAAATAAAAATAAAATAAAAAAAATAATAATTGACCAATTGGCATCAGATGTCATTAACATTAGTCAATTTCTCACCTTTAAATTTGTATTATGCGTGTAGTTTTCTTCTAGACCATAATAATCTTACTTATTATAAAAAGCAGATTGTGTGTGTGTGTGTGTGTCTGTACGTTTATATATTGGATCGGATTTCCTACATTTTTCAACCGATTTCAACTAAACTTCACAGGACTACATAAAATTACCTTGCAGTGGTTCTGACAGCGCCAAAAAATTGGAAAAACACAATTGTTTTTGCATGAAATCAATTTGAAAACACGATTAAGAGGCATCACTGTCGCAAGAATGAAAGAGGAGCAACTCATATCGAGTTATACTTATTATAAAACCCATGTTGTTTGTGTGTGTGTGTGTTCGTTTATGTATGGGATCGGATTTCCTACATTTTTCAACCGATTTCAACAAAACTTCACTTTTTTTGGCAGGTAGTGTTTCTTATTGTCTTGCACACTTTTTTCTTTATTTTTACATTCAGAATGCTTTAAAAATTCTTTTTACAAGACAATTGTTTATAATAAAATTCTATTCAATCGGTAGACTCATAACGATTGAAAACAATGCTTTTACTTGACTTTTGGTTTGACCAATTCGTAAATAAAAATTAATAATAATTAAGACATGCGTGCCCGTCAACCTTAAACAATAATCTTTGTCAATTTTATTTTTCAGTCTTTATGATGGTCGATACTTGATCTATCTCTTACTGTTACATCCCCGGGCAACACCGGGTTCTACTGCTAGTTAATTATTATTTTACTAGCTTACAAGCCGCCCTATCGAGAGGCATTTAAGCTAGCTCCTACCGAAGGTTCTTGATTGGACTTTCGGCTTGTTTAGGGGTTTGAGAGTTCCCAAGTCTTTGCATATTCTCATCATTGTAAGCTCTCCTGGCTACGGTTTGATCTGGGTGTTCATATGCACGGATCTTTCTTTTCCTCACTGCGGCCTTGGCTCCTTTGATTGCAATCTGGTCCTCTGTTGGTGGAGATTTCTTTTTGCAAGGCATACAGCTGCCATATGCGATAGGCAACAATACACTACAGAAAATTGATTGCCGCATTTAAGTATTGCATTAATATTTAAGCTTACCTTTTAAAAGTCCAACGATAATTCTTTGCCGCCATTTAATTTAAAGACAATTTGATGTACGTAGGTCATTGCTTTCCGTACAAACAATTATTTTTATTTCATGGGTGACATTCGCTGGATTTCGCAATTAATTTCAATTATTTCTAAATTTATTTCCAATTTATAGAAATAGTTATCGTACAAAAAATTCGTCGTAAAAATCAAGTAAAAAGTCGCCGAAAACAATCGCAGTAATGAAACCTTGGCGATCCAAAATTTCAGGATTGCGGGTCTGAATCCGGCCTGGAATGTTTTTAATTTGTTCACGGAGTCGGCATGATTCCAAAATGGTATATGTTGAACTATGGCATCTCGGAGTAAAGTTAAAAAAAGTATGATACAATGACATTTATTTATATCGAAGGTGAGAAATTTAAAAGAGTACTTTTTTTGCTACATTTATATTAAAATACTTTCAAATGATAATACTTCTTTGAATATTACTGACCTTAAAAATCTTTTGACCACATGAAGATGACATTAAAAAACGCGTCAGAACCTTCACCATCACACATAAGATAGCGATTTTATGTTGAAACAGAAACAAATTAAAACAAAAACTGTTATAACTTATAATCTCTTTTTTATTTTACAAAATGTAGTCATTTATCTGTTGTTCGACCTATTTTCGAACTTTTTTCCTTAAAGAAAATACTGATGAATCATAAATCTAAATCTATCTATATACATTAAGAAATGAACAAAGTTCGACAATTTATTTATTAAAGACATTTTTATGTTTAACGTTCTTTTTATAGATACAAGTATTTAAGTAAATGCTCTGTTTATAATAAACAGTATTAAACAACATTTACCGGCCTGAATGTCCGAGAAATTTTCATATAAAATATTCGTCCTTTCACAGGATTCGAACCTGCATCCTATACGGAACCGCCATTTAGCCTGACGTGCCTAACCGCTCGGCCGCAAAGGATCGTTCGGTTGGCAAGGTCGAATTTACTGCTTATAAACTTCAATCTTCCATGAATCTCGTACATTCATAACTGCTCATGGCGTATCAAATGTAAACAAATGACGTCATACATTAAGAAATGGACAAAAAATTTTATCTATTAAAGACATTTTTAAATACTTGTATCTATAAAAAGAACGTTAAACATAAAAATGTCTTTAATAAATATATATATATATATATATATATATATATATATATATATATATATATATATATATAAAGATATATATATTTGTATGTTTGTGTGTGTGTGTTTGATTGATAATTTAACTTCTCCAAGGATTTGTCCTTGTAATTAATATAAACATTCAACTCTGCAAAAATGAATTTCAATAAATAAATGCGGGTGGAGGGTAAAAGAGGTAAAAACAAATAATATTTTTACAGGATTTGCTAAAAAAAAGAAACCCTTTCTAAACAGGTTTTATTGCGTTTCAAATAAGTCCTGAAAGTTTTATTAAAATCTGACAATTATCTGATTTGTGCAAGAATTTCCAAATCAGTGTGTTTTTCGCCGCAAAAAAGACGCTAAAATTTACAATAATCATTTTTGATCACCCCCATCCCCGCTGACACAAGAAAAGCAAGATTTTAACCAAAATTACGAATGTTCAAAAAGGATCAAAAATATAATTAAATACTAAAAACATCCCCCTGGCCTTTCGTCTTAATAATAACGTGAAGATTTTGACGATAAATTTTTTTTTTTTTTTTAAATTTTACTCTATTTTTAGTAAATCTTTGGAGATACCTACCTATGTAGTCTTCTTCTTCTTCTTCTTCTTCTTCTTATTATTATTATTATTATTATTATTATTATTATTATTATTATTATACCACCTTTGATTTCTGTTGTATAACATTTCCTTCCGAGTCCTAACTAGAGACCTAAAATAAGAAAAGGTATCATGACATTTTCCATTCAGCATTCCCCCCCCCCACCCCAAAAAAAAAGACAGGAATCCCTTCAATCAGTCTATCGGAACCTTTTCCAATCAAATACAGGTCAAATTTTTGGAGGCGGTGTTCACTAATTGCCCTTGTCTGGAGCCCTAACAGGTGCTACCACCCAGGGTCCGGATGGATCTGCGAATAACAGCAATTAAGAGGTGGTTCCACTCTCCTCAAAATATGCAATGTTTTGATTAGAGGCCTTACTGCCGGATGTAGTTTATCGTCATACCCAGGACGGCACTATTCAAAGAAGACTTAAAAAATAAGAAACAGCGACTTCTCTTGAAAATGGACAAAATTTGTCATCGTGGTCTTATGAAGTACCCACATAAAAAAGGGTTTAGACTCCAAGGATATTAATACTAGCATGGTTGCTACATTAGGAGATGACACTTCAGCTTTATTAACAATACAAAAGTGGGCAGCTGAATTTAAGGGGGATGGGAGAGTCTTTGAAGATGACCCAAGTTATGTACGTCATGCAACTTCCACCAACGAAGAAAACATTGATCGTGTTCACAACATGACGTTGGATGAATTGAATATCAATCAAATATACATACACACACGCACACACACACACACACGCACACGCACACACATACACACACACACACATATATATATATATATATATATATATGGCAATTTCTCCGATTTAACCAGTAGAGAAGACAATATTTATCAATAAAAATGGCAATAGGAAAACTAGTAATTGCTATAAAAAAAAAACAAAAAAAAAAAAACGCATTTATGAGCACAAAAGAGATCTCACAAAAACAACTTAGCTAATGCACTAGTCATACATAGAAATAAATTCAACCATAATTTTGATATTAAAAATACTACACTCATATAAAAAGAAAATAACTCACTCTAAATTCTAGAGAGTGCCGCCATAGAATATTACCCAAATATTAATCTACGCCCAGGTTTTTCCCCATTTCACCTTTCTTATCAAAATTACTGCTCTCACAAACAAATGTACACAACAGATTCATAAAATCAAAAGAAAATGGTTGAATACATCAACACAGATATAATGACAATATTCTCCACACGTGACAAATACTGACGTTATTTTCAGTTAACAATATGAAAATAGCGTTTCTCTAAATTCCAGTTGCTAGGAACATTCTGTTTTTGTTTTTATTAGTTACCGTGTTCAATTAAATTCATTTCGTATTTTGCTTTGATAAAGTCCACATTGGACGAAACGCGTCAGCAATTACTAGTTTTTCTATTGTCATTTTTATTCATATATATATATATATATATATATATATATATATATATATATATATATATATATATATATATATCTTCTATTTATTTTTAATAAACCGACCGTAATTGTTACATTAACTAATACAACACCCGTTACTTCTCATATTCTCCATTCAAAATGACAATTTAATAGTGCTTAATGAGATGCACGTTTTATCGATTCAAGTTTCTTTGGCCGCTAATGGATCATGAGTCCAGTTACGTCGCGCTGTGACACGCCAACCGAAAATGCTACCTGAATACTTCATCAAATATTTACTAATAAACAAACAACAGAAAATGTCAAACTATTCCATTAGAAAACAAAGCTCAAATTAAGCTGGGTGAGGGTACGACCAATTAAATGATTACGATTCAAGTAATGACAAAAATACGAGCGATTGGTGGGGCAGCCGGAATGCGTTCACGAATTTTTCAAAAATTAGAAAAACATGCTACTAAAGTGCATCTGTGCATCATATGGACGATTACCTATTGTATAGTTAGTCCTGGATATGACGATAAACTGCATCCAGCAGCAGGGCTTCTCATCAGGTCATTGGATGTTTTGAGGAGAGTAGAACCACCTCTTAATTACTGTTGTTCTCAGGTCCACCCTGACTCGGAGTAGTAGCAACAGTTGTAGGCAAATAGTGTACCCCTAAGCAAACACAAAATACTATGAAAGTATAAAAATACATTTTTATAGTAAAAATACTAGAAATATATATTTATATATAAAAATTACCAACATTACCTATTTATAGTAAAATTATCAACAATGCATATTTATAGTAAAATTATCAACAATGCAATTTTATAGTAAAATTATCAACAATGCACATTTATAGTAAAATTATCAACAATGCAATTCTATAGTAAAATTATCAACAATGCAATTTTATAGTAAAATTATCAACAATGCACATTTATAGTAAAATTATCAACAATGCAATTCTATAGTAAAATTATCAACAATGCAATTTTATAGTAAAATTATCAACAATGCACATTTATAGTAAAATTATCAACAATGCAATTCTATAGTAAAATTATCAACAATGCAATTTTATAGTAAAATTATCAACAATGCACATTTATAGTAAAATTATCAACAATGCAATTCTATAGTAAAATTATCAACAATGCAATTTTATAGTAAAATTATCAACAATGCACATTTATAGTAAAATTATCAACAATGCAATTCTATAGTAAAATTATCAACAATGCAATTTTATAGTAAAATTATCAACAATGCACATTTATAGTAAAATTATCAACAATGCAATTCTATAGTAAAATTATCAACAATGCAATTTTATAGTAGAATTACTAGCAATACATTTTATAGCAGAATTAACAATACATTTTATCTATAGTGGAATGCATACAATTTTTGGTGGTGGGGAGTCCATGTAAAAGATAGCATGGGAATTAAAACTGAATAGAAGGTTGGACTATATAGCCCTTCTATCATTTCGCTATGGCTCAGTACTCGGGGCTGGACATTGGGGATCTGGACGCAGCAATTCAGGACCGAACAGTGTGGAAAGGTATTTTCAATGGAGTTCCGACCAACGAGAGGGAGGTCGAAGGATGATGATGATGAGAATTGTTTTTGATGTAGACATGTCAGTCTTTGCGATTTTTATGTAACCTTAATAAATTTAGTCTTTTTGTTATTTCTCCTAAAACTTGTTCAGCCATCGATTTACTCGAGTTCGCTGGTCGGTTATATGCTGCTTTCCTTTGTGCCACTTGCCTTCAATCTGTCCTGTGAGTATCAAATTTTCTAAGCCCTCTTTCCACATTATGTCCTCTTTTCTGATGTTTAGTATAAGTTTCCTTTTATGTTTCCATATCCCTGTTTTACTAAATTAAGTAATGTTAATTACTGTAATAATACAAATCGATAGTCAATAATATAGTCCTACTGTTGTAATTGAGTTATTAAAAACAACGATAGAGAACCGGAATTGGTTTAACAATAAGAAACATAATGTTGAATAGAAACTATTGAAGAGAATGTTTAGCCGTTAATGACTGTTTTCAGCAAAAGCTACCGCTTCTACTGCTACTGATGTTACTCCTCTTGATGTAAGAGTATTTTTATGACTTTCGTCCGTCGGCCGAGTTCAGACTTGTAGGGAAATATTCTCCCTCACAACACATACAGTAAAAGTGGACTGTAGTAGGGACGATGCAAAAGCAACATACTGGTTGCACTCTTGAACGCAACCCTGAATCACGTTGGAAGTTGGAAGCTGGATGTAAATACGTCGTGTGTTGAGACGCATTTCGGCTTTTGGCGCCAAGCACAAGTTATTTCTGATGGCAACAGTTATAACATTGTGCTAATCTATTGAAAATCTAATCGAATAATAGCCACAAATATTCAATCTTCTTCTATGTACCGTGTCTCTTCCACCAGCCATTTATTCAAGCTTGCTAGGCAGGTTATGCGTTGTTTTCTCCTGTCCCTCCTGCCACCAATCTGTCCTGTGTGTATCAAATTTTCCAAGCCCTCCTTCCTCATTATGTGTCCTAGAAATTTCAAAACTCTCTTTTTGTTGTTAAGTAAGAGTGTCCTTTTTGTTTCATTTTATTCTCAGCAACCTTCTGTAGAACCACATTTCTGTTGCATCAAATCTCTGTCAAGATGCTTGAAAAAGTCAGTGGGCGAGAGATCAGGGGTGGCAATCAGTCTTGAAGAAGGGAAAACTCTGAAGTCGAAACCCCTCTGAAGAAGAATGGGTTGCGATAGGCACTCCTGTCTCGAACACACATCTTGCTGCTAAAAATTCTCTTTTTTTTTGTCATGAATCTTTTTGACTGTCATTCCCAGAGTCATTCATCAAACCGTAGCTCCACCTCTCGTCAAACTGTGACCACATATCTTGTACAAGTCTGTGATTGATATAACAATCAAGGAAACAGCACAGTCTGACGCATAATCCAATTAAGAGTTGAAGAAATTCCCTTTTCACATTCATAATACATTTCCTGCTATTTTAAATTGTCAAGGAAAATTTCTAATCAGATGGATTATAATGAATATTTTCATACATTACGATTGAATATAAATCTGTACGTTATCGCATACCAGACATTTCTTTGGGTCTAAGAGTTATTCTCAAAAAAGAGTGGCAAAGAAATTCCCAGATGAAAATCCAGCATATAATTTTAAGGTTAAAGCAATATTTTACACTTAGACTTTGCCTTTCAGATCTCTGAATTATTCTAATTTGACTGGCAGACAAAAATTAACAAAGAAATTGATAGCGCATAAAACTCAAAGAAAGAATAATGCTATAATTAAGATGTTATTCCACACTACATCAAACAAAAGGTTAGGAAGGAAACCTCCATCAATACCTGAAAATATAACTACATATATATATATATATCGTTGCTTGGAAATCATCCATGTAAACAGAAACAGACTATCATCTCTGTCTTGTCCATATATTGGTTAATATATTGTACTGTAATTGTCATCTTTGATAATGGCTTATGTAAGCCGAAAGCTTAGATTGGATTAAAAAATATGTATCAATATTTTTATTTTCTTTCTTCGTTTAATAATAATGTTATTAAGTTTATCAGACGTTATGAAAAGAATTTACATAAATAGACAACACTTGTCTATATTATTTAATGAAACATGTATGAATGAAAAAATGCTGCCTAAATACACACAATATATATATATATATATATATATATATATATATATATATATATATATATATATATATCGTGTAATAACAAAATTATCCATCCCACAAAATGTTTAATGCCTAAAAAAGCATTAAACTAATTGAGTTTTTCCGGGTTTTCAGATAAGACGTTTATCTATCTTGACACCATTTGTTCTAAGAATCACTAAAAAACCCTTTGCTTTGTTCTGCTAGAAAGAGAACAGCTTAAAATTGTTTTATGTTTCATGTCAGACGAACTATGTCTTCTCAACTGAGCAATTGTGAAAGGAAAAAAAGGTTATTCAGGCCTTCGGTAATGGTATCAACATTCATACTATGGCTTCCATCCAAGTCCATTCAAGAACTATCAAGAGAGGGAACAGTAGAGAGAAAAACTGGATCAAGAGGTCACAACAGGAAGAGAGATCATCATTTCAACTTATAACTAAGATTAATTAGAAAAGTTCCAACTCAATCCATAAGACATTTGGCACATAAGAGAAGAGTTTCAGCTATGACAGTCCAAAAAGCAGTGAATAAAAGACTTGAAAATGAAATCGTACGTGAAACCTGTGAGGCAACTTGTTACACCAGGACAGAAAGTTAGAAGGCTAGAGAGGGCGAGGATAATCTTGAATAAGTTGGAAAATAATCCTGGAATAATATATACATATTTGAACTTTATATCAGTCCTACGTGAGCTTCCGATTCTTTGCTATGATTAATTAATGATGAATAAGTCATTTTCGTTTATGATCGATTTCATCACGATTCTTCTGCTAAGCTTAGAGAATAATTATACATTCTCATTGCTCAAAGTGTTATAAAAACCTCGTTAATAATTTCTTAGATACAGAGTTTCAAAGCTTAATCGAACAATTGGACAATTTTGCTGTTACACACGGTATATATTACGTTGGTGCAAAAATAATGTCGTTTTCTCACATAGTAACATATGTGAGAAAACGACATTATTTTTGCACCGACCTAATATATATGTAAATATATATATATATATGTGTGTGTGTGCGTGTGTCACTGTGTGTGTGTGTAAAGAGTGATATATATATAAATCTATATTGTAGGTGTATAAGACGCCATTTTTCTAAATAATAACAATAATGTTCAAAATTCTCAGAAGTCCAGTACGCTGAAATTAGTACATGACAGTATTTCATTAGAGAAATCACACACTTTTACATCTCTCGGGATTTGTCTCATTACTCAAAATAAGATCATATCTCAAGAATAAAGTGTCTTTTATACGTTATATAAATTATATTAGGGCTTGATGAGTTGGACAATTGCGTCTCAGTACTACTGGTCGGCGTTCAAGCTCGGACAAATCGATTGCGTTTTTCTCAATCAAGCCTCCTGTCTTATGCCAATCTTAACCTAAGTCAATATTGCAATAAGACACAATAGCAAAGGGAGATAATCGCCAAATAACGACTTCATTGTAAAGAATAAGGGCGTATCGATGTCATTAACTGAATTGTCTATTTTCGTCTTTTGTGTCACTCTGTTGTTTTCAAGTTGAAGTTAAATTCTATGAATGATTCCTCCTTGCATTTAACCATATTTATATAGTTAATTTGTATATTTATTTCTTCTATTTTGGGGGCTTTTTTCCTTTTGTTAGAAAAAGAAAGGAATTACTACTATACTGATTTTCTTTATTTGTTTTGTTTTTTCTTTTTTTCTTTCTTTCCTTCTTTCTTTTTCCTTTCTTTCTTTCCTTCTTTCTTTATTTCATTTCTTTCCTCCTTTCTTTATTTCTTTTCTTTCCTTCTTTCTTTTTTATTTCTTTCCTTCTTTCTTTTTCCTTTCTTTTTTCCTTTCTTTCTTTCATTCTTTTTTCATTTCTTTTCTACTTTCTTTATTTCATTTCTTTCCTCCTTTCTTTTTTCTTTCTTTCCTTCTTTCTTTTTTCTTTCTTTCTTTCCTTCTTTCTTTATGTCATTTCTTTCCTTCTTTCTTTATTTCTTTTCTTTCCTTCTTTCTTTTTTCTTTCTTTCCTTCTTTCTTTTTTCTTTCTTTCCTTCTTTCTTTATTTCTTTCTTTCCTTCTTTCTTTCTTTCCTTTCTTTCTTTCCTTCTTTCTTTCTTTCCTTTCTTTCCTTCTTTCTTTTTCCTTTCCTTTTTCCTTTCTTTCTTTCATTCCTTTTTTATTTCTTTCCTTCTTTCTTTATTTCATTTCTTTCCTTCTTTCTTTTTTCTTTCTTTCCTTCTTTCTTTTTTCTTTCTTTCTTTCCTTTCTTTCCTTCTTTCTTTTTTCCTTTTTTCTTTCTTTCTTTTTTCATTTCTTTCCATCTTTCTTTATTTAATTTCTTTCCTCCATTCTTTCTTTATTTCTTTCTTTCCTTCTTTCTTTTTTCTTTCTTTATTTATTCCCTTTCTTTCCTTCTTTCTTTTTTCTTTCTTTCCTTCTTTCTTTTTTCTTTCTTTCTTTTTTCATTGACGATTTATTCATCATTTTTCTTCTCTACTTTCTTTCTCACGAAAACAATTTATTTTACTCCTAATTTCTTAAAATTTTTAAATGACTGCAGATGTTTCATTTTTTGTTTTGTTTTCGTTTCAGTTTTTAAATGTGCGAATTCCACCATTGTGATGGTGTCACGCACGAAGCAGTAAAAACAAATTTCTTCTCAGAGTAGAATGTAACAATCAGTTGTCAACGTTCCAGCTATTTTATTGCAGAATAAAAGATTTTTAATAGTAGGGGATACAAAAATCTGAACACATTTTTTTAAATTGGAAAAGATTTACAATCCCTGTTTTTTTTTTCTTTTTTCTCTTCTTATCCCTAATCCTGAAGGACTTGGATCTTGATAATAACCAAGCGAACAACCAAAATGTCCTATCAAAAACGTTTGGAAAATTTTCAAAAACCTTGATTACTCGATGACACTCATAGAATAACTTATAAAGACTCTGCGACCTTTTAACCCAATAATGACCATCGTAAAATCCGGTATTAATTATAAAAACAGTACACAGAAATAAGGATTCGAGCAATGAACTCTTCTTTATGTGCCGTGTCCTTTTAGGACATTGGTGATCATGGTTCTCCACAACTTCCTGTCTTTTGTAGCGCTTAATGAATTTTTTCTTTTTTGTTATCTCCCCTAAATTCTGTTCTACCATTCATTTATACAAGTTCCTTCTTCTTCTATGTGACGTGTCCCTTTAGGGAGTTGGCGGTCATGACTCTCCCCAACTTCCTGACCTTTGTAACACTTAATAATTATTATCTTTTTTATCTCTTCTAAACCCTGTACTGCCATCCATTACACACACTCATTCTTCTTCCTTCTTCTATGTGTCGTGTCCCTTTAAGACATTGGCGGTCATGATTCATTAAATATAAAACCAGAATATATAAATAATTTATCATGAACAATTATGAAGAAGCGCCCTAAGATAGTCAATAAATTCTGGTCGGTTTTCACAATCGTTAACTATATTTTTAAACCTTTCAGTTAGTAATATGCCACGCGTGATACACGCTTAGGCGATCATGTATTTGATTGACGAAGCAGATTTTTTCCCGCAGTAGGTTGCCATTTCTTTCTCCGGTAGACCAGTTACCATCCAAGGTTATAGAACCCGCTCTGTCCTGCTATTTACCCATATCTGATGTGAGAAGAGGAGGATTCATACCTTTCCCAAGGGTATTAGCACGTAAGTGAATGTAAATGGATTCGATTGGAATTTGAACTTGGTTCTCCGATTCCTCATTCTGAGCCGCTATCCATCACTCCACCGAGCTGCTATCCATCACTCCACCGAACCGCTATCCATCACTCCACCGAAACCGCTATCCATCACTCCACCGAGCTGCTATCCATCACTCCACCGAACCGCTATCCATCACTCCACCGAAACTGCTATCCTTCACTCCACCGAGCTGCTATCTATCACTCCACCGAGCTGCTATCCATCACTCCACCGAACCGCTATCTATCACTCCACCGAGCTGCTATCCATCACTCCACCGAACCGCTATCTATCACTCCACCGAGCTGCTATCCATCACTCCACCGAGCTGCTATCCATCACTCCACCGAACCGCTATCCATCACTCCACCGAAACTGCTATCCTTCACTCCACCGAGCTGCTATCTATCACTCCACCGAGCTGCTATCCATCACTCCACCGAACCGCTATCTATCACTCCACCGAGCTGCTATCCATCACTCCACCGAACCGCTATCTATCACTCCACCGAGCTGCTATCCATCACTCCACCGAGCTGCTATCCATCACTCCACCGAACCGCTATCCATCACTCCACCGAAACCGCTATCCATCACTCCACCGAGCTGCTATCCATCACTCCACCGAACCGCTATCCATCACTCCACCGAAACCGCTATCCATCACTCCACCGAGCTGCTATCCATCACTCCACCGAACCGCTATCCATCACTCCACCGAAACTGCTATCCTTCACTCCACCGAGCTGCTATCTATCACTCCACCGAGCTGCTATCCATCACTCCACCGAACCGCTATCTATCACTCCACCGAGCTGCTATCCATCACTCCACCGAACCGCTATCTATCACTCCACCGAGCTGCTATCCATCACTCCACCGAGCTGCTATCCATCACTCCACCGAACCGCTATCCATCACTCCACCGAAACCGCTATCCATCACTCCACCGAGCTGCTATCCATCACTCCACCGAACCGCTATCCATCACTCCACCGAAACCGCTATCCATCACTCCACCGAGCTGCTATCCATCACTCCACCGAACCGCTATCCATCACTCCACCGAAACTGCTATCCTTCACTCCACCGAGCTGCTATCTATCACTCCACCGAGCTGCTATCCATCACTCCACCGAACCGCTATCCATCACTCCACCGAGCTGCTATCCATCACTCCACCGAACCGCTATCCATCACTCCACTGAGCTGGTATCCATCACTCCACCGAACCGCTATCCATCACTGCATCAATCACGTTAAAATACTCATTTATTTTTCTTTTTGGACAAGACTTGGAGAATTGGTTTTCTAAGTGCCCCTGCTCTTTTTGAAACTCTCCAGGAATACGATAAACACCGACATGAGTAATTCCTACTAACTTTTCCCACTGTCTTTGCCATTCTGATTTTATATTTCTTTAATGAATTTTGAATGTTTCAAATCTATAAACACTTTTTAAACACTATTTTGTAAATATTTAGAAATAAAGGTGTTCCCATTTTTTTTTTTTTTTTTAATTTCTCCCAGAGACTATTTTTCGGGATTTTGATCTTTCGGGATTTTAAATTTCGTGATTCTGATTTTTCGGGATTTTATAAATTCGAGATTTTAAATTTCAGGATTTCGACATTCTAAGATTCGGGTTTTATGACCAGCACCCGTTTAAACCTACGACGGAAAAATATGATACCAAAATCTGAAAGTGTACTGAAATAGCGAAATACACCTTGCAAAATTTAAAGAAAGTTTTAAAGGACAAAAGATTCGTTAGAAACAGAAAATAGTTCTGAACTGCTATGTAATAACAACCTTACTATAGGGCTGTGAATGCCGGAAAATTTCTTAATATATGAAGATTTGGAGATTTGAGGAAAAAGAAACATGAAAAGAGAGCTGATCTTTTATGTACAGTGTAACCCGGATATAAGAGACCCGGATATAATAGAAACCCAGATATAAGAGACTTCTTCTCCGGTCCCGACAACTCTCTTATAGCCGGGTTACACTGTAATATCAATATGTATGTAATTTCAATCTATATATCTTCTATCTAATATCAGTCCTCTTAAATGACGGTGAACGCTGGAGATTCTCCTCACAGATGAAAAATAGATGCGAGAAAGCAGAGATGTGTTTCTACAGAAGGATGCTGAGAATACCATGGACTGAACATGTGATCAACGACGAAGTTTTAAGAAAAAATGGAAACAAAAAACTAGAATCAGAAAGAGAGAGTTGAAATTCCTAGGACATATGACGCGTACAGCAAAGGAGCGTCGTATTCAACAAATAATCGAAAATTGCTTTTTTTTTTTTACTGCAAATTGTTCATTATATCATATCCAAGTATTTTACAAAAGATTAGAACCAATTACACAATATTTCAAGCTCAATCTAGGTTTATATTTCTCAAACCTGCAATGGGATGAGGTAACATAAACCTTAGATTGTTTGCGGAATATCAGTAGATTATAGTTACGTAATTACAGTGAAATCATTAAGGTTTTTTTTGTCAAAAGCATTTTATTTTTGGTCGTAAATTAATTTAAAATATTCCTGCTGACAGGTTTTATTTTTGAAATGGAATAAGGTCATTCTAAATTTCAGAATTTCGCTATTGCCCATTAAAATGACTGGAAGAAATTGATCTAAAAACAACAATGGATATGCGAGGTAACAATGGATAAAGGAAATAGCTCCATTTTGTTATACTTAGGAAACTTAGCATTGAAGCCAAAGTATTCTAAAATGCTGACAATAACAAAGGAGAAAATGAAAAATACCTAACAACAAATCGAATATAGCTTCAAAATTTATATTATTTTTATTTATTTGTTATGTAACTAAATACATAATTGTCAACATTGTTTCCGTAAAACTTGATGTTTCCTGTAAAAAAAATTCTTAATAAATATTTTATTATTGTTATTATTTTACTTAAGTGTAAGGTAGTCCTACATTTACAATTCCTTATGGCTAACCACGAAAAGAAATGTTGATCAAAACTGTCTAAAACCTTTAAGAGCGTATTGCCACAAAAGTATCAAATGTTGAATACGTCCCTCCTTCGCCGAACGCGTCATATAAAGATGACAGAGTACTTGGAGAATTTGGCATTCACAGGATATATTGAAGTTAAGAGGGAAAAACGTCAATTAACCTACCTAACAAGCTTGTGTAAATGAATGACAGATTAAGACATGGGGGGGATAATAAAAAGGCACACATTGCTAAGAACTATAAAGTTAATTAGGAATTTGGGGAGAGCCATGATCGTCTACCTCCTGGAAAGATACGGCACATAGAAGAAGTCAATTAATTATAGGTTTATTAAAAAAACATCCGGTATTAATTATAGGCTTATAAAATTCCCTGACCAAAACTGGAAGAGTGAGCATTAATGGGTCATTAACACACACACACACACACACACACACACACACACACACACACACACATGAATATGTATGTATTCTATGTAATTCTTTTTCAAAGGTTCTTACTGCTACAATCAAAACAATAAACAGCTGTTCGAGTGGAACTTGTTTCTCACCGATGGAATATGAAAGGGAATTTGTGTGGTTTGCTACAATGTAAGTGGCGTGGCGGGTCCTTGCCGTGAAGGTCAGGCCTGATTGAATCAAGGACTATAGTTCGTTCGAGCACTTTGCGTTAAAATAGCGACAGAGCAGCAAGAGGCTTGCCACATCGCGCCTATGAGAGAGAGAGGTTGGAGAGTGGGAAATAATTTGTCACCCACAAGGACTCG
The DNA here is from genome assembly GCA_963932145.1 of Acanthosepion lycidas. NCBI lineage: Eukaryota > Metazoa > Mollusca > Cephalopoda > Sepiida > Sepiidae > Acanthosepion > Acanthosepion lycidas. Next base: position 59,675,078 of record OZ010574.1, on the reverse strand, counting down.
AGGACGTTATCGAGGTTTGAAAGTTCTGTCTAGGCGCCTCTCGCCTAACAGTACTCCATTTTAGGCCTGATCTGGCTCTTGTAAAGACAGTGGATAGCACGAGGAGTCAGATACAGGGAGCTGACCATTTTACCTGCCGCTTTAGCGATGGCTCTTATGAGTTCCACTTGAGGTCGGTGTGAGTTTAAAGCCCAAGAGTCTCTCAAGGCACAGCTCCTCTCCGAGCGAGCATCCGTTCGTCGTAACTGGGGTTTTCGGGGTTCGATCGGCGATGGTGTAATGTAACTAGTTTAGTTTTCGAGGCGTTGAATGTAACCAGTCAGTTTTTTTCCCCACTCGGTAGTTCGTGCTAGATCAGAAGAGAGATCAGCTGCCAATTTCTGATCATCAAGCGGTACACCAATATATAGCCGTATCATCGGCATAGATGTTTACAAATGATCCGAGGATATTGTTAGACAGATCATTTATGTAAATCATTCGATTCTATGTATTCCCCGTTATTTTCTATTTAATTCTTTATATTCTATTCTATGTAATTATGTCTTCTACGTAACCCCATACTATGTTCTATGCATTCTATATATTCTACACTGTATATTCTATTCTATGTTCTACATATTATATGTAATTATATTTATGTATTCTATAGTCTCTAACATTTCATTCATATGTTTAGAAACCTTACTTATTATTCAAGTTTTGGTCCCGCATTGTTGACTGTCAACAACTGGAGAAAAACACGTCCAGTTAGATTTCTTCATAATTATAAAAAATACAATTCAGACGATGCTATTGTTATTCAGAAATGGCGGAAAACTATTTTTAGCAGCCGTTGTTTACCAATACGAAGGCGATAAACGGAGTTTAGGTAATTTAAAATACCTTATAGTAAACAACATCGATATGGATAACGTTGCAAAACTCAGGTTGGCAGACCTTGAGCAAAACGCAGTTGAATATCGATAAGAATCCGAATGCAATATGACTAACCTCAGTTATATTGGACTGGCTACCGATCTCCTGTCAGAGAGATTGGTCTTAACAAGTTAAAAACTCTCGTTAATTTTAATTTAGCAGAAAAAATATTAATTATTAGTTAATGACACTAGTCATGCAATGCACACACTGATTTTTAAGTGGCGAAATTAAGTTTTCACGTAAAAATAATGTTTTGTACTTTCTGTATGGACACAAAAACATGATGATTACTTACTGTTATGGTCCAGGTTAGGACCAAGGAAGAACAACACGAACACAAGAGTAGAAAGAACGAAGGTATATTACACGAAATAATAATACAAGATGTGGAAGGTGTTAGTATGACTGTCAGTCTGGTTTGGATTGAACTACTATCGTCTCGACTCGATTCGGTATCTAGCCACCCCCCCACGAGGGTTGCATGTGGCACAAGGCCGAGTTTAACGTGGGTTTCCCGAGCCCGTAGGCTCGGCGAAAAATGACCGTAGAACCCGTATAAACGGGATCGGGTTGGTCAACCTCCCCGAACGAGACTCTGCCCTTCGGCGGAGCCTCGTCCGGGTTCCTCTCTGTTCAGAGGCAGAGAGTTCGACCGTCAAGCCGAGAAGCTCGGCTTGATTCGACCCTCTCTTTTGAGAGGCGTAGTATACATAGTGTTAGGAAGAGTTCATTCTGTAGTTATAGGTAAGGACCCATGACACTTACAAAACATATATAAATGCAACACCAGACATTACGTCTACATCAAGTGTAAGAAACTGGCGGGAGAGGGTACGTCATCGATGACATCACTGTGAGTGTGAAAAGGAAAGTTTCTATTTGTGGTAAGTCATGTCAGCACCTGAAAAATTTTTTCGGGTTTTGGAGGTTTTCAGATAAGGGATATTCAGTCTGTATTAGGTTTTGGTTTAAAAAACACTCGTTAATTTTAATTTAGCAGAAAAGCTTCAGTTGGTTACTTCAGTGACCATACTTATATGATGACGTTGTGTCATATACCACAACATTTGCTACAGTTGAAACAAGACAACGCTGCCCAGAAGAAGATTTCAATATGAAAAAAAAAATACGTGGGAATGAAATATTACTGAAACTCGTGGATAATTTGAATAAGAAGTAAAAAGAATTTCGAAGGATAGGCGAATATGACGAAATGTTTCAATGCAAAGGACAGTTCTTATTAGAAGAGAGTGATAAAAAAAAACAAAAACAAAAAAACATTTGTCAAAGATCGACGCCAAATCTTCAATACATCATGGGATATTGTCAAAGATTTCTACTGAAGTTTCCGAATTACAAAAGACAATAAAGGAACCCCAGAAGAATCTGCGCACCCATGAAAAATGGTCTCCAAGTTTCGGTATGTTGAATATCAAAGTAGGCTGAAAAGGAAATTGAAATGGCTCATCTTGAAGAAAAAAACTAAATTTTCTATTTCATGAAGCAGATTCATGAAAGGCCCTGTAAGTGATTTCCTTTTTTTTTTTTAATATTTTAAGACTTCATCTTTTAATGTTAATGTTTTTAATGAGAGCCGATTTTGAATTCCAGACAGGTTCGTTACATTCCTTTACTTGCAAATATCCTTAAGAAAGGTATGAATCCGTCTCTTTACTTCAACAGTGATATTTGTTAAACAGCAGGATAAACTGGATCCTATAGCCTTGGGTGGAAACCGGTCTAAGTGAAGGACAACTCTGAATTTAAAAACTTCAACTATGGATTAAATAGTCTCACTGTTGTAGCATACCTACAAACGATGATGGGTATGTCTCCATTCACATAAATACAGTAGTAAATACTGTATGTTGTTCTGCAGTTGGAGATTGGTCTCCAGCTGTGCTGGTCAAACTCTCTTCCTCCGAGCAGAGAGGGTCCCCAGAAGAGGTTATGTCGAAGGGCAGAGTCTCGTCTTGGGAAAGAGCTACCCGACCCCATTTTATACGGGGTCTACGGGGAATTTTTGGGCGAGCCTACGAACTCGGATACCCCACATTAAATTCGGCCTTGTGCCACATGTGACTGTGTGGGACGGTTGGTAGATATCCTGAAGTTGGAGTTTCATTGTGGAATTCACCTGACTCACTTCTAACAGTTGACTAGTTCTTCTATGCGCCGCTGGCGAATCTTATATGTGTTGTTCTTGTCCTAGATATTATCGTTCATTACCTACCTTCGTGTGATTATTCTATTCAGTAACCTTCCCTAGGTTACAACAAACTGGCACAAGTGTGAATCATTCCTCATTCCCTTCGTATTCCATTTGAATTTTTGTTCATTTACGATGAAGAATAATGCTTCTCCATAAATTGATAAATTAATGAATTCTCTCACGCTGTCCACAGACATGAGGTGGAATAAATACATTGAATCAATAGCTTCATCTACCGCAAGAAAAGTTAGTTCTCTGTGTCGTGCGAGTAAGTTTTTCTCGTCCATCCTTCAAATCTATAAATCAACCATCAAAAATCCAGAGACGAATATGCAAGATGATAGGTCCTGATCTGGCATCTAATCTACAATCGCTATCCCACAGACGTGCCGTGACTTCCCTCTGTCTCTTCTACAATTATTTTCATGGCGACGAGCTACTTTCGCTGGATCCCGGACTACATGAATTTAAACGTGCTACCAGGCTGGCATCTCGGTCCCAACCTTTCAACTGTCAAAACGGCTAAATATAACCGTCTCTTCTACTTGAACATATGCTTCTCTGGCACTTCCTGTCTTTGCAACTCCCTTCCCCTTACTTGCTTCCCCGATGGCTAAAATCGTCAGATATTCCAGTGTAATTTCAATCGACATCTGACACCCTGAGCATGTTTCACGTTCTTCTCTATATCCTTTCCTTAAACATGTCTCTTCCCTCTGTAACCCCTTGCGTACTAATGGCACTCCCGCCTTGGTTGAGGTGAATTGCTTTAAAAATGTTGCTTAATATTTGGGCTTTATTCTGGGAATATGTAAAAACTAGTATAAAAGGACAAAAATCAGACTTACTTAAATATTTGCCTTATCTAAATAAAACACACACATAAATAAATTAAATATTTTTAAAAAATTAATTTAATTCTTATTACGCTTTTTATTTCTTCATATGAATGTTTATATTTTAATAGTTTTTAATTCATACTTTATTTTCCTTGCACCCCACCCCAAAAGCAATTTCCGGATTTGAAATTTAAATTATCCACTTAAACAAAGCAACTGACTTGTTTCCAAACATTCATCATCGTAAATATGCAACAAATAAGCTCCCTGCGTCTATAACAGTAAAATCGAGACTTGAGAGTTTCAAAGCAACTACCTACTGTCAGCAATTTAGAAAAAAAGGAAATCAATAAAAAATAAATACAATAAATTCGGAATTAAATTCTACTCGGCCGGAAGGTAGGGAATTCCGATAGTGAGCTTATATAGATAGCATTTAAGAGTCGTCCGTTGATATATAGCGGCAGGGAGACTCTGTGTTAAGTCAGCGGTAGAGAAATAGCCGTCCTTGGAGACAAAGAAATAGTTTGTGACAGCCAAAGTCTGAGGTAGCTAGTGTTCTCACTAGCCGAAGGGAAGATCTGGTCCGTTAGTCTGTCAGGAGCGAAAAACAGGATTAAAAACAGGATTCGTGATTTCTTTTCTCACCATGGTGGTATTTCACTTTCTGTTCCTTTGTTGGATATACACAGGGCCCCTATCCACTGATGCAAACGGGAATCAAAACACATCTTGGGATGATGGTGAAGCTCTCCTGTCAGTTGGTGAAAAACTGTCTGGGGGACTCGGCTTTAGCGTTACAAAAGCAATCCAGACTGAAACTTCCCATGCCATTTTTACCATGATTGAAAGGCTTCAACTAAACTTGCTTTTCCCTACTGAAACGAGTTGACAGATGATAAGGTGGAGGTGGCTATGCTGGTGACATTGGTATTCATAGTTGAGATAAGAATAGTCTTGAACTAAAAATCAACAACCTCTAATATCTGCTCCAATAAATGGGATTTACGCTAAACCCTAACAGAAATTAGGACCTGGTATTGGAAATAAAACAAAGATGGCAACTACCTTGTATCCATCATAACCAGTGTTCTCAATTTTTTTTAATTTTTTTTTATTTTAGCCATAGACCCCTTTTCCCTTCTTTTCTTTCTTGGTGAACCCATTAATAGCTATTTGACATAAGACAACAATATTCTATTTTTCACTAATAAAAATTTTAGGTTTTAATAATCAAAGAAATATTACATAATTAAGCTTTATTTTTAAATGAAAACTAATTTAATGCAAATAAATTATTCTAAAATTATAATAATAGTAGTAATAACAATTATTATAATAATAATAATTTTTATTGACCAATATCTTGTATTACAATATTACAAAGTTTCTTCCATGGTCAAGGCCATGGGGAGCAGAGTTCTTCAGGTAATTGAATTCACTGCAGCATTTATTTATGCACACTGATTAAAAAATTTAAAATACTAATTTAAGTTAAGTGTGTGATTAGAAAAAAAAAGAAAAACATATTTATTCAACGAGATCCCTGTGGTTGATGCTGCTCAGCGACTTTCTTTATATCTGGTTTCATCGATGTTAACGATAGTCGAAGATCACCACTTTTCACAATGTCAATTAATCTGATTTTATTATTTTTTCATAAAGTATCCTCAAACGTAACTAGAGGTCAATAAAATATTAAATAATTGCTGAAAATATGTTATTAGGTTGGTGCAAAAATAATGACGTAATAATGTCATTTTTTGACATATTTTTAACGTCAAAAAACGACATTATTACGTCATTATTTTTACACCAACCTAATAATATGTAAAAATTACTAGTTAAAAACAAAAAAAATGCGTTCGTTTAGATTTCGTAAATTTATGTCATCTCTGGTCATCCATAACAGCTGTCATCACCATGAGATCTACTCGATACGTCAAAGAAGATCAAAGAAAGACGAGGCCCATCGTTAAGAAATTCTTGTATATTGTTTTTTTATGCTATAAATAATATATCTTTCAAATCAGATTAACTTTAAATTTTCTAATTTTGCTCAAATTACGTGTCATAAATATATAATTTAATTTTGGACGATTTTAAAAATCGATAAATTTGTTTTGCTTACAAATTTCTTAAAATTAAGAAACTGGCCGCTTTTAAGAAATTTTTAAAAAATCGAGCAATTAATTGACATTCCAATCTATATAATTCCTATCTGAAATACACTAGAATATTTTACTTATTGCAAATAATAAATTTAATCATTTAGCTTTCAATTAAATCTAAAATTAAATCTTTAAGAATGATTTTTCATTGTTAAAAATTAATTTTACACCTTAGGTATCGAAAATTCAGTGGAGGTACCTATATAAAAGAAATAAAGAAAGAATCATTCACATATATCTTTCACTACAGTGTAATTACAAAAGAAATTTAATTTTTAATAGTAAAATAACATTCTGAGTTGGCTTTCTTTATGGACCACCAAAATATTTGTTATATTTTGCCTGTGGACCCCCAGAAATATTACATGGATCCCTAGGACCCATGTGGACCCCGGTTGAGAACCACATGATTATAATAATTCAGGATGTGGATTTGGTAAATATTAGGTTGGTGCAAAAATAATGACGTAATAATGTCGTTTTTTGACGTAACGTCAAAAAACGACATTGTTACGTCATTATTTTTGCACCAACCTAATACTAAATTCTTCATATATCTCGGTGTATAGATCAGTTATAACGCTACAGAATGACAAAGAACTGAACCAAATAATCTCGAAGGCCTCTATTATCTCAACTGTGAGACGGCTCTTCACAACTTCCTCTGTTGTTGGTTCAAGTAAATTCTGATACATTGCCATCCCTCATTGACATCATTCCGTCTATTTGCACAAACCCTTTAAGTAGGTCACTCTCTTCATACCTACCCCGACTGTCTTTAGTATTTCCTACGAGTGCCATAATCTCCTGACCTTCTTTCTACTCTATGTGTCCGAGGATATTTAGATGTCTCACCTGATAGCAAAAAATGTTTCTTTGTATTTATAGTTTTAAGACTTGATAACTAACAACTGAATCGTAGAATGGTTTAATTCTTATGTGTTGTAACCTAGGGAAGGTTACTGAATAGAATAATCAAACAAAGGTTAGTAATGAACGATAATACTTAGGACAAGAACAACACATAGAAGATTCGCTGGCGGCACGTAGAAGTAGTAGTCAACTGTTAGAAATGAGTCAAATGAATTCCAACTGCAGCATATCTACCAACCGCCTCACGGGGTCAGAGATGGCACAAAGCCGAATTTAATGTGGGGTATCCGAGCCCGTAAGATTGGCCAAAACTTCCCCGTAGACCTCGGAGGCAGAGAGGTTGACCACAGCTGGAGACGAATCTCCAACTGCAGGCCAACATACAGTATTTACTACTGTATTTATGTGATGGCAACATACTCATTATTGTCCGTAGTTATCCTACAACATTATGGTAGGGGACGTCCGACTGCAATGGTCAATCAACATCTGAGGACACTCACGTCAAAGTGTCAGAGAAATGTCTCGGATAATGGGGGTCAGAAATTTCAACAATATCGGACCATCTCAAGAAAATTGACAGTCAAGAAACTCCATAACTGGGTTTCACATGAACTGAATGAAAAAGAGTTGAACGTGTTCGATGCTGTATCTGCGAAATTCGAATGATCGATTTCTTGATCGATTACTGACTTGTGATTAGGAATGGATTCTTTATGACAATTGTAAACGACTGACTAAATGTCTTGATCCTAACGAAGGAGCCAAACACTTTCCAAAACCGAAATTGTCCATAAGTAAGATTATGTTGAGAATCTGATGGGGACTATTTTTGAATTTCCTGAATCTAACCAGGGCATCACTGCCTGAGCTTACTACCAGAAACTGGGTGAAATTCTGATTTAGTTAATCAAAATGCCACCGACACTGGTTGATCGACGATGTCCAATTTGGCTTCATGAAAATACTTGGCTGCAATGTTGTCAGGATGACACTGCGAAAGCTCACCAACTTGGGATATGAATCTTTGCCACATCTACCATATTCACTGATTTCTCAACCATTGAATACCACTTTTTAAAGCATGTGTCCTGTGATTATCAGAAAGCCATCTTTCTTCATAATGGGATTTAGACATTTTAACTATCTCTTTCTGGCGTCCATTTTGTTTCTATTGTCTCTAAAACTTCGTCGTTGCTCACATGTTCAGGCCATGGTATTCTTACCATACAAAGAGCAAAAGTAATTCTTGGCCATTTTGTAGCCAATTACATCACATCAAGTGTCCTGTAAATTATTAGAATCGTTGCAGCGTCACATATACTATAGCCATGACAGCAGTAGTGTATCTAATATAAGATAACCTGCCAGAACCTATCCCTCTACGGGTTGGTTTTGAATTCAGAGTTTGCCGACTCTTTGCCACATCATGGCTAGAGAGCCCAGTCTGCCCTACTATTTAACGATCGGCTCAATGATTAGATCATGACGACGGACCCAAAACCGAAATTGTGCCAAAAGAAGATTATGTTGACTATTTGATGGTCCGCCATTGGCGTTATCCATTACAGCTTTTGAGAATCTAACCAGGGCGTCACTGCCGAAGTTTATTGCCAGCAAAAGGATGAAATGCACATTCCTTATGCAAAATGCGACAGGCACTGATTGATCGACGAGATCCAATTCGGGTTTCAAGACAATGCTTGGACGCAATGTTGTCAGGATGACACTGCAAAAGCTCACCAACTTGGAACTTCGAAATTTCGTCACATCTACCATATTCCCCTGATATTTTGCATTCTAACTGCCACATTTTCAAGTAGCTCCACACTTTTTTGAAACCAATAGACATTCCATCGCAAGGGAGGTGCAGAACCGGCATTCATAGATGACTTGCCGTCCAAACCTTTAGAGTTTTATTGTAAAGACATAAATAAACTCGTAACTCGATAACAGAAATTTACATGTATTTTTTTTTTACTAATGTTCATCCAATACAAGGCCCAAGAGCCAATTAATCTAGAAGGTGACTGTGGGGAGTTATATTAACGTAAGAAAGGACAAGCGTTAGGAGTATAGAGCTGAAGTAGACTTTAGAAGGAACTGGAAACCCAATTCTACACAGGAAACAAGGGATAAACCACTACTCCTGCTCAAAAGATCAGATAGGAATATAAATCGGACGATAGGCGAACCTATCAACTATTGGAAGTTGGTTTTAAAATCGGACATTATTTTCTGAACAACCTAACAGAAATTATGGATGATAGTGTGATTAGTTATCGGCTCGGAAACCCGGAGTCTCGAGTACCGAAATCAAATCCCGCCCAGTGTTGTTGCGTCGACTTTCTCCTAAATATCCCTGGAAAAGGCATGAATCTATCACTTCCCTACTAAACTCTGGGTTAAGTAGCAGTGTAGATTGGCCTCTCTAGAAAGTTGATGAGAAGAGCTAAAGCTCAACTATTGAATATATGACTCCCTGGAAATCAGATGAGATTTTTTATTGATTCTGCTTATCCTATCAATGAGCGGCTCAAATATTGAATGCGTTGTTTCCGAGGAGTCAGATCAGATCTCTTCGTTCTTTTATGCAATGATCTGAACAAATGATTTTAAATCAATCAGATTTCTTTGTGATTTCTTTCAGCAGCTCATCTTTCGAGGGACACTGAGAATAAGGATTAGAGGAACGGCTTTTAAAGAATCCCATGAAATTTCTTATATATATTTCATATGGCTATGTTTCAACTGTGCTATGTGATTCATACCAGAAAATACAAGAAGATATGAATTTAATTTATCTATCTAAATAAATAAACGGCAAATTCTGTCTGTCCATCCCTGTCTTGGAAAACCGTACCACACTCCAGATAGACATATTATACCTTTTTGGAATCAGGATTATCCAGGGATTGTAAATCTGCCCTTTATTTCGTGCTTGAACATCGAGCACTGGGATTTGTGTCCGGATGATTTTGTTTTAAATTCATTTTAAAATGTTTCCAAAACTTTGTGAATTGAGGAACTCAATTTAATTTCTTCAAAATTCCAAGGAGTTAGATTTGAAGAGAGAGGTTTCGTGACGCGAGTTTTTGAAGTTCCACAGAGTTTGTGATTTGAAGAACTAAATTTTTATCCTGAATAATAATTTCGGCCCAAATCGGAGTTTCGGCCCAAATCTCTGATTTGGGCCAAATTGATCCTTTGGCTAGAATTGGAATTATGGCTCAAATCAACGTTAAAGTGATGTTTTGGAGTTCCATGGTGAGAATTGAGGAAGTCAATGTTATTTTTTCAAAATTATCATTACTGTTTTCTAATCTGTACCAAAGCTCTCTTTATTTTGGGGCTGGAGGCACAATTAGCCCTCCACAAGAGCTCGTTTAAAATTCCGCACGGAGTACGTCTTTTAAGCTAAAGTAAAGAAACTTTTTTTTTCTAATTGTCGTTAATCTGTGACGACCCCGATAGGAATTGGTTTCACCCCAGAAGATACCAGATAGACTTAGCAATCATTATTGTATCAGAGCTTCAAAGAAGTCAGGTACATCAGCTGGTGGACCAGGAAGATATCATATTAGCCACCAGGTGGAGTCAGTCTTCGAAGAATGTCAGTGGCTATCCCTGACAGCTAAACAGGTGGACGACACAGCTGAGCTTAAGATGTGCACAAATCGGAAGTTATATAAACACCCATCTAACATAGAAGAGAAGAGAGTCTTACATCTATGTAAGAAGAATCCACCACAAACCTGCACGCCCACTCGTTGATATTATCATGAAAGGAAATCCGGAGTTGAATAGGCAATAATTTTACGTATGATTGATTTTATTCTCGTCTTCCTATTATTCTGTACGGCAATAACATTGCACTTAGAACACCTGACACAAGTATTGAATTAATGGCTTCCTATGAATCATATATGACTTCCGGGTGCGTTTATGTACAAGGTTAGTTTTGCTATTGCTGTCTCATATTCATCTCCCTTGTGACATTGATTGTGTGGGTATCTTTACGTTTATCGTGAAAGTGAAACCGGCAATCCAAGTTCAAATTCTAACCTAATCTGGTGCGCTCACTTTCACAAAAATGCCCTTGGAAAAGGAAAAAGAATGAATCCATTTCGATACCATACAACTGTAAATTAAATAGCAGAATAGACTGAGCTTAGATGGCTGCGTGCCCAAGAGAAGGAAATTTCTAGATACTATTTAGACAAAAATATTCATATCTTATTTTCAAATATACATTGACAATTCGACGAATTGATATTTATTTTTATTTTATTATTTTGCAAATAAAAAAAGTGTCACAGAAAGCCAAAAGGGGGATAGGGGAAGGGTGGTCTTCAAAGTATCTTATCTTAAACTTAGGTAACCAGAATTACTGACCCAAACATACCACAGTATTCCTCACACCAAAACAAGACATTTTTACCATTCTTACTATAGCCACTATAATACCTCTAAGTCGCTATGTAGCCTTAACTAGTTTCCATATATACAAATTGTCTGAGGAAAGGATAATATTTTCCTTTTTAATCATTTCACCCCAAGCAAGGCGGGAGTGCCACTAATACGCAGGGGTTTACAGAGAGTGAAAGTGAGAGAAAAGACTGGGTATATGAGGGATGGAAGAAAGGATAAAAGCTGAACGTGGTTCAAGAAGATAAATGATAACGATTGACGCTGCGTTAAAATTTATGAAAATTGGGGTTATCAGGAAAGCATCTAAACGGAAGGGAATTCCACAGGTGGGACGTGCGAGAAAAAATTTTGGAGTAGAAGTGGTTATATTTAACTATTTCAGCAGTAAAAAGGTGAGACCTAGCTGCCAATCTAGTACCGCGCTTAAATTCATGCAGTCGGATTTGATAAAAGTGAGTCATGGCTGGAGCAATCACGCATATTTGGTAACATCATTAAAGGCACACGACACGGAGTAGTGTCACAACTAGGGACACGACACATCTCCAAGTGCTGATGCAGATCTGACCAAGGAATATAAAGAAATCTATTAATAAATTCTAGTAAAGTCATACTCAGGTCCGTTGGCCCTGACTTTTCGTTCATTCGTAATTGTTCAGAAATTTCTGTTTGCCTCCATCCTACGTACAGCATCCAGTCGAACAACGTGTTGTACTGTGCTTTCTTTAAAAGATCACTGACAATTCACAACTATTGTAATTACTTGTCTATATTTATGAGATGAGGCATTGTAATTATTAGCACTATTTACATTGTTCAGACTGCTGTCTTCATCTTTGTTGAAATATTCACGACGTTTTGGTCACTGTACGGCCCACCTTCTTCAGGTAATATTTGGAATTTCGAACCTAAACCTAACGCTTTATTTAGTCCAACGTGGTAAATTGTTCTGATTCCACGTATCATGCCCTTGGGTATCGCAGTTTTAGTTAATTCCCCATGATAACTCTTCTCTCCGAGTTTTTATTCTCTCTGTCGTAGCCATGGATTGAACTCACAACACTTTCGGTCTAGTCACTCTTGGATCAATCAACCAACGCTTTTATCCAGTAAGCCATTTATTTATTTATTTATTTTATTATTATTATTATTATTATTATTATTATTATTATTATTATTATAATAATAATAATAATAATAATAATAATAATAATAATAATAATAATAATAATAATAATATGCTATGTTTCCTGCTTTGTATCCTGTAGAGCCGGGTCCAAACTATGGTCT
>OZ010574.1:59607341-59657341 GCA_963932145.1 Acanthosepion lycidas | reverse complement strand
TGTGAAGGGTGATGAGGTCGCAGAAATTATCTGACATCCATGACTGGATTATACTACTTGTGTGGCATGTTGCAGAGTCCTTTTATCATACTAGTATGCACCCTCATGACCCAGGGCAGCACTACCCCCTCAAGGAACTTGATCTAGGCCTCCGTGTTGAGTCTGAGGCTCTGTTGGAAGACGAATGAAGGCATAACGTCGCCATCACTAGTGATCATTCCAAACACCTTCGTAATCACCATTAAATTCATCCAAGTCTTTCTGAATCCTCTGTACTGTCCTCAGACGGATACACAAACACTCTGACAAGTTCGTATTTGAGCTTCCGGCTGGAATGACAAGCAGTGCAGCATGTCATTTACAAATTTCTGGCGGACTGAATTGCGTCATGATGCTCTTTGTCTCACAGACAGTGCTCATCTGACAAAAAATGCAACACGCATGCGCGAAATTAAAAATATAAGATGGTGAGAATTTACCCATCGCCCCTTGTATTTGATTTTGTCCGAGCTTTTTCGCTACTTTTTTCACTTCTCTTTTTGATTTTGTGGCAGTTGTAGCTAATTCACCGCTATTTTCAAGATTTAACTAGAATTCTCTATGCATCTCGCCTGGAATCCCATGCATATATGACCGCAGAAACATTTGCATTCTTAAAAGCCCTAATAATTCCTCGACATTTCTAGCATATCATTTCATTATTATTATTATTATTATTATTATTATTATTATTATTACTATTTCTTTTGATTTCTGGTGTATATCCATTTCCCTGCGGGTTCCAACCAGAGACCTGATGTCAGAAAGGGCATCATGACATTTTCCACTGATCATGTGAAGAAAAAACCCCTAAGATCACACATATTTTACATAGATAAAGCCCTTCATAAAGTATAAGCTGTATTAGTGAGTACAATTTTCTTTTTATCTTTCTTTAAGGCATGGGCCAGCAGGAATCTCTTCAAGCACTCCATCGGAACTTTACAATCAAACTGATGGCTCCAACTACAGTTGGAATTATTGATGTCCTCATGTGCCACAATTTTTTATATTGCCACTTATTATTATTATTATTATTATTATTATTATTATTATTATTATTATTTGTGTATCTTGTGTTTCCTGTTTTGTATCCTGTAGAGCCGAGTCCAAACTACGGTCCTTAAGCCCTACAGGAAAATTGTCATTTAATTGATAGCATTTTTCTTAGTATATGGAATGTTCCTAGTAAGGCCATTTTCTGGGCAACTTGTATGTTGATGTTACCTGGAACACTTTTGTAAAATTGTCCATTCCTTTTCTCACGAGGCCCAGTGCTCCGATTACTGTTGGTACAGTCTCAGTCTTCATTCCCCACATTCTGTTAATATCGATCTCCAGGTCCTTGTATTTGGACAATTTCTCGATAATTATTATTATTATTATTGTGTGTGACAATTATTATTATTATCATTTTGTGTGACAATTTCTCAATTATTATTATTATTATTTTATTTCCTTTGATTTCTGGTGTGCGCACATTTCTTTGCGGGTCACACCCAGAGACCTAAGATCAGAAATGGCATCAAGACATTTTCCACTAATCAATTAACAACAACACACATATTTTACATAAATAAAGACCTTCGTAAGGTGTGGACTGTACTCGTGAGAACAATTTTTTGTACTTCTTTAATGTATGGGCTTCCAGGAATCCCTTCAATGAGTTTACTGGAATCTTTTCCAACCAATCCGAAGGCTCCAACTACAACAGGGATTGTTGATGTCCTCATGTGTCACATTTTTGAGATTTCAATTTCACGGTCCTTGTATTTTGATAGCTTTTTGAAGATTTTCATAGATAGACTGCCATATCAATAAGTAGGTAATTTTTTGTTTGCGGTCTTTAATAACAATGTCTGGGCGGTTAACTTTGGTTGTTCTGTCTGTGTGTATTATGTAGTCCCATAAAATTGTCACAGGTTCTATTTCCGTAACCGTGTGTGGGTGGTGTTCGTACCAATTTCTTTTAATTTCCTTCTCGTAGAAGTTGCAGATTTTCCAGTGCAGATATTGGCCCACTCTGTCATGCCGGGTTTTATATTCAGTGGGTGCCAATACCTTGCAACCAGATACAAGATGATCAATTGTTTCTGGATATTTATTACAGAATCTGCATTTTGAGCTAACACAATATTTTAGTATGCTTGCTTGATAATTTCTAGCTAACAAGCACTGATCCTGTGCATCAAGGATAAAATCTATGGTTTCAACTTTATACCCTGCTCTACGTAGCCACTGATAGTTACGAGGTTTGTCTATATCAGCTTGTTTGGTACGGACAGAGTATTGACCATGAAGCGGATTATCTTGCCATCGTTTCTATATCAGGTCGGTTGCATTAACTTTTGCTTTCTTTTTATAGTATTTTGCACCTTCGGTCGGTGTATTGTGCTTTACTTGTATTTCTACACCCATCTGAAACTCCATTTTGAACTTGGCTCCTTTTATTACGGCGCTTATTACTTTCATGTTCTTTGGCACAGATCGTCATCCAGTCTTCTGTAGTTTCCAGGTATCTTTGAAGGCCAATTGTTGTAGTTTTGTAAGACAGTTCAAGTTGAATTAATCTTCTGACTCCTTCGGATCTGGGCACATACAGATGATCAACATCAGTTTTGAGATGATGCATGCGGTAACAAGTGAGAAGCTTTCTCTTTTTGGCGTTCATTCGCTTAATGTCAGCTATGGTCCAGTTAAGGATGTTAAAACTGTATTGCAACACAGAGACAGCCAAGGTGTTTATCGCTGATATTCTATTTTTTGAATTCAGCTCGGTATTCTTTTCCAGCCGCACATGCCTATAGTACTCCTTTCTTACTTTCTCCTTCATTTGGGTATGCTGTATACCATCTCCTTTGCTATTTCCTGCTTTTATGCCATTTCTTGTTCCTTAATCTTCGTGACAAAATCTAAATCTATTGAGTATGTTTCTGTAATTCTCTCTTTCTTGAATGTTACTTTTGCACATTTATCTAATCCGAAATTCATATCTATGTCGTCACTGAAACAGTTTACAGTTTTGAGGAGGCCCTTCAACTCATTGTCGTTTTTGGCAAAGAGTTTGAGATCATCTATGTAGAGTAGGGGATTGAATACTTTCTTCTTTAGTTTGTAACCGTAGCTACTGTTGTTTAGTTCGTGCGTAAGAGGGATTAAGGACAGACAAAACAGGTGTAGCAGGGAGTCTTTTTGAAAGATTCCACGTCGCATATTCCTACGGTTGGAGATGGCAGTGTCTCTGGTGGGATTTAGATATAGTGTGGCGTTCCACATTCCCATCGTGTGATTAAGGAAATTTACTACCACAAGGGAGAATTTGTACATTTCCAAAGTCTTAAGGATCCAAGAGTGTGGCATACTATCAAAGACTTTACGGTAATCAATCCACGCTGTGCCAAGATTTCTACATCTTTTCCTGCAATTTTCAAGGATCATTGTGTTTATCAGTAGTTGATCTTTGCAACCATATGGACTTCTCCTGCACCCCTTCTGTTCCAACGGAAGAATGTTGTATGCTTTGAAAAAAGAGTAAGTAGGTTTCATCAGGACAGACGTGATCAATTTATACCTGGTGGAGAGACATGTTGGCCTATAATTTTTCGGATCATCTGTTTCACTCGTTTTGGGCATGAGATATGTAATATTAGGTTGGTGCAAAAATAATGTCGTTTTCTCACATATGTTACTTTTATATATGATTTCTGAATTAATTCATTGATATATATAGCCATGTTATATATCATTTTGAAGCGCGTTTTTCGCTCTATCGAATCGTGTTACCGTTCTCAATCTCTTCATTCATTTTTTTGCAGGCTTTTCGACAGCATGGACAAAATTCAAATCCGCACGATTTTCTTGTTCCAGTTCAAACTAGGCCGAAAAGCTGCCGAGACAGCTCGTGATATCAATGATACGTTTGGCCCAGAAACCACTAAAGAACGTGTGGCACAACGGTGGTTCAAGAAATTTCGCAATGGTGACGAGAGAGCCTCGAAGATGAAGACGGTCGGCCGGCTGCGGTTGATAACGAACATTTGAAAGCCTTAATTGAAGCCGATCCTCGCAAAACCACACGAGAAGTTGCTGTTGAACTCAAGGTCGATCACTCAACAGTCGTTCGCCATTTAAAGCAAATAGGGAAGTCAAAACAGTTGGATAAATGGGTGAACGATAATAAAAAAAGAAATCGTCAAAAAACGACATTATTTTTGCACCAACCTAATATCTTCAGTGATCCATTTCAGGATTTTATTGGTATTATTTACAAGCATTGATAGAGTTTTTGCAAGAGTTTTATGGGTTTATGGGAGATGATAGAGCCAAAAATTGAGCACCTTGTCATTTCCTTGGGATTTCAGTTTTGGGGATTTCATTAGAGCTTGCCTAATATTATTTGTGGTTATATTTTCCTACAGATGTATCCAGCATTCGTTCTTCTTCACGTTGGAACCATTCTGCATTTGCGCTACATTCCTTTGGGCTGATCCTAATATTCCCCTAAAATTTCTGCACCTTGTCAATAGATGGTGGCTTTTGACATGTATAGGTGC
This sequence comes from Acanthosepion lycidas, assembly GCA_963932145.1. Classification (NCBI taxonomy): domain Eukaryota; kingdom Metazoa; phylum Mollusca; class Cephalopoda; order Sepiida; family Sepiidae; genus Acanthosepion; species Acanthosepion lycidas. The sequence continues at coordinate 59,652,749 of OZ010574.1, read as the reverse complement.
TTTTCCAAGTTCCCTGTAAAATTTCTTAAGTTCCATTTGGAATATTTTATTTTGCCGATAGAGCCTACAACGTTTTTCATATCGTCTTGTTCTCTGTACATTTGATTACAGTTTCTGTTTCAGCATTTCCTTGATTGATGGAATTTCATTTTAGGATTTAATTTTATATTCTCACTTCATCTTCTTGCACTTGCGTGTTGAGATATTTGGGTTTCTGGTGAGCTCATCTAATATAGAAATCTCACATGTAATTTCCTTTATTTCTCGCATCAGCTTTGCATTCCAAGTTGGCTCTCTTTGTCTGTTTTTTTTCCCCAAGTAGCTGCTAAAGCTGTTGCGTATATGACGTTGTTAACTTTTGTGATGTTTCCCAGTGGCTTGTCAGTTAACTGTGTTGTATATTTGCACAATGTGTTTATTGGACTTTGTCATGTGATTTTTTGGGAACTAGTCTCTTTCTGACATTTGTGTGAGAGTTATTTTGCTGAGTATTTGGATGACGTGGTTTTTCGCTTCGGGGATTTCACCTCTGTTGTTTTCAAGGAATTCTACCTTAATGTAGTTGGGGTCATCTTCAGTGACATCATCTGGATAATTGCAGGTTATGTCACAGGTAGATTCTTCGATTTTATTTCCTGGGAGGTTATTATTTCGTATATCATTTATTTTAGTTTTTACCTCATTCTCTGTCATATTACTTATTTCTACTTTCTTCTCTTTACTGTTTGAGTGATGGGTTTAACTGTCATATCTAGTTTTATCTTATCTATTTCTACATTTGAGAATCTTTTCTTTCGCACGATGTTCTTGCGGACATTAGCAAGCATGTTTGTGTTGAGATCAGATCTTATTTCACTTTCTACCATAGTTCTCCATATTTAATATGTCTGATTCGCGTTGTTCTTTGCTGGATTTTCAAGTGCGATGAAGAATGATGTCATGACTTGTTGATACTCTTCACGAGACCATTTCGTTCGTTTTCTTTTTGTTAGTTGATTTGACATTGAGTCACTTGGTCTAAGGTTGGGAATAGTCCGGGTTTGGTCACCAAGTGTCTCTTCGTTTTTGGAAGATTTTGTTCCAGTGACAGATTTTTCAGCCACAGACTGGTCCTCTCTGAGGTACGCGGCCCTTGTTAACCCTGGTGACACCCGTTCCGGTAGGAACACTTGTTCGTAATCATTGAGATCCATAAAATTTTACGTTTTATCTTTGACCGCCAAGGGGTAATTCTATTCAATTTACCAGTCGAAGACCAGACAGCTCGACCAACCCATGAGATAGTACGGATGGGGATTATATTCATATATCCACGGTTAAAGAGTTCATTATTGAGTAGTGTATTCACTGAGATAGCATATACGTATAGACATGGCACCGACTTTATTAAGTTTTAATTTATAAGTCGCAATGACCACTACCAGGTGGAATATCAGAGGTGGACATACTTTAATACACAGGGTTATTCCAGAAAAAAAAGAGAAGGGAAAGGAAAGTGAACAAATTAAAATGAAAGAATTAAAGTTAAAAAAAAAGGTTAAAATGTAATTTAAAATGGTATAAACTTTACGATTCCTTACATGTTGAGAAGCACGCACAGAATGTCATTCGACAAATGTTCAACTTTCCAACGCCAGTGAGAGTGATAGTTATAAAGTTTTATAGGATAGATCATCCCCCCACTACAGTTTGGAGGAAAAGCTATCAAGAGATAGAAACAAAAAGAAAAGAAAAATACATTAGGCGTCATTTCCAACTTGCTGGCCACTAAAAATTTTTAATTTTCACTCAAAGAGCAGTCAAAAGGAAGAACATTGTCAGATTAGTAGCCATATGCAAAAAGAGAGAAAAAAAATGAAAAGGTTAACCAATATGATCCATAACCATGTATTATTATTATTATTATTATTATTATTATTATTATTATTATTATTATTCTCTTTGATTTCTGACGTTTACACATTTCTTTCCGGGTCCCACCCAGGGACCTAAGGTTAGAAATGGCATCATGACACTTTCCACTGACAAAAAAAAAAAAACATTACATAGATAAAGCCCTTCGTAAAGTGTGGGCTGTACTTGTCAGAACAATTTTTTGTATCTCCTTGAGGCATGGACTTCCAGGAATCCCTTCAATTAGTCTACTGCAATCTTTTCCAACCAGTGCTAGGGCTCCAACTATGATGATGTTCCAATATGCCACATTTTCGAGATTTCTATTTCAAGGTCCTTGTATTTTGACAGCTTTTTGAATATCTTCAAAGATACATTGCAGTCAGCAGGGACTGCCATATCAATAAGGAGGCACCGTTTTTGTTTGTGGTCTTTAATAACAATATCTGGGCGGTTGGCTTTGGTTGTTCTGTCTGTGTGAATTGTGTAGTCCCATAGAATTGTAACAGGTCCTATCTCCGTAACCGGGTCTTGGTGGTGTTCATACCAGTTTCTTTCAGTTTCCTTCCCGTAGAAGTTGCAGATGTTCCAGTGCAGATATTGGCCCACTCTGTCATGTCGAGTTTTATATTCAGTGGGTGCCAACATCGTGCAACCTGATACAAGATGATCAATCGTTTCTAGATATTTATCACAGAATTTGCATTTTGGGCTGACACAATATTTTAGCATATGTGTTTGATAATTCCTAGTTAGCAAGCATTGGTCCTGCGCAGCAAGGATAAAACCTTCAGTTTCCGTTTTCAACCCTGCACTGCGTAGCCACTGATGGGTACGGGTTTTGTCTACGTCAGCTTGTTTGGTACGGGCAGAGTATTGGCCATTAAGCGGTTTATCTTGCCATCGCTTCTGTATCTGGTCGGTTGCATTCGTCCTTGCTGTCTTTTTTAAGTATTTTGCAGTTTCAGACGGTGTATTGTGCTGCAGTTGCATCTCTACGCCCATTTGAAACTCCATTTCGAATTTGTTGGCTTCTTTCATTACGGAGTAAAGACGCTTACTACTTTCATGTTCCTTGACGCATACCATCATCCAGTCTTCTGTAGTTTCCAAGTATCTTTGGAGGCCAATTGTTGTAGTTTTGTAGGACAGTTCTAGTTGAGCTAATCCTCTGCCCCCTTCGGATCTGGGCACATACAGACGATCAACATCAGCTTTGGGATGATGCATGCGATAGCAAGTGAGAAGCTTTCTCGTTTTGGCGTCCATTCGCTTAATTTCAGCTATGGTCCAGTTAAGGACATTAAAGCTGTATTGCACCACAGGGACAGCCAATGTGTTTATGGCTGATATTCTGTTTTTTGAGTTTAGCTCATTATTTAGTACCAGACGTACACGCCTGTAGTACTCTTTTCTTATTTTTTCCTTTATTTGGGGGTGTTGTATGCCATCTCCTTCGCTGATTCCTAGGTACTTATAAGCTTCATCATGCTCCAGTTCCCTAATCTTTGTGACAAAATCTAAATCTATTGAGTATGTTTCTGTAATTCTACCTTTCTTGAATGTTACTTTTGCACATTTATCTAATCCGAAGTCCACACCTATGTCGTCACTGAAGTATTTTACAATATTGAGGAGGCCTTTCAACTCATTGTCGTCTTTTGCAAATAGTTTGAGATCATCCATGTAGAGTAGGTGATTGAATATTTTCTTATTTATTTTTTAACCATAGCTACTGTTGTTCAGTTCATGCGTAAGAGGGATTAAGGATAAACAAAACAGAAGGGGTGACAGAGAGTCTCCTTGAAAGATTCCACGTCGGATATTCAAAAGGTTGGATATGGCAGTGCCCCCAGTGTGACTAAGGTATAGTTTGGTGTTCCACGTTCCCATGCTGTGCTTAAGGAAATTTAATACCACAGGGGAGACTTTGTACATTTCCAAAGTCTTAAGGATCCAAGAATGTGGAACACTATCAAAGGCTTTACGATAATCAATCCACGCTGCACTAAGATTTCTGCGTCGTCTCCTGCAATTTTCCAGGATCATTTTATTTATCAGAAGTTGATCTTTGCAGCCATATGAACCTCTTCTGCATCCCTTCTGTTCCAGCGGGAGGATGCTGTTTGTTTCGAAAAGGGAATAAGTACGGTTCGTCAGTACAGACGAGATCAACTTATACGTTGTGGAGAGACATGTTATCGGTCTATAATTTTTAGGGTCGTCTGTTTCAGTTGTTTTTGGTATGAGGTATGTAATACCTTCAGTAATCCACTACGGGATTATTTACAAGCGTTGATAATGCTTTTGCAAGAATGTCATGGGTAGATGCGAGATGATACAGCCAGAAATTGGGCAACTTGTCATTTCCTGGGGATTTCCATTTTGGGGATTTCTTTAGAGCTTGCCTAACATCATCTGTGGATATATTTTCCCATTCTTGCAGAGGTGTATCCAGCAGTCGTTCTTCACGCCGTATCCATTCTGCATTTGGGTTATATTCCTTTGTGCTACTCAAATTATTTTCCCAAAATGTCTGTATATTATCAATCGATGGTGGTCTTTCGACATGTATAGGTGTTTTTCCAATTTCCCTGAAAAATTTCTCAAGATCTGTTCGGAATATTTTATTTTGGCGATAGAACCTACAACGTTTTTCGTATCGTCTTGTTCTCTGTGCCTTTAGCTGATGTTTCTGCTTCAGCATTTCCTTGATTGATGGAATATCAATTAGGGGTTTAATGTTATATTTCCGCTTGATCTTCTTGCATTTACGTGTGGAAATATTAGGGTTTCTGGTGAGCTCATCTAATATAGAAATCTCACATCTGATTTGTTTTATTTCTCGTATCAGTTTTGTTTTCCAAGCTGGTTCTCTGTGTCTGTTAATTTTATTTATTGTCTTGACCCCAAGCTTCCGAATCGCTGCGTATATGACGTTGTTAACTTCTGTGATGTTTCCCGGTGGTTTATCTGTTAACAGTGTTTCCAGAGCAGCATTGTATATTTTCACGATGTGCTTGTTAGAATTCGTCATATGGATTTTGGGAAGCTGGTCTCTGTCTGACAATTGTATGAAAGTTACTCTGCTGAGTACTTGGATGACGTCATTTTTCGCTTCGGTGATTTAAGCTTCGTGGTTTTCAAGGAAAAATTATTGTCACAGAAGATGAATCCAGGTACATTTTCTGGAGAACTGCAGGTTGTGTTTAAGGTAGAGTCTTGGGTTTCATTTCCTGGGAGATTATTTCGTATTTCATTCGCTTTAGCGTCCACCTCATCCTCTGTCGCATTCCTTATTTCTACATTCGTCTCAATAGAGTTTGAGTGATGGGACATAGTATTTTTTCTTATATCTAATTTTATCTTATCTATTTCTGCCTTTGAGAGTCTGTTGTTTCGCATGATGTCCCTACGGACATTGGCAAGCATGTTTGGATTGAGGTTAGGTCTTATATCATTTCCCACCATACTTCTCCATGTTTGGTATCTTTGATTGGTGGTGTTCTTTGCTGGGTTTTCGAGTGCAGTGAAGAAGGATGTCATGACTTGTCGATACTCTTCGCGGCTCCATTTCGTTCGTTTACTTTTTACTAGTCGATTTGGTATTAAGTCACTTGGTCAAAGGGTGGCAATAATCCGGGTTTGGTGACCTAGTGTCTCTTTGTGTGTGGAAGAGTTTGTTCCAGTGACAGTCTTTTCGTCCTCAGACTGGTTCCTCTCTGAGGGATGCGGCCCTTGTTGTCCCGGTTGACGGCCGATCCGTTATGAAATATTATTCGTATTCATTGAAATTGGTAGAGATGCGTTTGAACCTTGACCGCCAAGGGGTAATTATGTTCAGGTTACCAGCTTTAGGACGAGTCTCGAAGATCCAAGAGGCACGCCCAAACAATGAGATTGTGGATTTATTAATATATCGAAGGTAGAATAGTTAATAATAGTGTATGGTATTCAGTGGGGTAGACGCTACTAAGTTTTAACTTAGTATAAGTCGGAGTGACCACTCCAAAGGGGAATATCAGATTTTAGTATATAGACTTAAAAAAAAAAGGAAAGAGAAGAGGGAACTGAAAAGGAAAGAGTTAACTTGAGTCAAAAGGATTTAGAATCATATCAAACTACAGGAAAAGTATCATTCAAAGATGCTACATTTACCATTTCTTACAACTTCGGAGCATGGTACAAGTGACTTTCCACAAATGTTCAATTTTCCGTCGCCAACGCCAGATATTTATCAAATTTTATGGGGTAGGCATGACTTATACTATAGATTGGTAGGGGGGAATATCAAAGAATTCATTCAACAAAGGGGTAGGAGCAAGGGAATAAAAGTTATACTTTTCCGGTCATCTCTCAACCTACTAGCCGCTAAAAGATATATTTTTAAATTTTCACTCAAAGGGATGATAGTCAAAGGGCAGACCATTGTAGGAAAATTACACCTGTAGCCATGACGACGACGACAACAACAACAACAACAACAACAACAACAACAGTTATTATTATTATTATTATTATTATTATTCCTCCTATGTATGGTATTATGACTTAAGATTCTTAATGCCAAGGTTAAATGCAAACGATATTGAAAATGTGATATTTCAAATCCAACGACCTCTCACCAGTTGGATATCAAAAATTAAAAATAAATGCCAGTCCCATATCAGTTCAAGGGATTAAAACTGTTTTGTTCATTCAAGTTTTTCTTGATCATGCAAGCGAAAACATTAAACCAGAAAAAAAAGTACCAGGAACTCGTCCTTTTTTTCTTTTTCACTTTCTCAATATGTCGAAGATGTCGACTCTGCAGGACAGCAGGTTAAACCATGCTTAACATTCTGCCCGCTGTAAGCTTCAATGACATACTTTTAATGCGATAAGTCTCTCGAACTTTTGTCGACCATCTCTTTTTTTTTTTTTTTTTCCAAGCCTACCGTTTTCATGTCCTTGATGATTATCGACAGCGCGTATTTCTTTTGTAGGTGACTTTATCATTGTTTTCTGCCTCTCAGTTCTCGACAAAAAAGGGGGAAAAAAGTTTTCTACTCAAGTTAAAGGTTGACACTACTAACGAAAGCAATTGCTATACAAGAAAAGAGAACTAAAATTAGTTCTCTCTTATATAAAGTCATTCCTGTTATTCACAATCTTTTATATAAAGTTATTCTCATAAACTCAGGTTTTTTACTAAATGTTCTCCCAATACAAGCCCCAAGAGCCACTCAGAGTTGAGAGTTACTGAATGAGGTCTTCACACGAAGAACATAAGAAGGGGATTGAAGGATTGACCCTTTTTTAACGCTTTGTAAATCTTTCGTGGGAGATTTGAAACCAAAGTTTATTTTAAAATGAACGGATAATTCTTTCTTTTATGCGTATTAAGAGATTATCACCTATAACAATGTTTGAAGTAATAATATAAATCTCTAAATAAATATCTATACATAAATACACACACAGAGACACACAGACACACATACACACATACGATGACACACGCACTCGTACACACGCACATACACACACGAACATATATATGTGTGTCTGTGTGCGTGTGTGTATATGTGGCCGTCTAGTCAAACTGAGGAGTTGTGATATAGCGAAACAGTCTATGGATGACTATTTATGGTCTTGAAATATTTTGATTGATCTCTAGGAGAGGAAAGGGTGATTTTATAAAAGGTGGCTGCTGCTGCTAATGCAATGCTCTTCAACTAGAATCAAGCTCTCCTAACCACTGGCGTTTTCGTATAATAGAACGTTAAAATTTCCCTTTCTCCCTGCAGTGCGACGATAGCTTGGGTAGGATCTCTGATTGATGCCAAATTGGTTTCGATCCTGGCTTGAAACAATGTCACTCCCACTGATGAGCTGTGATACAGCGAAACAGTCTGTCTGTGGATGACTATATATATATATATATATATATATGGGTAAAATTTACAATCCTATAGAATGTTAAATATATGAATTAGTTTGGTAAAAGTTCTATTTTGATAATGCCAATTTCCCGACATCACACACGCAAACATCCTCCTATATATATATATATATATATATATATATATATATATATATATATATATATATATTAAGATTAAGTCCGAGAAATTTTTAATATATGTTCAGTTTATACGTTATTTTTAATAGATACAATTTATTTAAGTAATTACTCTGCTTTTTTTCTTTTGAAATAAACAGTATTAATTACATTTACTGACCTGAATGTTTGAGAAATTTCGTAGAAAATATGCGTTCACCGACAGGAATCGAACCTGTACCCTATACGGAATAGTCAGTTGATCCGACGTGCTATACCACACAGCTTCAGAGAAATCTTCTGGTTAGCAAAATCCAAATTATTCTTTATAAACAACAAATCTTCGAGGATCTTTCTCGAACAATCATATGTGCTCAAAACGTAGCTTAATGTCAACATTCACAACATATTATGAAATGAATTAATTCTGGCAATTATTTAATATATTTTCTATTTATAGGTTACATTTATAGATACAGTTTATTTAATTTAGGGCGGTAAATTTAATTAGTACTGTTTATTTAAAAAACAAACAGTGCATTTACTTAAATAAATTGTATCTATTAAAAATAACATATAAATAGAAAATATATTAAATTATTGTTGGACTGATTTCACTTGGTGTCAATGATTACTCTTGGCAGTTCGGTTCACGCTGTAGTGTCTGTTAATATTTCCATTCCGTCGTCTATTAGAGAAGAAGCTCCTATTTACAAGACTTCTTTCTGTTATCGGCGTAGTGATTAGGATTCATTTCGTGACTTTATTCGAGACGCCCAATGAATTGATATTCTTAACGTTCCAATTGAGAATTGTGCCAGAGAGGTTTCTTCTTGGGTTAAAGCCGATATTGATACTCATATACCTTTGAAACCACAATCGTCTACGTGGTTCACACTGGCCTGTTCCGCAGATATAGCCCACTGGAATCACTTTTTCCGGCAGTAACAGTGTGATAATTTCGAACACAAAAGACGCCATTTTGTGTCTCCTCGTAAAAATTTTAAATATGTACTCAAAGAAGCAAAGTCTTTTTTGGCTGATGGAATGAGGCACCTCATAGCCACTAACATGTATCTCTCTCTTGAATACAACAGGAGTCTCTGTAATACTATGTTAAATAAGAGTAAGTCTTTTATCTTCTATCTTTCCTCTCTTTGTTCAATTTAAGTTGTTGACACTTTCTACTGATAAAACAGAATGTTTTTCTCGTAAATTCTCTTCAAATTCTACTACTCTTGCCTGACTTTCCACTAAGAACTGAATCTCTATTAATTGATATGCATATAACTCCATTCATGGTTTTTGCTATCATCTCTAAACTGGATCCCCTCAATGCATATAAGATTTATGGTATCCCTGAAATTGTCCTTAAGAAACGTGCTAATTAACTGGTTCCTGTTCTCTATACAATATATATCTTGCTGCTTCTTGCTTTCCTGTTTGCTGAAATCCTTTTCTGTAGTTCCAGTCTTTAAGAACTCAGGTGAACTGTCTGATCCTTCTCTCTACTGGCCTATTAGCCTTCTACCATTTTTTGACAAAGCACTAGATGTTCTAATCAACTATGAATTGGCCAAGCATCTCACCTAGCAGGATCTTCTTTCAAATAAGCAATATGGCTTTCACTTCTCTAGGTCAGTTGTATTAATGGTTATTGCTGAAAGAATCGATGATGTTTTCGGCAAGAATGGTAAAGTTCGGGTTTTTTTGGATATCTCGAAGTCATTTGGCAGAGTTTGGCATGGTAGTCTTCTTCACGAGTCTGAGAGGACCATTTTACGTCCCATCAGAATGGCTGATGCTAACCTTCAGGAAAATGACAACTTGCGCCTTCTCGGGCTAAAGTTTTCCGCTGACTGAATTGGAAAGATTATGCTAGACTAGAATTTATCTTGCATATTTATATGTCTACCATTCGCCCATGCAATGAATATTAATCCCACAGCAAAATCCAAAGAATAATGTGCAATGATATTGGTCATTATCTGGCATGTCGGCTTCAGTCACTTTCCCAGCAGTGTGTCTTTTCTAAAAATATTTTCATGGGAATTGTTCTGATAAACTTTCCTCTGTGATATCCAGACTTTATGAATTTGAGCGGAGTACTAGATTAGCGGCTAGGTGTCATCATTTTACCGTTGAAATGACAAATTTAAGCATTGTACTAGATTTCTACATTTACTGGTGAAATTGCTAGACGTAACCGTAAGTTCTATGCTAACAGTTTCTTCTCTCGCACTTCTTTCTTGTGGAACTCTATTCCGGCTACTTTCTTCCCAGTCAACTTTGATTTTCAAAAATTTAAATGCAATGTCAATTGTCATCTTCTGTCTCCTAAATTCTTATTCTTTTCTCTCCTTCATTGTGTTTTTCTCATATTCTCTTATACTCGGTAACCTCTTGCGTCTTAGTGGCATTATTTCCTTGCTTTGCGTGAAAAATTAATTTTCAATAACTATACAGTTAATTTAAAATTCAAGTGTTCAGCAGCATTTGATAAATCATCTTCGTTCTTGATAATTCAGATTTTGTTCTTTTGATAAGACTTTTTTTTCTAATAACACAAGTTCATCTGCGAAACTTGTCAATGTATAAGTTTTCAAATCATTTTCATGTGCACATATATTGTGCAAGTTTCTATATTTCTTGAAAAAAAGATTGAATATGAATGCAATTTTAAAATTACACATTTCCGGCATTTTGAAGGCATATTTAAACGGATTTTTTGTCAATAGGAAGCGAAGGTGAAATCTCTACCATTCAAGATACAGGAAACTGACAAAAGGGCTGTAATATTTTTAAATATTTCTACAAGTTGTAATGGACTAATAAAAGGAAAAATCAAGAACGCACCTACACACTTTTGGATATTCAGTAAGACTACATTAATCGTTCACCCGTTCACTATTGAACTCACTTTCCTTGCAAGACAAGTCTTCTAATCTTTTCTATTTCAAGGAAGCGAGAGACGAGTCGTTCCCCCTCCATGTAGAAAATAGAGACACAGCTTCACTGCGATTGTGTTGCTATTGTTTATTCTATAGTAAGTTGGCTTTTTACAAGGTGATGTTCCATCCCCAGTTTTGAATTTAAAGTTCTTCTCCTATACTGGCTGCAAAACAAGACTAGCGTGCCTAGCCCGACTTGCTGTTTAACTTATACTGGAGGAGAGAAGAATTAGATTCATATTTTTGAAAGATTTTTTTTTTGTAAGAGAGTGACCTCAGCCGAAAATTGAACTCTTCGTGTTGATGTCATTTTTTCTGTCAATTACGCGCACATCTAAAGTACATAAAAAAAAAATTCACTGAGTTCACCTTTCTGAGCCCAAAGCCACAGTAATTGGCCTTCCTGTGAGGCTCGAACTCACTATTTTTGTGACTTGGCCAATCTAACTATCGAAGGCCCTAGATACCGTAAACATTTGTAAATACGTATAAACAGTCGGTTGGACATGAAAATGTCTGTTCACTCAAACATCATTTCATAATTTTCAAAGATAAAAAAATAATAATATAAACAGTATCTAATCTGTCTTTCCCTAAAGACCAATTGAAAGAAGCTTTTCAATTTTAAATTGCCAAGCCATGATTGGCTATGAAGAAAAATGGACGAGGAAATGGTTTCAGTAAAATGAATAACCATCTTCATTACAAATAAAAAGAGTCCATGTTTGTTAACAGCCGAGTCATTTGCGCTCGCATATAACACAACGCAGCCATTAGCGGCCTCTTTTATTTTATTTTCTCTCAAATGGCAGAAAAATAACAAAAAATCATTTTCATTTCTATCTCCTAGCAGAAAGAAAAAGAAATGGTCGAAAGAATCCAATAAATAAACAAACATAATTTTAAAAATGTTTTCTCCTCTCTTTTTAAGTGAAAATCAATGATGAAATGAATATATCGATTTTAAAAGCGGATACATTCCTGTAATAGCAGACGACCTTAGCATATTGATAACGGCATCTCCACACCTATTCCGCCATCTAATTATTCAAAATGAAATTTATCTCTGCTAATCACCTGAAATACCATCTTCCATCAGGATGGCTGATGCTAACCACCAAGAGTGTGAATCGTTGCGATTTCTCGGGTTAACATTCTCGGCTGATATAAAGATTATATTCAATCTATTTCTAGGTCTGCTAAAATCTGTTAGACAATTTTTCTCTCCTGAATCTATCTTACATATTCATAAGTCTACTATCTGTCTATGCTTTCAGTATTGCTGCTACATATAATTTGGTGATCCAGCGGTATATTTATAAATTCTTGATAAGATCCAAAGAATAATGATCAATATTATTTGTCCCGACCTGGCATCTCGGCTTCAGTCACCTTCTCATCACCATAATCTATTAGGTTGGTGCAAAAATAATGTCGTTTTTTGACGATTTTTTTGATTATCGTTCACCCATTTATCCAACTGTTTTGACTTCCCTATTTGCTTTAAATGGCGAACGACTGTTGAGTGGTCGACCTCGAGTTCAACAACAACTTCTCGTGTGGTTTTGCGAGGATCGGCTTCAATTAAGGCTTTCAAATGTTCGTTATCAACCGCAGTCGGTCGGCCGCGACCGTCTTCATCTTCGAGGCTCTCTCGTCACCATTGCGAAATTTCTTGAACCACCGTTGTGCCACACGTTCGTTAGTGGTTTCTGGGCCAAACGCATCATTGATATCACGAGCTGTCTCGGCAGCTTTTCGGCCTAGTTTGAACTGGAACAAGAAAATCGTGCGGATTTGAATTTTTTCCATGCTGTCGAAAAGCCTGCATAAAATGAATGAAGAGATTGAGAACGGTAACGAATAACACGATTCGATAGAACGAAAAGCACGCTTCAAAATGATATATAACATATAACATGGCTATATATATCAATGAATTAATTCAGAAATCATATATAAAAGTAACATATGTGAGAAAACGACATTATTTTTGCACCAACCTACTAGTTTCCCTGTGCCTTCTCTATCAATACTTTCATGGTTATTGTTCGGATTAACTTTTATCTTTGTTACCAAGACTTTATGAATTTAAGCGCAGTACTAGACTGGCGGCAAGGTCTCATCAATTCACAGTTGAATTGGCTAGATGTAACTGTAAGTTCTATGCTAATTGTTTCTTTTTTTGCACTTCTCTCTTGTTGAACACTTTTGCGGCTCTATGCTTTCCAGTGAAGTTTGATCTTCAAAAATTTAAATGCCGTGTTAATCCTTACCTTTCCGATTTCTCTTCTATTTTTCTTGCTCCTCAATAATGTCTCACTTTTTTTCTTTTTTTTTTTTTCTTTCGCACTCATTAACTCTTTGTGTTTTATTGACTCTACTGCTTTGCATGGGGTGAAATGATTTTTTAAAAATGGTTTGTTCGTAAAGAAATGACCTAAAAGTATATAAAAATATTTATTTAAATATTCTTTATCGAAAAATTAATCACCTTTATTTTCAACAACTACAGTCGAACGGGAAGATTACCATATTTCCTACCTTACAAGACGCTGCGGCTTGGAAGAGGCATCCTAATATTGGAAAAAAAATTTCAAAGGAAAAAAAAGTCATTCTCATGCAGCAACACATTCACCATGTGTCCCTCACATACTAGCGCCACGTGTTGTTTACATTAGTCATTCGTCCGATTTTATTTGTATGGCAATGACATACTAGTCAAGAGCAGAAAGGCTCCTGCCACTACTAGTAAAACAGAGCATGTTTAAGCTTTTGGCTCAGTTCCAGGAAGGTTTATAGTCTTGAAAATACTTGTAACAGCTAAGTACCGAAGTTACATATTATAAAAGGCTGAATTAGACAGATAACTAACATTATAGTGTAATCACTCAATATACAAATATCCACGTCCCTATCAATCAAACCAATTAGGTGACCGTCCAAGCTTACTTAATGTTGCTTTACATTCGTCTTGGAAGACGTACACGTATTTTCAGGGTATTTTTTAGGAAAAAACACTGGGTCTTGTAAGCTGAAAAATGCAGTAATTTTCGAAACCATGCTTAAAGAAATGTGTTTTTTTCTGCTAAATGATTGAAACGTTGTTTTCAATTTCTTAATTTCTGAATGTTCTGTCACTTATAAAAGGTTCTAGTAATCGAAACAAAGAAAAATCTGAAGGTGCTAAATCTGTTAATTATAAAATTTTTGAAAGATCCTCCCACCTTAAATATCGGATTTTTTCATCTTTGCTTTGGCTTGCAGAGGGTGAACTTTCATTGGAGTAGAATCCTTTTTTCGGTTTACCAAAGTATGACTCTTTCGACGTAACGCTTCATTATTTGCTTAAAATAAACAGCTGTAGTTGATGGTCCTTCCATGTTCCATCAGATCGTAATGGACGACACCTTTCCTATTTCATCAAACACAAAGTGAGAATTCTTCTGGATGAAATCCGAGTCTGGATGTTGAAACTGATTTCTCATATTGTGTTAATCACTGTCTTTTTCGTTTTCTGCTGACATGCAAAACCCATTTTTCATTGCCCGTAATAGTGATATACAAAAATGATACGTTGGTATTCCTAGTTAAAAGGTTGTTGCAGATGGGGGAACGTTCCGCTTGGGCCCCAACCAAAAGATTATGAGGAGCACAAATATCCTCGTTCCGGTTTTCTCAATTCCCTTGAGATTGTCTTGAGCGCATAATGTTTTGCTGCAGATTTCTGGGGCTTTGATTTTGTTACAACTCCAAATCTGTATTCTCTTTCAAAAATACTTCAATCAGTGTTTACCGTATTCCAAAAACGAGACTTGCCGGGTATGCCACAACCGGCATTTTTAAACCTTTTAAACCACAGCTGATAGGAACGAGCATTCACTATATCCGTATACTCGGCATAAATGTTTTTAAATGCTTCTCTAGCAGTAAGACCGTTTCGGAATACATACAGTAAACGATGGCGAACATGTTGCTTTTTAAAGTGATCTTCTTATCGCGTCGCGACACCACACCCATCTAGTGTTACACACAGAGCCTTGCCTGGGGTGTTAAGGTTTCATGGTCGTTAAGTATGCATGGATCTTCAAGATTGGAGCAAACTAGATGTTCGATAATTTGTAATTACCTGCATTAGCAGTTAGTATCCTCATCGGTGGCATATCTTTATTTCTAAAGGTTGGCTCTACAGCAACCAATAGCTGTTCGGTGGTGATTTCGACAGGTGCAGAATGGCCAGGTATCACTGTGCGGAGAAATAAATAAATAATAAAGAAATAAATTTGAAAATAAATCTCTTTATTCAAAATTAGTAAAAAAAAATACAAGATTATCAAAATATGCAAAACAACGACAATGCGTTAAAACATTCTGTAATTAAACACAAGGAAAACTTTGTCCATTCAAAGAACAGGAAGATAACACTCAAAATATAGAGTATTTGTAGAATTGCCTAAAATCTAAAATTAAAAGAATGTTTAGTTCAAAGAAAGAGATGCTCTCAACCTACTTTACTGAATTTACGTGGTGAGGGCAAATGAAAGAAATGCCTGGAAAATGTATTTTTTTCAAAATTTCTAATTACTTGCTCGTTATCATGCGTTTTCTTGTTCACTTGCTTTTTTTATAAATTTATGTATAAAAAAATTCTTTTCATATTTACTCCCTTGCAAAATGATAAATAATAAATATTTCATTATAGTTGGTTCACGTATTTTTTTTTAAATCTTGTAAATATAAAATGGAAACTTAACACCAATAGACAGTTGGGTTTCTGGGGCATATCATACGGAAGGAGGTCTTGGAAAATCTGATACTCAGGGGACACATAGAGGGCAAGAGGGACTGAGGAAAACAATGCATAACAGTGACCTTGAGTAAATGGACAGCGGGACAGGACTTAACAGGAGAAACAATAGAAAGACAAATTTTATTAAGAGCTGCAATGGGACAGGAAGTCGTGGAGAGCCTTCATCGCCAACTCCTGTGAAGACACGGAGAATGAAGAAACATAAAATTATTCTTGCAAATAAACAAACTAATAAATAGTACTTAATATCTTCGTTTTCAAAGAAAATGCATAAATCTTATATATATATATTAGGTTGGTGCAAAAATAATGACGTAATAATGTCGTTTTTTTATGTTAAAAATACGTTAAAAACGACATTATTACGTCATTATTTTTGCACCAACCTAATATATATATATATATATATATATATATATATATATATATATATATATATATATAAACAAAACGAAGAGTTGAGTAAAAAAAATATTGCCAACCTTATTTTCGTTAAAAAAAAATACAAATATAAAAACAAGGTTATATGGCACTAGACAAAAAATATCTCAGCGTGTTCTTGAAAAGGTTGAGAAGAGCGTTGTCCTAAAAAGGACCATTTTGTAGTCGCTGAAAAGCGTTGTCATAATAAGGACAATTTTGTAGCCGGTGAGAATTGTTCTCCTGACAGTATTGTGATCGGTGAAGAGCGTTGTCCTAAAAAGGACTGTTTTGTATTCTTTGAAGAACGTCACCTTGAAACGGACAATAATGTAGCCGATGAGAATTGCTGTCCTGAAAAAAGACAGTTTTGTGATCGGTGAAGACCGTTGCCCGGAAAAAGGACAGTTTTGTAGTCGCTGAAAAGCGTTCTTCTGATAAGGACAGTTTTGTAGCCGATGAGAATTGTTTCCCTGAAAAAGACAGTTTTGTGATCAGTGAAGAACGTTGTTCTAAGAAGAATAGCTCTGTGGTTGTTGAGGAGTGTTGTCCTGATAAGAACAATTTTGTAGCCGGTGAGAATTGTCGTCCTAAAAAAGACAGTTTTCTGAAAAGGACAGTTTTGTGGTCACTGAAGAGCGTTGTCCTAAAACGGACGCTATTGTATCCGGTGAGAATTGCGTCCTGAAAAGGAGTTTATCGCATATCGTTGCTGCTGTCGAAGAATGTCTGAATATTATCGTTCATTACCAACCTTTGTTTGACTATTCTATTCAGTAACTTTCCCTAGGTTACAACAATTTGCTGATATTTACTGAATTAATTTTCTATCGGCATGCATGAGCTTTCCTCCGAGTATAGGTACTGGATTATCTTAATCTCCTTCACAAATATTTCAATGTTACATAGCAGTTCCAACAGATCTTTGTGTCGTACTTTATTAAACGCTTTTGCATCATCTATAAAGCATGAGTATATTATTAGGTTGGTGCAAAAATAATGACGTTTTTTGATATTAAAAAAATACGTCATTATTTTTACACCAGCCTAATATATTCTTTTCCACTTGTATTGCTCTTTTTGATATCCTTCTGAGAATAAAGATCGCATTCATTGGTCCAGTGTCTTTAACGAACCCGCACTGTTCTTCTATTTATTCTCTAATTACGTCCTCTGTTCATCCGAATTAGGATGATAAGTTTTGTTATATGGCTTATTAGACTGATTGTCCGATGGAATTTACATTTGTTTGCACCAGTGCCATGAAAAAGAATCTGCTGAGGTCAAAAGCAGATAGGGAAGATTTAACTAAAGAATTCAATTTTCTTAGTGAGTAGGGACTACTATTATCTTTGCCCTTAACTGTAATTACTGACAGCGAAGTACAAGTGGTGCTAACTCAGTCATAAGCGACAAAGATTCGATAACAAAACAATTAGCGATTTCTGTTTCAGTGACTTAATATCTCAAATTTGTTAGAATGCAGATGGAGAAATTTCCCTCTTCTTTTATTATTCAGACTAGCAGTTTTATTTTGTTTGTTATACTCGCAACGTTTCGACCATTGTGCCTCCCATACTTCTTCAGAAATTTTTGTAATCCTTATCATTCGAATTTTGAACGGAACACTTTATTCAATTTAAGGGGGGTAGAGTGTTCCCATTCCACGAAGGAATATTTTATATTTGTTAATACTCACATAGTCACACTTGTCTGTTCCTTCCAATCAATCGGATTATTTTTGTTTTTGTATTTTTTACTAATTTTCATCCGATACAAGGCCTAAGAGCCACTCAGGATAGAGGGTTACTGTATGGTGTTGTATGAGCGTAAGAAAAGCAAGAAGTACAGTTAAAGAGGTTGTGCAAGAAAGATAATGGCTAATCCTAGGTTTGAAGACGTCACGATTATAGTGATTGGGAAAACATTCTACTAGAAGTCTATTTCACTAAGTAGTCATTGACAAGAAGCTGTCCGACTGGTACTTATTACTTATTAATGGAATACGTAGATTATATACAAATTTCCAGTGTGAGTAAAAACAGGGAGTGATTTTACAACTTCCAAACGTTTTAATGCATTTATCTTGACTGTCTGTGCGATTGTTCATGTGTTCCCCTGACTCAATTTGATTTTTTTAGTACAATCGTCAAAATGAAAATATTGGCCTGAATAGTGAAAAATACAATAATTCATATCTAATATATTTCGCTCTTTCATTTATTCAAATCTCTTCTTTGCATTCTTTTCCCTTTCTTTCTTATTTTCTTTTCCTTTTCTTTCTTATTTTCTTTTCCCTTTCTTTCTTATTTTCTTTTCCCTTTCTTTTCTAATTTTTACCCTCTTTCACTTTTGTTGTCTTTCACTTTTTTCTTGCTTTCTTTTCCCTTTCTTTCTTACTTTCTTTTTTCCATTCATTCTTTCTTACTTCCATTCTTTTCCCTTTCTTTCATTCTTTTCCCTTCGTTTCTTACTATCATTCTTTTTCTTTCCTTCTTTCTTTCTTGCTTCCATTCTTTTCCTTTTGTTTCTTACTATCATTCCGTTTCTTTCTTTCCTACTGTCATTCCCTTTCTTTCTTTCTTTCTTTCTGTCATTTCCCCTTCTTTCTTTCTTTCTTTTTTCTGTCTTTCTTTTAAAATTTTTTTCTTCTTTCTTCCATTCTTTTCTCTTTCTTTCTTTTTTTATTTCTTTCTGTTTTACTCCTTTTTGTTTCTTTGTTTCCTTCTTTCTTTATTTACTTATTTATTTCTTATCTGTTATCTTTCTTTTTACTTTCATTCATCTCTCACATATTTTATTCTGTCTTTTGGTTATTCATCACTGTTATCATTCATTTGTTTTTTCTTTCTCTCTTCTTTCATTTTTCTTTTTTCCTTTTTAAGTCTTAATCCTGTTTACATTTCTTTCTCCAAATTTTATCTTTCTTTCTTTCTTTTTTCTTTCCCCATTTTCCATTTAGTAAAAATACAAACCTAAAATAAATAAATAAAAGACTAATGTAGTGTCATTAATTTCCTGTAACTCAAATAATGGGCGCCTCGCTCAGGAACATCACTTCGCTACGTATATAACAACGGTTTTCATTGTAAAAAGCTCCTCCGTGTAAATTGTATGTCTGCGCCGCTATTGACCGGATAACGCAGAGAATAGTCTTTACCATAAGCCACTTATTTTCCGTTGTTTCATAGAATGCGGCGCTAAAGATTGATAATATGTCGGAAAAATGCCTGTATAATGGGGAGAGAAAACATTAGGACAAACTAACAAAGGAAGAAGTTATTAACCGCGTATAGACCTGACGGGAAAACTCCTGTTTCATTTTTACTGTTGCTATATCTGCGTCTGTCGATCTGTGACTTAAGATAGCTTTCTTACGTTAATTTACATTTTATTCCTGCTAGATCGATTTTAAACACATAATTTTCGGCTAGGAAATAGCAGTTTGTTATTATCGCTGTTTTAATTTTAAGATAGACGAAAGGGTTATTTAACTGCGTGAAATCAAGAGCGGACTGGTTAGGGTATAAGCTTGCTCGAAGACAAGTGGGCCCTAATGGAGTGGACCGCTATATCTATATATTTTTAAGCCCAGTTCGCTACTGCGTGAAATAGTAAATATGGGATATTTCTTTTAGAGTCAAATATCTAAAATCTTGTAGTTCATGGCATGAAGATAAACTATATCCGACAGAAAGGCCTCTGATTTGGAGATTGAAGGTTTTAAGGGGCGTGGAACCACCTCTTAATAACTGTTGTTCCCAGGTTCACTCTGGCTCGGGGTCGTAGCAGCTGTTAGGTTCGAATCTATGGGAAAATAAGGGAACCCCCAAAACTATGAAAGCATAAAAATACATTTTTGTAGTAAAATGATATAGCAATACCTATTTACAGTAAAATTACTAACAATAGATATATTTATAGCAAAGTGACCAACAATACATTTTATCTGAAGTTGAAGGTATGTAATTGCGTTCTAAATATATTTAGTTGAAGCCATAAAATTGAGTTCAAAATATTTAAATTTCGGCATTAAATAACCTATAGAGTTTGAAATGCGGCTAAGCAAAATCAAACAGCCAAATCTAAGATCATGACGTAATCAGAAAACTATTAGGTTGGTGCAAAAATTATGGCGTAATGATGTCGTTTTTTGACTTTAAAAAATACGTCAAAATACGACATTATTACGTCATTATTTTTGCACCAACCTAATGCAATCTATAGTTAGGTTATTGAAAATCCCGCATGCGTGATTTTGCATAGAATTTATTGAGGTCAAATGATTTATTGTAATTGTTGTTGTCGTCTATCTTCTATTTCTTCTTCTTTCCCCATTCTTCAAACTTCTACTTTCTACTGCTTTTTTTTTCTTTCTGCTTTTCTTCTTTTTCTTTTCTTCTTTTTCTTTTTCTTTTCTTCTTTTTCTTTTTCTTTTCTTCTTTTTCTTTTCTTCTGGTTTGCTTCTTGTTCTTTCTTATGCTTCTCGATTTTTCTTTCTTTTCCCTTTTTCCCTTTCTTCTTCTTGTCGTTTTCCTTTTTTCGTTCTTTCTTTCTTTTTTTTTTTTTTTTCTTATTTTTCATTCTTTCTTCCACTATGGCTACCACCAGAAGTGGACATTCCTATGGTACAGTAATTAGACAGCTTCGCAAGCTCGATTTGCAAGTTAATAGAGTGATTTATTAAGGATGACTTAAGGAAGGCTATTTGCCTGAGAATCTAGAACAGCGGATGGAATAAACGATTTGCATTATATAATACAAGCGCATGACATCAGTTGTGATGACATTGACAAATATTTAGCTCTCGTGAAGTTGCAAAGAGTGCTCGATACTCTGAGCCATGAACTCAGGAGCAAATCAAGAACAGCAAAATTATGGCTGGCCTATATTAAGTACATCTTTAAATTTATTTGCAGCAACCGGTTATTTCAACTATATAAAAAATTGCCCGATTGTACCTACAATGGATGCTAGAATTGCCTGAAAAACTTCCTTGGCTGCATCACCAGTTCTCAAAGTAGGGCTTCATTCTGTACGACGCGGTGGCCGTTGTTGGGCCGGTTTGTCAACTGACTTTATTATTGAACAAGTGATGATAAGATCCATAAAGAGAAGATGTGGACTAACTAGGGCACGAGGGTTTACGGAATCAATGAGAATGATGTGGGTGTATAGCATCCACACCAGAGCCCAAGTGCATGGTGTCATGATAAAATTGACCGGTCTTAGCGCACGGAATAAGCGAACAGCACATGGAGCTGACTAGCTCGCGTAGGGAGAGAGATCTTGTACATATGAACCGAGTCTTCAGTTGGATTTCTCAGATCCCTTTGATCTACGCTAGCCAGAACTACGATTAGCAACATCTGGTTTGACAGCATTCGATAGTGCTGAAATCAGTTGTGGTATCGTCGAGAAGCTTGACAACGTGAACGTTTTAGAGAGCTCACTGAAATAAGTTCTCTTATTGAACTGGAAAAATGAATAAAGATTGATGGTCAAAATGTTCATGTTGACCCTAATGCTCTGTTTTTAAGTCTGGTTGTTTCCCACTTCAATTTTCGAGAATTTCCAAATGGGAAAAACAAACAAAACCGTGATGAAACATCATTTGACCACTGTGGTACCTAAATCATAGCCACCAACTGACACAATGTTTGTTTTAGACTGAGTTATTCTCTGCCACCAAGATAAGTGTTTGCCTTCGGTGACATACAGCGACGTGTTTGCACGGTACCTGAGCTACATGATGGCCAAGTACGGGCTGTTAAGCACCATTTTTATGGTTATGCAGGCCGGTCCATAAAAATCTAAGAAGATCAGCGAAGAACAGCTCAGACATCTGCTAACATACAAATCGAAGATGGATTGCAATTTGCTGATCATCAAGAGCACTTCCTCTGAAACGAGAAGAACAAAGATAAGTTTGTCAAGATTATATGTCGTTCCCTAGAAGTAGACGGCCATCAGGTGGTCAAAAGTGAGGGATACGGACATAGTATCTGAAACGCGCAAACTAGCTAATGATGAAATTTAGTAACTATATCTGAGGACACAGACATCCTTGTTCTTTTACTTTTCCATTTTCCCCAGACATGGCTGGCATCTATATGCTCACCATCCCAAAAATTGCAAACTCCTACGTTGTGCAAAACTTGTCAGTCATCCACGCCAGCTGTATTTGAGCGTGGGAAATGTGTGAGAATCTGGCTTATTCATAAATCAAAGGGGACCCAGTCTTGTTACGCTACTTTAACTGATGTAACTGCTTCTACTGCCCAAGTTACAATTGCGGGGTCGCAGATTTTTGCCAATATCTATGGAAAAAAAACAGACGATACAATGGACTTCCTCAGGCACATCGAGAATATGGAGTATGCTGCAGCATCGACGAAGAAGTTACAGCCTGAAAGATTGCCTCCAACTGAACGATCAGCTTTGTTCCACAGTTTCCGTGTTCATCTTCAAGTTACTATTTGGAAGCTTTTAAGCCATTGCCAACTTGATCCCTGCAGCGGTGATTGTGAAATGAGTACTTTAGCCTCTGTTCTTACTGATCTGGTTCTTGCAGCAAAAACATCTGCTCTTGCCGGAAACATGGTCTCACGTGCGTAACAGCATACAGTGATTGTAGAATCACCGACTGCAACGACTTTCATCTGGCTTTACAAGAAAAGAACGAAAGAGAAGACGATGCTAATTTATTCTGAGTTATATCAGGCCACTTACACTGTTCTGTTTGCTATTTTTGGTGGTGGATTTGGGAACATTTGAATATACGTTTCTGGTATCACATAAGCTTTTTTGATGTAGTGCTATTTTCTGTGTCTAGTATTTTTGCGATAGTGTTCAATTTAAACATTTCAAATTCTGTAATTTTCTTTTTTTTTTGTACAAAGAATCACATTTTAGGAAGACATCAAAAAGATTTGAAAAGATAAGCACACTTTTTGATAAACACCTTAAATTTTAGGGTTAGCCATCAGTTTACTTAGCAAAACTTCACTCCTCAATTTGCTTAGTGGATTGCTTGATGCAATGAGTTCTATTCATTTGTTTTCTTCATTCTCTAGTCATACCTTGCATGTAGAACATAAGACCGTCAAGTCTTCTTCGAATAGGTCCTAGATTTTACTAACCAGACTTCCAAAAAGAAAGAGGTCAAAGTGATGATAGAAGTGCCAGAGAAGAAATTGTCCGTATAGAACTTACGGCTACATCTAGCCAGCTCAACCGTAAATTGATGAAACCGCGCTCCTAGTCTAGTACTGCGCTTAATAAAGTCCAGGTACCGTATCGAAAAGCTCATCCGAACAATTACCATGGAGTTATTTATGAAAAAGGCAAGCTTACGGTGGTGGGTAAGTGGCTGAAACCGAGCCGCCAGATCAGATTCAGTAATATTGCTGATTCTTCTTTGGATCTTATTGAGGAACTCCAGAAAAATAGCAGATGCACGGACTATATATGGCAGAAATATTCTAAGCATGGGAGAATTAGAGATATGTAATATAGATTTCGGAAAGAAAAATTGTCTTGGACAACACAGTGAACCAACTTTCTTAGCAGGTGACCTAGCATTGAAAGCACACAACTACATAAAAGATTACATTAAACGAATAAATAATGAAGCATTAGCGGAAAAAGTAAGAATTAAATCAGTATTCCCGTACCCTATGTGGAGAGAATGAAATTCATATCAAATGTATTGACTTTTGATAAGTTGGTGCCTATTAAGGTGTTGAATTATCTTCCAGGGTAGATCCCATTACAATCCCAAATCGATGGCTATTTGATGGGGAAGCATAGAGATAGAGCGGAAAGAGAGCAAATAAGTGAAAAGAAATAGAGAGATCTTCTTCTGTGTGTCGTGTCCCTTCAGAACGTTGGCGATCATGGCTCTCCACAATTTCCTGTCCTTTGTAGCTCTTAATAACTTTTGTCTTTTTTTCCATCTATCTCAAACCCTGCGCCTCTATCCATTCATTCAAGCTCGCCAGGTAAGTTGTGCGTTGCTTTCCCATATTTCGCTTATCTTCAATATATCCTGTGAGTATGGAATTTTTCAGTCCCACCTTCTTCATTATTTGCCCCAGAAATTTCAGCTGTCTCTTTTTGTCCTTTATGTTTTCATTGTCTCTAAAACTCCATCAAAAGTTCCTTCTGTATTACCACATATTTGTTGATTCAGACCTCTTCTTCATCTGTGGGGGAGATCGTCCAACATTCACTTCCATATAAGGGGATTGATACTACATAACAATTCAACAGTCTTTTCTTTCTGATGATAATATTATTCTGTCTCTTAATGCTTTGCTTTTGGAAGACACCTTTTGCTATCTTAATTCCTCTTCGGATTTCGGTGTCAATTTTCCATCCTCTATTAATACGGTTACCAGATATCTAAATTGTTACACTTGTTTGATCACGATATCTCCAATCTGTAATTTGTATGTTGGAGTGTTCCTTTTGCTGTCAACTATGCATTCAGTCTTCCTGCAATTGATGTTTAGTTATTTCTTCTCGCTTTCCTTCTGTAGTATTCCTGTTCATATAGAGGCATATAAAAGTAATAAATTAAAAGTTTTTCTTCACGTTCGCCAATCGTCCGGTTCACATCCTCATCGGTCTTTTGAACAGGAATGGAGGCTTATCGCTTGTTTCCTGTTTAGAACTGGGTTTCCAGTTCCTTCAACTTTGTACTTCTGATGTCTCTGCCTGAAATTTGAAATTTGATTCAGTAATTATTATTAGTTTTCCCTCCCTTAATTGGAGTAGAAAAGGTTTGTCTATCGTCCGGTTGACGCTTCTCCCCAATCTTTTGAACAGCAATGGAGATTTATCCCTTGTTTCCTGTTTAGGACTGGGTTTCCGGTTCTTTCTAAAGTCTACTTCTACAATATAATTCTAACGTCTCCGACTGAACGCTGAGATGTTATTCACTAATTAAATCTTGACCTTTTTTTAGCTGTTATCTTTCCTGTATAGCCCCCAAGAACTTCACTTCTTGCCATTTCTAACGTTAATACCTCACACAGTAACCCTCTACCTTGAGTGGCTCTTGGGCCTTGTTTTAATAAAAAAAAAAAAAGAACAAAAACAACATCACATATATGAGATACGCATGGAGAATTCCATTTCTTAACACTTTGACTGCCAAGCTTCATTTCCCTTGTTGTCCCAGGGTCTCAGTACTATATCTTAATTAATTTTGGCATAAATGATATTGTTTTAACGTTGTTTCATATGTGAGGTAAGAATATCATAAATAGTATTTATTACCCATCACCCACCAGTGTGTCTTCGGTACCTGAGTCCATTTTACAACCCAGAGTACCACATTACCCATACGAATGAATGGTACAGCTCTGTAAATGCAAAAATAAAAAAAAATGACCACCTCCCCAAACAACAGTAGAAATTCAAAAAGGAAGACGAAATAAAAGACAAAGAATAAAAAAAATTTAAAAATATTTAACTTTTGGGGGGAAAAATGTGGTTCTGGTGTACCATAAGCCCTTAATATGCATACCACTCATTCTCGCATGCAACCAATCACAGCACCCCATTCCCAATAATCCTCAGAGAAAAGAAATTAGCAAACGACCCACCGGTGGGGAACTCTGCGCCTTGAATATATACCATCACGACTCTCCGTGGTAAGAGACTACTACGCTGAAAGCCAAATTGACCATTTAGACAGATTAGTATCTACATAGGTGAATGATGGCCTTCTTAAAATTAAAACTAGCAAGGATAACAGATCAATTAAAATAAAGAGAAAGCAATAAACAAATAATTAAATCGAAATAGCGAGCAACTGTCTCGTTATATTTCCTTTTGGATTGCATTGACGTCTTTGGAGGGGAAAAAAGTCGCAAGGGGTGAGATCCAGAAATATGGTAGTTGTCGGAGCTGGGGAATGTTGCACTTTACCCAAAACTACTGCACAAGCCATGGTCACTGACGGAAAATCTGCAGTATGGTGAGACGACCACGCTCTACACACTTTCCTTCCGAGCACTGCTATTAACAACAGAAGTGAGGAAGAACGTTATAAACTAGTATGCATGCGCAACAAAGTCCAAGATCTATCTCCTCTAAGTGGCTTCACGTTAGCGCCGTTACCATAGCAACAGTCCCGACACTTTTATTCATACCTCATTTCTCTCTCTCTCAAGCGGTGTTATACATACATATATATATATATATATATATATATATATATATATATATATATATATATATATATATTTATACTATACTTATGATTTTTTGACTTTGTGTAAAAGAATTGTTTTCTTGTATCATAATTTGATGAACTTCAGCCCCAAAATAATGAAGAAGAGTATAATTCAGATTATTTTTAAATGTCAACTCTCAACACGAAATTTCTAAAATCATATATATATATATATATATATATATATATATATATATATATATATATATAGTAGCACTATAACTTTTTGATGCCTTTTAGAACTTTTTGAAACCTTCTAGAAATTTCTGAAGCCTTCTAGAATTTTATGTAAATTTCTAGAACTTGTTTTGAACTGGTAAGTTTGTATGTTATGCTATAGCTATAAACTGTTAAATTCGTTAAAAATGCATAAGTACTCTCCAATTACATAATCATCAAATTGGAAAATAAAGCGTTTGAATTATTTTGATTTTTTATCCTTAATGTGTATATGGTAAAATCGAATTTTCATACGTCCTGAGTGGGACGATAAACTAAATCGAACAGCAAGGCCTGTGATCAGGAGATTTTTAGAAGCATGGAACAACCTTTTAATTGCTGGTGTTCTCAGGTTCACCCTGACCCGGGGTGGTAGCACGTGTTGGTGTCCCAGCTATGAGCAAATAGTTAGCCCCTACACTGGCGTCAAAACACCATCAAAAGCGTAAAAAATAGATTTTAATATCAGCAATTTATTTTTGTAAAAAAAAAAATATTACCAGCAATACATTATTGAAAAAATATTACCAGCAATACAAATCTTGTCGGCATTAAATAACCCATTGCGGATGATATGCTGTAGAACAAACCAAACCAAATTTTCATTTCTGGGTGACCTTTTTTAAGAACCAAAACAATGTAATGCATTTTTTATATTTTTTAATAAAAGTTCATCGATTTATGACATAGGTTGACAATAAAGCCATAACCCTAATGGCTTTCATGCACTTTTACATAAAAATTATATTAAACAAATAGATTAATTTTAACGGAAAAAGAGTTTAATCTTGCTTTAAAGTAACATAATAATTAAATATAATTTGTAATTATTATTTCTTTTATTTCATTTATCATATATATTATGATTATTATCTTTATTTGAAGTTATATATGTATTGTTTATTGATTCTTTCAACTTTTCCCATAGTTAACAGGTTTAACTGTATTAGCATTTATTTGATTTTATACAACTCGCTTGAAGATCATTTGTCTTATTTCTAATTTTTGTTTTGGCATACTTAATTTATATCTCTAACTTTTTCATTTTCTAGTCTAGCTTCATTTTTTATCAATAGATAATGTAGGTGTCAGTACTATCAAAAAGGTAGCATTAAATATTTTATTGTATAAGATTTTCGACTTTTTAGCCAGAGACAAAAGTTATCTCCCCTTGACCAAACAAAAATAAAAATAAAAATCAATTATAAATATTCACGAGAATAAAAAAAAAAAAAGCAGTCATGTCACCTGACGAGATATGTACGACTCATCGTTAGGCGGGAAAGTCAATCTTTCTCTTTTTACTCCATGAAGTTACAGTATCAATGCAAATAATGTCACGCTCGTCACAACCAAACAGATAAATATAAAATTCATATTGTTTTCGGTACCCAGTCTTTTGTTAGTAGATACATATTCTCTGTGTATCAAGAATTTCAAATATAATATATATGTGTGTGTGTGTAGAAGTGTTTTTATACGAAGTATTTTGTGTTTTGTTCGAACCTTTCATATATTTATCTTGTATGTTTCACTCACTTTAAACGCGGTCGATATTCCATATCTTCGTACAACTTCATAAGCTCCGAGTATTTTAGGCTTAAACCTGGATTTATACTGTCATTTTCTCTGTTATCTTTTGTCTACATTCCAAAATTAACAAAGCTTTTGATTTTTGTGTTTGGACTTGTATGACTAATTCGTAATATATATATATATATATATATTGTTCTCTATTAGATTTTTTTTACATGTATTTTAAAGTTCGTTTGTCTTACTTTTACTTTATGTTTTTGCTACAAGTCACATTTCTCACTTTTTCTCTAATCTTATTTATCTTACCAAGTGATAGTTTAGGTGTTAGTACTGTCAAAAAAGTAGTATAAATTATTTTCGATGTTATAAACTGTGACTTCATAATCTCCGTGTATTTCGGACTTAAATCTCGGATTATATTTCTCTTTTTCTTTCGATTACCTTTTGCTACAGACTTTATGGTTGTTTATTTATGTACAATTATTTCCTAATTTGTCTTGCTTAAAAGAGATTTTGTTTAAAAAGAAAGGAGAAGAATGAAACAAAAGAACAGAGAAATGAAAAAAAAATCTATGTGGAAAAAATCCTTCCATTTCGACACACAGACACACAAAACAAAAAAAAAAACACAGACCTTGAAATTCCGATTGGTCGAGGCGAAATAACAAATTCTTCTCACAATCAACGATTTTCCTGATGATACAATTCTCCACTATCACAACCCGACGAAAGATTCACTTCCGATTAGACAACCAGACATGACCCACTGTTTCTTTCTTTCTGTCCCCGACCCCAATCCTTTCGTTCGTGTCTGAGGCCAGAAGGTCAAAGTCAGCCTTTGTTAAATTCCTCACACTGAAAACGAAAACAGTGAAAATAATGCTTGAAAGGTCAAAGGCAAGCTTATTTACAAAACCATTGTTAGATTTTCTTCCGGAAGTCAAATTGACAATGTCCTCGTTTTCGGGTTTTATGCCGGAAGTAAGTAAATTCTTTTTACCACAAAGAAATTACTCGTTTAACGAGATCATTCAACTCTTGATTGAACAGACAGTATCTTTCTCAAATCATAAAAACTAACATTTTCACAATTTAACATAATCGCCTGAATTCAGTCACGTTTTCCACGAAGTTAACTTTGTAACCAACAGCATGTCAGTCAGTATTTGAATCCAAGCTAAACTGTAAAAAACCGATCAGCAACAATCTAAGTATGTAAGCAGCCATGTTTATAAATACCTTACGTCCATACAACCTCATTTGCTAACACTGTAACTTCAGTAGTTCTTGGGGCTTGTATTAAGAGAACATTTGGTAGTAAAAAAAAAAAAAAGAATGCACTTTAACCAGAAATGTTAAATTTGGAGAAAAAATTATGGCGCTGACCAAACCGTTAAGAATACGAGAAATACCATTTCGGATCAGAATTCAAAAACTTTCATATCGAGCAAATGCAATCCAGGAAGGACATGAATCCATCTCTCTCTGGTCTTCAAATGAATCTCCAAGTAATCCTAGAAAATGTCTTAAAAGTTACAAGAAGATAATTTAACGATCTACTTGGTCACATTAGGCTATATATATATATATATATATATATATATATATATATATATATATATCTCTTAAAATTTGTGTATTTAGACAGCAAATTCTCTTTTAGGCATGTTTGACTGAATAAACTACAGAAATTATCCGTTCATACCCATGAATAACCTTCCGTGTATTGATGTTAAATGATAAGAGAAATGTGCTATAGCTGTTTAAATTTCTTTTATTTTCCTTTCCCAGGTACTTTCGATCTTTTTCCAAGATCATATATATATATATATATATATATATATATATATATATATATATATATATATATATATATATATATATAAGATTACTTAACTTTAAATAACAAATTTTTGTTGTTTTCCCCGACTTCAAAGTTTCTTGGTAATGTCCATATTTCAAGGGTTTCTGTTTTTTTGTTTTTTTTTTAATATCATTTAAAAAAGAGAAAGCCTTGAAAACTCGCCTAGAAAAGAGCAGGAATCCAGTTCAAAAATATCAGGGGCACAAACCACTACCACGACTTCAAGTTTCACAAGACGAAGCAATACTCAGTACTTAAAAACAGATCCGGTCCTCCGTGAAAATATGGTGATTGGGCGTGTGGAAAAATGTCGAAAGACAAAACTGGGAATGTTGCAATAAATTTTTTATAGTCGCTCCCCGAAATAAAGAAAAAATACCGAAAATATTGGGTAACTGAAAATTAATAGTTTTTTGTTTGCTTTTTCTTTATGCCGAATTAACAGTGGAAACCTGTTTCTGTTTTGCTATCAGGTCAGCGCGAAGTAAATGCAATAGAAATCAATAAGCGTCTGCTTGACTGAAACAATTTCTTAGCACACCTTACCTGAAATGTGTATCATGTTTCGGGGTAAGAACGAGAAAAAAATAAGTAGAAAAATTAGTTTTTATTAAGTGTGGGTTAAAGCTTCCAGTGCTTTCTTCTTTTCGAAACGAGAAGCAAAAGATAATATTATTAGTCTTTGTTCTTATTTTATTTTGTGGGTTGAGGAGCTGTAATAAAACAATCATCGGAACTTGGCACAAATAATAATAATAATAATAATAATAATAATAATAATAATAATAATAATAATAAAAAATTGAAAACAAGAATAGTAGGTGCGCTTGGAATGATAAAAAAGGAACACAAGAGCACATCGAAAATATCCCTGCAAATCCCAGCTTAAGAGAAATAAAAAAAACTTGTCTTGATAAGAACAGCTACACACTAAAAAGAACTTTGTCAATGTAACGCTTGTGATGTCATGGGAGTTAGAAAAACAAATCATAAAATGTAGCCATAACAACACACCACTAAATGCCTAAGTCTTCCCGCAGACTTGATCGGTAGCGTGACCATAGCAGAAATCGAAATATAATGATGATGATGATAATAATAATAATAATAATAATAATAATAATAATAATAATAATAATAATAATAACAATAGACTCATTAAAAGGATTCCTGGTAGCCCATGCCTTAATGAAACACAAAAAATGTACTCACAAGTACAGCTCACTCATTACGAAGGGTTTTATCTATGTAAAATGTGTGCGTTCTTAGTTTGTTTTTTTCCAAAAATGATCAGTTGAAAATGCCACGTAAACAT
Source organism: Acanthosepion lycidas (assembly GCA_963932145.1). Lineage (NCBI taxonomy): Eukaryota > Metazoa > Mollusca > Cephalopoda > Sepiida > Sepiidae > Acanthosepion > Acanthosepion lycidas. The sequence goes on along the minus strand of OZ010574.1, from coordinate 59,621,452 downwards.
TTCTAACCTTAAGTCTCTGGTTGGGACCCAGAAGGAAATGTATATACAACAGAAACCAAAGATACTACTACTACTACTAATAATAATAATAATAATAATAATAATAATAATAATAATAAACCGTCATGACAGGCTAAGTCAATATCTACATCAGAAGATCTTTCATCACTACAGGATAAAAACAACTGCAAACAAGTATCTGCAAACTGAATTTGTAGTTGAGGGAGCAGATGTTACCATCGTCTGGGATATTTCTATCAACACAGATTGAACAATTACAAGCAAACCGTCCAGATATTATTATCAAAGACAAAAAAGAAAATGTTTACAAACTGATTGACACGAGCATACCAAGTGAGAAAAAAAAACATCTCTGTGAAGCTTTATGAAAAACTAAGCAAATACAAAGACCTGGAAATGGAAAAAGAAAAAAAAATGTGGCAACTGTTCCTGTTGTTATTGGAGATTTGGGTCTGATATCAAAATCTTTGGTACACCATTTCTCCAGGAAATCCCAAAGAATAATTCTAAATTATTTTTTTTTTATTGGTTATCAATAAAACAATTGCGGGTCAAAATGAATTTTTATAATAATCATAATAATAATAATAATAATAATAATACGGTCATTTAGAAAATTAAATTACTACAAAATTGTCGAATAACTTGAAAATCGTACAAGACTCATTGGAGAACAGAAAAGCTGGGTGTAGGGAATAACTTATTTCTCCCCGTCTTATATATATATATATATATATATATATATATATATATATATATAGTAGATCAGCTGATCCTGCTATCTTGATTTGTCAACAAGAAAAATCAGCCATAATAAAATTTACAGACCTAAAAATACTTTTTGTATCAGAGACGGAAATTATGACACGTTGTATACATACTAAAAAATTCTTTTTAAGTTCATATGAAGTGGGATGAAAAGAAATTATGTATATTTCATTTAATCCCACACCGATGTGTTTCCAATGCACTTGATTGGCCGCTGACCCACCAATTATGCAGAAAATTCACAACATAATTCCAGCACTGCATACAGCGGCCAGTTGTGTATGTAGACATACAACGACACATGAATATATATCTGCAACCAGTCCTACACTGTTCATATATGTATATGTTGTGCATATATTTGTGTGAACTGCAATACGTACACATGCTTGTATGTGTGTCTGCGTGCGTATGAGCGACATCCCGAGGAAGACATAGAGGCGAAATTTTCCTCCCACTACGACCAAACATCAAGATACACAACCATAAATAGATTCAAAATTTCAAAATTAATCAGTTTGTCTGACGATTGCAAAAGGCGTGAAACCCAGGGTCACAAACTCAAATTAACACAACTAAATATGTTAGCATTATCACTGATATTGAGCGCTTTCCAATAATTTTAACGGACACCTTGCCAAAAGACCAAAATACCCTTAAACATGATAAAATTTCAGACAAGGAGAGCAGTAAAAGAAAAAGCAAAAAGAAAAAAACTAATGTCAGACTCCTACCTACTAAGAAAAGTGCTCTACGCCTACATTAACTAGGCAGAGCAAAAAGCGTTCGGCAACGTCAATTCCTATGAAAGGATGGCTCTAGTCGTATACCGAGTCAAGCGATCTTCAAACAACTTGAAGGCGATCAAATCATCTGAAGATAGCGTGAGCGTGAAACTCAGGTTACGACGAGGGCTATTCTTTCATAGGAAATAACGTTATATATATATATATATATATATATATATATATATATATATATATATATATATATATATATATATAAAAGATTAATCGTCTGAGTTGAATTACACCAGGGAACAGTAGTACTAAAAAGTGCTCAATACATGTGTGCAACAAATAAAATAAAAAGTAACACGTAGAGCTTTTAACTTTAAAAATTAGGAGATCAGTTGATTTCGCTTATCTTGGTTTCAACCTTACGGTATCTTCAGGCGATTTTTATCAATTGACGCTTTAATAAAAAAAAAATTAAAAAAATACCAATGAACGCTATATTATTTTTTTAAAATAAACAAACACAGGGCGCTGGGTGTGATATAAAGGGAGGGGAAGGATGCGAAGAAGAAAAGAGAAGAAGAAGTGGGGAATGAAAAGCAAGAGTATTATAAATGTATCGGTAGGGCTAATTGAAGTGTACATACTTTTTTAAGTAGTCTCATATGAGTTTAAGAGGAATTTTTGTATGTATGCAACGACTCATGACTTCGGATCTCAGGTTCAAAGATTTATCATTATTGTTAATTTTTCCTGTTGGCAGATTATCTGCTCTCTTTTTAAAAAAATATAAGGCTATAATTCTATGTTTAGATTATTTACTAGTTTCTTAAAGAGGCCTCTTATTTATCAAATACATTTTTTTTTTCGTAGGAAATCAACAGAGCATATAACTTTAGTTAAATTACCTCTTTTGTCTTATGAAAGTTGATTTTCTGGCATGTGTAAATTTATTGTAACAATCTGTATCAGTCTTTAAGTTATTTTCTGGCTGTTATTAGATATCAACTCCTGGCCATGACACATTGCTAAGATAATAATTTAAATTTTTTTTCTTTTTCGTTTAGTTTGAATTTAACGTAGGTCATATTCGATTGGTTGACCAGGCTAAAGCCCTCAAGCCTCATATATATATATATATATATATATATATATATATATATATATATATATATATATATATATATATATATATAGACATTTTATGTTTATGCATTCTTTTTATATATACAAATATTTAATTTCTTTTGCTCTGTTTATAATAAACAGTATTAAACAACATTTACCGGCCTGAATATCCGAGAAATTTTCACAGAAAATATTCGTCCTCCGACAGAATTCGAACCTGTATCCTATACGGAAGCGTCATTTAGCTTGACGTGCCTTTAACCGATTTGGCCACGCGTTCGGTTAGCAAGGTCGAATTTACTGTATTTAAACTTCAATCTTCTATGAATCTCTCACGTACATTCATATCTGCTCATGGTGTATCAAATATAAACAAATGACGTCACACATTATGAAATGGACAAAGTCCGACAATTATTTTAAAAATAAAAATCTCTTAAAATAATTGTCGGACTTTGTCCATTTCATAATGCGTGACGTTATATATATATATATATATATATATATATATATATATATATATATATATATATATATTCAAAAGAAAAGGAGATAATTTTGATTTTGAAACCAAATTAATCATTCACGCGCCAGGAATTTGTAAGCGCCTGAGGAAACGCATTGTTATGCGTTGAAACGCGACTACAATTGTGTAGTGATTCTTATATCTTTTTGTTTGATTATATATATATATATATATATATATATATATATATATATATATATATATATATATTAGGGGGAAAATGTATGACAAAATGGAAAAATTTTTTGTGTGACACGTTTCATCCTTTAGGACTTAATCGAACTAAAGTGATCTTTATGTTGATGCAACTACACATACGTATGAAGGAGAGGAGACATAGAGAATTTTAATTATTTTAAGTATATATTTTAAGCATATAGTTTCCTTTTCTTTTTGTTTGCGTCTGCATCACGTTTTGTTATCAAATATTCCACTTTTTCCCTGAAATTTTCCTTGATATATAAAAACTAATATATCGTTTTCCCATATATAATATATATAATAAGTCTGGCCACCTCAGGGCTGTGTAATGGTTAGCAAGCTTGTCTCGCTAGAAAAATTACGACTGAATAGTGAGTTCGATCCTCACTGGGTCTCCCATACTTTAGGCCATGTGTCACATCTAAGTTACGCTTGGAAAATCACTATATGTTTCCACCCTATATAATCTAGCAATTTGGGCACCTCGGGGCTGTGTAATGGTTAGCAAGCTTGTCTCGCTAGAAAAATTACGACTGGATAGTGAGTTCGGTTCTCACTGGGTGCCTCTATACTTTCGGCCTTGTGCCACATCTAAGCTACGCATGGAAAATCTCTACATATAATCTCTGTATATAATTAGTCATTTTAGGTCGGTGAGTAAAAACACGTCAAATTATTACAGTGTTTGTGTCCGTGCGTGTGAGATGGGGAGGAGAGAGAGTGAGAGAGAGACTGGTTATGCTAAAAATAGCATTGTCTTTTTTGTGTAATAGGTGACTTCACATTGTATTCCATATGAGCAGACTGGAAAAACACTGACGTTCGGGTGACGTAAGCGAACAGTCACCTTCCACGCACTTCTATACAAAATTCGCAACGTCTGGCAACCACAAAAGACTTGCATTTATGGCGAAAGAATGCCAGTGATAACAGAATTTATAATATCAACCCTAAATTCGACAGCCTTGTGCATAAAACTAACTCTTGCTTGCAGTCGCACGGGTAATGGCTGAGGGAGCCAAATTAATTTAAGCCTGCCTGGATAGAGAAGAGAAGGATAGAAAACATTCCAGACTATAACGCTAAGAAAATCCATGTCAGAAAATTCTTCTTATATGCGCCAATGTCTCTCAGGTCGTGGCTCTCCATAACATCCTGTCTCTAGTTTCTCTGAATAACTTTTGACTTACAATTTCAACTGTCTCTGATTCTAAGTACAAGTATCCTTTTTGCTTCCATTTTCCTTGAAATCTCATTATTCACATTTTCCATCGAGACTAACGAGTGTTTTCTGTTTAAATACTTAAACTGTCTGACACCCGGCTCCTTTTACCATTCTTCAGAGAAAGGAAACTACAAGATCGTGTAGAGAATGTAGTGAAGGAAAGCGAGAAAAAAAGACTAAAGGTCGATTGCAAGAAGGCTGAATGCGAGGTTGTCAGCAAAAGGTACATTCCAACATGCAAATTAAAAACAGCAGAAAACGAAATCAGACAGGTGCAAAAATTTAAATATGAAACCTTTTAACAGAATACAAAAATTGTGATACGAAAATCCGAAGACTCGTTGAAATAAAAAAAATCTAAGCAAAGTATTAAGAAACAGGAAAATTCCGTTAGAAACAAAGAAAAGAGTGCTGATCTGTTATGTAATATCAGTCCTCCAATATGGCAGTGAATGTTGGGCAATCTCCGTACAGATGAAGAAGAGACTTGAGCCAACAGAAATAAAGAAAATAGTACTGAACTTTTATGTAATATCAGTCCTCCTATAATGCAGTGAATGCTGGGTAATCTACTCACGGGTGAAGAATAAAATTGAAGCAACAGGAATGTAGTTCTACAGAAGGATGTTGAGTATACCATGGACCAAACATGTGAGCAACGACGTAGTTTCAGTGTAAATGGAAAAAAAATGACTCTTATACTTAAGAGATAGTTGAAATTTTCTAGGGTATATGATGAGGAAAGAGGGCTAAATGACAATCTCTAGACATATTGATGGCAAGAAAGACGAAAAACAACGCATAACCTACCGAATGAGCATGAGTAAAAAGATGGCAGTTCAGGCTTCCGGCGAGATATAAAAAAGACAGAACTACTAAGGACAGGAAACTGTGGAGAGCTTCAATCGCCGAAACCCTGAAGTGACGCAACACATGGAAGAAATATTGAAATGCATATCAATTTCTGACACAAAATCCGCCAATGACGACACTTTTGAAATGCTGACTGCAAATATGCATAGATGGCAATTTCGCTTACTAATTAAATCCTCACGATGTGACACTAATTTGTTCATATTCTCTTTCTCGGCAAACAAAAGCCATCTACTTTTACGTAATTATCTTGCAAGTACACAACCTACAAACACGCGATGTTTGCTAGTGTAAAAGAAAGTGGAGGCCTTTCTTATCTCGTTCTGTGTCCTCCGCGTTCACCAAATTAATATTGATCAGATATCGCATTTCTTGATATTTATTAGATTGACACCACTCACTCGTGAATGTGATAAGTCTTTCTAACATGATTATATCAGTCTGGCGTGACGGACTATCCATTGCCGCTGAGTTAGCAAAATCTTAGAAGTGCATTTGAACTTGACACGGCTTTTGCGCACAGAAGGTTTATTTTTTCTTTTTGACAGGAAGCGGAGAGTGTTTATATTAGGTTGGTGCAAAAATAATGACGTAATAATGTCGTTTTTGACGATAAAAAATACGTCAAAAAACGACATTATTACGTCATTATTTTTGCAACAAAATAATATATATATATATATATATATATATATATATATATATATATATATAATTATTTATTCGAAAATTATAACATAAATATGTCATAAAATCACTATAAAATAGACATTTTGTTTCAATACTTCTGGTGTCTTATCAAGTGATGGTGTTGAATGTAGAATAAAGGGTTTTAAATGGTTCAAATCAATCAAACATCCCTCGCTAGTGGAAACGCTGTTACATAAGCTGGAATGACCAATACTTGTATATAAATATATACATATATCAGAAGAGCTGATTCTCTTTCTCTGCGTGTGTCTTTGCAAGCGCCTATGTAATGTATATTAGTATGCGTGGGTATCATTTAATGTGCGCACAAGTGACTTACATGCCATCTAATGCACACGCGCATGCGCGCGCGAGAGAGAGAGATAATGGACTGATTTAGGTAGATGCAAATTACAATAGATAGATAGATAGATAGATAGATAGTGACTTATTTCCCACAGTTACTTGACGTCGGTTGTCCGTGCGCACGTTCAAACTTTATGTTCGAATACAGATTGTCAAAGCAGATTGGTTCTAGAAATGAGCGTAAACCCTACCTGTGTTTTCTTGCTACACACACACACACACACATATTGATCAATTAATATATTTTATTCGCCAGGTGTATAAATAGCGGTGCCAGGCTACTGACTGAAATGATTATTGAGTGATTATTGAGTGACTATTGTTTGGAACTATCCAGTCGAATTAGTGTGAATTATTGTGAGTCGATGATTTAGGTTTTCATTTAGAATTTATCGGACGTTAAGCCGAGCCGCTCTACTAACAAGGTATTCACTGAAATTGTTAATAAGCTTTGGTTGATTTTTACTTCTTTGTTCTTGTTACGTATTTATTTGCAGTTGTAATTAAATACTGTTTTATTTTAACACTGAAGTCTTAATCGTTAATGGTCGCCGTTCGTTACAAAACATACACAAATTGATTATAGTAGAAATAGGCATCTGTGACGCAGGGACTAATTTCCCTTTCTCTCTTGCAACAACCCCAGTGTAACAGTAAAAGAACATAAGCTAAAATGTATGGCCCTTTGAAGTAATTTTTATGACTTCTTGTGTATTTTAACTGAATGTATTTTCTGATAAATATAGTATTACAAAATGGGACATTCTACTCAATCTAACTCTTTAATCTCTGGGAAGTACGTCCAATGAAACTAGTGTTAATTTTACTTTATTTTGGAGAAAATAGTCGGTTAAGGGCGACCATGTCTATTTCGATTCATAACTGACAAGGCAGATGATTTTTCTCGCAGTAGTACTTTTTAACAGTAAGCATCACCCTGTATAAGTCACGGGCGAACTTAAAGTAGAGGTTTACCTTAAGCGGTAATTTATATGGATAGAAGAGGAAGATAACGTTCACTTGAGCAGGTTAAGATTGTAATGATCGGGGAAACGTCCTTTTTGGAGTCTGTTCCACAGAGCAATGGTTCACGGAAAGCAGCTGCTCGAGTTTATTGCCCAGCGCCTGACGCGTCCTCAAAAAAGAGGACTGCCGAGATGGCTTGGAGCAATTTTTCCATGGTATTAGCGTTAAAGCCACTTTAGACTGTCCCTTTGTCAGATTCGGTAGCGACGTGGGCGCACTGAAAAATACACTTGTTAATTGTAATGCGAATACACTAACCACTTAAGAACAGCTACGTATCATTTGTTGTTGACAAGATTACCTCTGAATGTCGACAGCAGAAGATTCGATCTTTCCAATAAAGATAAACAAATTCTAAGATCTTTTCTTCAAAGCCTGAACAATTGAAGACTTCCTCGGCCGTAATTGAGTAACTGAAAGTGACAAAGAATGGCAAATTAATTATCATTCGAAGGAGTGTTTGGCTTGGCGAAAACGGAGACATTTATAATAGTTTGTGGAAACTGAGATAAAGAAAAAGATCCTGATCCCACTAAAAGAAATTCTAGAATGTCAACGAGTAATTCTGGAAACGTCAACAATTCGGAAAAGCGCCGATTCATCTTTCTCCAAGGTCAAGGAGGACAGAAAAAGGATTTAATGCTATCTAGTTAAGTTATATCGAATCAACCAGTAAAATCAGTTGGTGTAGTATTAATTTTAAACAATATGCACACAGGGTTAAATAGCAAGAAAATAAAGGGTAGGGTTTATACTCATTTCTAAAACAGGATCGGCCAATCTACTTTGACAATCCGTATTCGAACTTAAACTTTGAACGTAGACACGGACACCGACATCAAGTAACTGTGGGAAATAAGTCTATTTCTATCTATCTATCTATCTATCTATCTATCTGTCTGTCTGTTGTAACCTAGGAAAGGTTATTCAAAGAGGAATAACAAAATCGGAGGTAGGAAATGAAATGGTAATCTTTATAACATCAACAAAATACAATACTCGCCAGCGGCGTGAAAAAGGTAAACCACTGCTATTGGTGGACTACATAGACAGCATATTATCCCTACTTACAATAGTGTCCAACGTATTTATGAGGATTGGGGCATACCCATTAGTGTTCATAGGTACGGTATCTATCTATCTATCTATCTATCTATCTATTGTAATTTGCATCTATCTAAATCTGTTCCTTATCTCTCTCTCTCTGTCTCTCTCTATTTATCTATCTATTGACATTTGCATCTATATCACTCCATTTATCTATCTTACTCACTCTCTTTATCTATCTCGTGACATTTGCACCTGTCACGATCTATTCATTATCTATCTATTTATCTATCTAAAGCAATTTGTATCTATCTCAATCTGTACATTATCTGTTTATTGCTATTTGCATCTGTCTAAATCTGTTCATTGACGATCTATCTTTCACAATTTGTATTTGTCTAAATTTTTTCATTATCAATCTATCATTCTTTCTATCTATCTATTGCAATTAGCATTTATCTAAATATGTTCATTATATATATATATATATATATATATATATATATATATATATATATGTATATATATATATATATTGTAATTTCCATCTATCTCAATCTGTACATTATCTGTTTATTGCTATTTGCATCTGTCTAAATCTGTTCATTGTCTACATATTAATCCATCCATGCCATTGCAATTTGCATCTATGCCAATGTGCTCATTGTCTATATATCTAACCATCCACCCTATTGTGTTAACACCTCTCTTCATCACTGTTTTTCTTACTTTCTTATTCTATCTATCTATCTATCTATCTATCTATCTATCTATCTATCTATCTATTGTAAATTGCATCTATCTCACTTTGTTCCTTATCTATCTATTTATTGTAATTTGCATATATCGCAAACTTTTCATTATCTCTCTTTTGCAATTTGGATCTATCTCAATCTGTTCATTATTTGCATATCTATGGAAATTACTTAATACCAATAATAGATGGACTGAAAGTGAATATACGTCCCATAGCGTTATAGGAGATCCAGCAATGAACTAATGCTATGGGATCACTGAGAAAAATATGTAAATATTATGGTTAAGGTGTCGTGAATGACCAGCATGTATTGGTTTGTAAAGTTATCTCATGGATAAATGTCTTTGAACTATCTATCTATTGCACCTGCAATTTACAAAGATATTAACAGCTATCAATTACATTTTTTTTTGTTGTTTTAGCAATACATCCCTAAAGATGATCTTGGATGAGATTGAAAGTACTTGGGAAAATAAAAGAAATGAAAATAAATACGACTTCTTCGTTAATCAGTTTAATAACAATATTTAGAAATTGATCCGTGAATTTGTGAAGATTAAAATAAAAATAAATAAACATAATATATCCAGGTTATCAAAACATGCTTGAATGAAGATATGCTGCCTAAACACACACACACACACACACACACACACACACACACACACACATATATATATATATATATATATATATATATATATATATATATATATATACATATACATATTATAGCAAAAAGAAAGAACAGTAAGATATATAATCCGGTGTTCTTATTGATATTTTACAAAACAGTGCCCAGTGTCAATTTACAGAGCATAAATATTATAAATTAACTGCGTTGGTTATAGATAACATTATACCTTATTAACACACACATATATATATATATATATATATATATATATATATATATATATATATATATATATATATATATATGTATGTGTGTGTGTGTGTGTGTGTGTGTGTGTGTGTGTATCTGATTTTTACTTTGCTCCATTCAATGTCACGTCGAACTAAGGCAACTGATCGAGCCAGGACGACAACGAAAACCATGCAATCTCCGTGAGCATTGAGATTACGTGAGATTAAGAAGAATGGACCCTGTTTCATTCAATCAAATTAAAGAAATTATTTGTACCAAAGACAGTAACAGGAATTGCTAACTCCATAATTTGCCGTTTTGTACGTTTTTGTCACTATAATGATCACTTTTTGTAAAAACAAAATTCCTTTATGACTTAAGAGCTGAAAGGTGACATTTTCGCTGGAGGTCCAGTATTTTTTTGCACGGTCTTTTTTCAATATTACTATGATTAAGATGGTCTATCATCCCCCATACACCTTTAACAAAAATGTAGTACTTTTTTGTCTAACCCTCAAAGACTATAAAATGTACAGAGAAAAACATACTACTAATGACTCTGGATTTGAGGGTAAAATTAACTAAAGTAATGTATTTTGCACGACAGCCTCTCCCTCCTCTCTCTCTCTCTCTCTCTCTCTCTCTCTCTATATATATATATATATATATATATATATATATATATATATATATATATATATATATATATCATTACTCTTCAAGTAAATTGAATGGAATTCTCCGAGCCGCTGATGTAATATTTCGTATAGAGAAAAACGTTAAAATTCCTTTCTTTTCTTTTTGTAAGAATAAAGATCACTTTTTTGCAAAAACAAAATTCTGCGACGATGGCCTAGGGGTAAGATATCCGACTGATATTAAATCAGTCGTGTTTAGATCCCAGTTTGTAGCAATCAGACGACTAGCCACACTGAGGATACAGTGAAACTGTTTCTCTGTGGATGACTATATATATGCTCCCGGAAATTCGGTTGATTGAGCTCTCTAGGCAAAGGATGTTTAAAAAAAACAGCGTTTCCTACTGCTGTTAAGCATTACTCTTCAACTAAATTGAACTGAGTTCTCTTTGAGGAGCTGGGGATGACTATATATATATATATATATATATATATATATATATATAGTCATCTATATATATATATATATATATATATATATATATATATATATATATATATATATATATAGTCATCCATATATATATAATTAACGTAAGTAAAAGGTTTGTAATTTAGCTGATTGATGTTACCTTCGACATTCTGACTCCAGAGTTGTGTAGACGAACCTGTCCGCCCACAGGGATTATCTGCAATTGACTGATTATATTCTCAATTTTTCTTTTTTATATGCACTTGTCATTACGGCAATTTTTTTTTTTCATAGTGTATGTGTGCGTGTGTGTGTTCCCACGCAAGCACTCACCTACCACAGCAACTTGTATATAGCGAGCTTCTAAAAGTGACTAGATTAGAATAGTGACAACCTAAAATGCATCGTTTGATCTTCCGCCATCTGGCTGACACGCAACGAACAAGCTAGCTAGGTTTATCTTGTGCATTTCTATATGTTCTAACCTAAAGAAAAAAAATGTTACTGAATGAGGAATAACCAAAACGGAGCTTGAAAATTGAATGGTAATCTTTATAACATCAACAAAATACAAGACTCGCCAGCGGCGTGAAGTAGATAAACCACTGCTAGTGGCGAACTACTTATACAGCATATTACCCACACTGACAATGGTATCAAACGTATTTATGAGGATTGGGACATACCCATTAGTGTTCATAGGTACGTTATTTAACACTATCATAAATATGTTCCCCGTTAGCGTAAATGTGCTCGATGCAGATGGACGCAGTGAGCAGAGTTCAAATTTCAGTTTAATCTGCTGTTTTATTTTTCACTAATACTATTGGGAAAGGCATGAATTCATTATTCTTATGGTTTAACTAGCAGAGTAGACCGAACTCCTTAACCTTGTTTGCCAGCCATCTAAGTGAAGGACGATTCTGAATTCAAAACTGTGAAGAAGGCCACAAATAGCCATTAAGCTATTTTTCTCCAAAAGTCATGGCAGTTCGCAGCTAATAAAGAAAAAGATCCTGTGGAGAGCAGTTCCGGAATGGCTAGGGTGTCAGGTTGCCCGATGGCAAAGGGTTCCCCTATATCAAATAAAAATGCAATACAGAAACAAACACAGGCAGCTGTTTTAGTAATAAAAAAGTAATAAGATCTTTATAAAATCATCTGCATACTAGCAGTTACTCACGTCCAATTTAAGAGGACATTTTCAAAACTAAAGATCATAAAGTCAAAGTTAAGAAATTCGCTATATGAGGAGAATTTAGTTGTTGCTAAGGAATTGCAAGCAGAAGCAATTATTGTGATCTGTGAACACAAGTGATTGTTCTTAATATATTGAATTGCCTGTAGTACTTTATTGTACTTTTAAAATATTTATTAAGGTGTCAATTGGGCAGTAAACTCTTTTAAAATATCAACCAATTACTTAAAATTAAAAATTCTATTATAACATTTTGTATTTACATTTAACATCTACTGCCAGTAATATGTACATGCATACTGTACCACTGCGCTTAGAGTAAAAAGACAATATTCGCATCCTTCATATCTGATGGGACTTGCTCCTTTTCCCAGATCTGTAAGAGAAGGAGCAAGATTCTTGCCTTGAGGGGGTAATCCGCCATGTTTTATTTATTCCTGGGAGATGTTATCAAGGCCCGGGGGCTCTAAAGGATCAGATGGACTTGAGCGCAACTTTGAAATCATGATAGATAGGGTTGACAGACATCCATTGTTGTACCAAGTGCTTTGGTACACGTCTGAGGAAGTCTGACGCAGTCGTAGAGTCATGACTGAGAAGGGTAGAAAACGTTCCTGCCGTCTCGCTAGAATGTCTTGAGTCTTGGTGAGTTTGGTGATGTTGTTAGCCTCTTTCAGGATGGATGTAGGCTTCCTGACCGAAAACCTCCTTAATTTCTGAGTATTGTCTCATGTTTAAGCTGCCGGCGTATTGTTGCAGTTCTTCCGCCTTGTTTCTCGATCTGTGAACTTGGATGCTGCGGATCTCCCTTTTGTAGTGAGCCTTGAAATGTGCAGTAGACGATTAAAACAAAACAAAAACAATATTACTTAAAATTAAAAATAAATAAATCAATTATAACATTCTATATTTATATTAGACATCTACTGCAAGTAATATGTACAATATATGTACAGAAGCTACATTTATGCTTTCCTTATGAATTTCAGCTTAAAAAATTGAGTGCGCTTTATATGTATGGCAAAAGAATACTAGTTAAATAATTACTATCCATATAACTTGAAATAAAATATATACACGTACGTCTTTTTTTACAGTGCAACCGAATCAATTGCGTTAATATAGAAGAATCAGGATACGTCTACATATAAGAATGTCTGTGACATGAATGTACGTTGTTTTATGCATGCGTATAAATTATAGCAGTTGGGATCATAAATAAGCAGTGATCTTTATTGATAAACACGGGGGCAAAACCATTGACTTTTAAAAGAATTATCTGAACTTTGTTTTTATTAGCAAATCTCAAGTTTGAAACTGGGCCTACATTATTGTTATCTGTGCACGACTAATGTCGTCCTTTTTCTAGTCCTATTCGTAATAGTACATAGGATACGTATTGTGGTGTAATTAATATCAGCTCGGAATGTGAAATATGAGAGCTATGTTCGAATTCCAGTCAGGTTCGTTACATTCACTTGCGCGCAAATACCCTTGGGAAATGCATGAATCCATCTCTTCTTCTCCCCAAGCTATGGAGTAAATAGCAGGACAAACTGGGTCCTATAGC